>OU426988.1:140662522-141052292 GCA_911387755.1 Chrysotoxum bicinctum
TTTGGATTCGCAAATTTTTACTTGGAAAATTACATTCGGCGCAATATCGCATCATCACTTCTAAGTGGTGACAACTAGATAGCCGTAAGTTACTAACGATGAATATTAGATCCATCGGATCTATGGGCTAAAATACTTTAGTTACCTTCTGGGGAAGTAGGAGTAAGTGAAAAATTAGCTCTAAAGAATTGATCTTTATCATGCACAGGCCTCACAAGCCGGCCATGCAAAGTTAAAATTTGATTGTGATTAATTCACTCGGATAAAAAAACCGATAATGTTGAAGAATCCAGTGTTTAATGTCATTGGAAATTGGGAAAGAGGACATGTTTGGTATGTTGTTGGGGAAACAAAGCCTACACGGAACCAACCATTTCCAGCAACGGACTCAGGCTCATCGACTTTCTATCGTTGAAATATGGTAATAAAAAGCACATAATTTCCCCAGCTCTATATCAACGAAACACGTGGTGGTCACCAAATGATCGACCGTAGAATATTCTGGATGAACGAGTAAAAATCGATTCTCATAACTATCTGGTTGGTTCCAAAATGCGTATGAGAATCTACAATTAAGCTCTTAGACGATCGACATCTCCCCAAAGAAAATTCAACGTTGGAACGCTTCATTTCCAAGTGACCGTTACAGCTTAATGCTGACCACGTATCCTTTGAACTTGCAAGAAATCCCAAGTATACTGTTGAAGCAAGCCCGGAAGGCCAATTACAGCGATGTCAAAAAGCCGTTCGGAACGCTGCGTCGGAGGTGTTGAAAGAAAACTCAGTTTCGACCGAAGGAAGAATGAGAAAGGTTAAATACCATCAGCAACGTTATGCAGAGATGATAAAGCACATAAGAGTGAATAAACGGTAATGGCAAACAAAATCCGGCCAAAAGGCAACTGGTCCCAGTTAATCTAGATGATAAATTAGCCATTTTCAGGTTAAAAATGAAGAAGGCAATAGGATCAAACGGAGATGATCTGGTCAGAAGCATACACCAATTCATAGCTACAATGTAGTCCCGGGAAAGGATACTAGGCCATTGCTGTATTCGTGAGACAAGTTCAACGTATGATTTATGATCCTGTTTGTGAATATGAACAACACAATAGTCTGATGAAGAGGATACAATTACGAGTTATAAGCGCTGAACAGTGAGATAACTCTAGTCAAACCAATATGTTTAAAATGTTTTAAAATGGATGGGTGATGTGTAGCGGATGAACACAGAAGCTCCAGCAAGTAGAGTCTTCAGTGCCATACGAGAGGGTTTAAGAAACCAAAGACAGAACGATGGTACTACTAGGTTGAAAATCATTTTGGTGTAAGAAGTACTATATGTACCATATAAATTATTAACTAAATATGTATCAAAAACCTTATATAAGCTACCAATCATTGATGACAATCTTCTACTATTTAGAAACATTTACTATTTTTCTTATTAATAAAAGCAATTTTCTGTTTAAGATATGTAAAAAAGTTGAACATTTTTTAAATGATTTCAACCCTGCTTCAAAAAAAATTAAACCCGCCTTTACCTATTGCTAACATATGGAAAGAAAAAGTTTGTCTTCTGTTCTTTATAAACAAAAACTGGGCTATTTATATCATACCTACTTTGGTTTGCAGATATAAACAAATAAAGTTTATTTATTCGTCATCTTATGCTAAACTCTTTCCCCTCAGTTAAATAAATAAAAGAAGCTATTCCATACATCCACAACTCTCCAACTTAAATCCAACCGCACTATCCACTAACCGCAGCCGCAATCGTAGTCGTAGCACGTTCCTGACCTGCGGCGGCATCTGCTAGCTCGTCAAGCTTTCTTCTTTTTGACAATTTTTCACAAACGCAGTCTGCTTACGATCATACACCAGTTAACATCTGACTGACTGACTAAAGTGGAATTATTTGTTTGTTCAAATTAAAATTAAAGTTCTGTTGTGTATTTAGGAAATAAATAAAACTAATCATGGGTGACGAATTGGCGGTAAGCTATGAAATTAAATATTTCCTGAAAAAAATAAAAAAATTACATTACAAAAATCAAAAACTAGTTTGTGACGTCAAAAATAGTTTAGTTCTCGCTACTGTTGCTTCTTTTGGTTTACCTACATATTATTATGTACATTATCTTTGTATTCAATTTGCCGGTCGCATTGTTTATTAGTGCTTCATAAAAAATAAAGTAATATAGCAATAGGAAATACAGTTTGTTCAAGTGCAAATACAATAATAAATGTAGATTCGCTTTTGTGTTTAGTCTATTTTATATCCATGAGATACTTTTTAATTCATGTGGAACTGAAAGTCATAAAAGATTATTCATACTTTAAAGTTCGGTATACAAACGTATACACCTATGTAATTACAATTTCATTATACCTAAGAGCTTTATTTTATTACAATGCTAATGCCAGTTATTATTTGGAGAAATCATTTTAAAACGAATGAATCAGAGTAAACAGAAGGTATATACACAGTGCGGGTCACTTGATTGGATACATTTAGCAATTGATCAATTTATTTTATTTAATATAAGTATGAGCATTCATTGCTAATTTTCTTAAACCAGTTTTTGCTTGCGACAAATCTTTTGAAAGAGTGTATCTACTAACATATGTAAAGGAAATTATTGATTTATTTAAAAAAAATTTTTCAAAATCTTTTGTATGTCTGATACAAAGTTGATCTACTTTTAAAAGAAAAATTGCAATAAACTCCGTTTTTTTTGGTCTACGTTATATTGAAACATATCTCCCCAAATAAAATTAAATACAGTTACGAGTGTGTAACTTTAATTTTAAATCGAACTCGAGATTTTGGTCAAAGTTAACATTACGATGATAGATAACACGAAAAAATTGGGTTACGCAATTCCATCTGTCTGTCTGCAAATATGTATGTACTTAATATGTACCACCACCATTAGCATAAGTCGTTAAAGCGGTTTTCTTCTAACTTCGTATTTAAAGTTCTTTGGTAAGGAGAAATTAATTTTTTTTTCGGCTCCAAAACTTCAGCATTTATGAAAAATCTTATTTATCTCAAAAACGATTTTAACGATTTCGATACAAACACAAGATGGTGTATTATAGACATGGGCAAAATTTTGCGCAAAAAGATTTTTTTATAAAGTGTAAAAGAATGTTTTTTTTTTTATTTTCAATTTTCTATTAACGACTCTAATGATTTTGACCAAAAATTTTATACAGAATCTCCTTTAAATTAAGAAAAAATATTTTTTTTTAAATTTTCGAAAAAAATATGTTTTTGGATTTTAAAAAAAAAATATTAATTTTTTTTGGAAAATTCAATATCTTAAAAATAAGAAAATCATAAATTTTCTGAAACATAATATCCTTAAATGTTTATCATTAAATTCTTAAAATTTCAATTTTCTTATAAGAATCTTAATCTTAATCCAGCCTAAGCCGCTGGATGTTTTCTCTTTGATCTCAGTATTTAAGGGTCTTCCTCTTCGGCGATTCCCTAGAAAAGAAATTTTAAGTTTGGCTCCAAAAAATGGTACCTGCCATATGAAAAATCTTATTTATCTGAAAAACTACCATCAAATTATATTTCATATTATTTTTCTCCGTACCTTAACGATTTTGATAAAAAAAAAGATTTGGTGTGCTTTTATGGGCATTGGTTACATTTAAAAAAATGAAATGCACGACTGGGTCGCACGAACTTGCCCCTATGTAAAAGACTAAGAATTTCAAAAATGAATGTTATCAGAGAAACTGTTCATAAGCATAAGATTAATTTTTTAAATGACTAAAAAAAACTTCTTTAGTAGTTAAAGGTAAGAATAGAATGCCATGCCATGTGATTCAAGCAAATATAAATTTATGCAAGAACACAAATTATAAGTCTGTAGTGGTTTCTTAGAAAATAAATTTTAAAACATTTTTAAGAAAAAATGTTGGTACGCCAATTTGAAGTTTTAATTACAGTATGAATAAATATTAAATTTACAAAAAAAAAGTATTGAGCCGTTTTCGAGATATTGAATTTTCAAAAAACAAAAAATTGTTTTTGTTTTTCAAAATTCAAAAAAATATTTTTCTTAAAGTTTTGAAATGCGATGTTTTTTAAACTTTTTAAAAGCTTCTCTATAAAAAATTTCATTAAAATCCGTTGTGCTGATAATGAGAAATTCAAAATTTTAAAAAATCGTTCTATGGTAGGTACAGTCAGTAATATCTTGTTTTCAAATTTTTTTTTATTAAATTACAGATATTAAAAAATAATAGAAAGAAAAAAAATTTAAGCAAAATTTTCTGAACCGTTTTCGAGAAAAATACGATTTTCGAAAACCATTTTTTAACATTTGTATGGAGGGTACCGTTATTTTGAGGTTAAAAGAATTTATTTTTCTCATATCCTGTAGATTTTTTTTCTAAACTGTTATTTATCAAGTTTTGAAAAAATCGAGCATTTGGTTTTTGAAATATTGTGTTTTCAAAAAAAAATTTTTTAAGTTTTTTTAAAAATCCAAAAAAAAATTTTTGGAAAATTTTAATACACAATAATATTCAAATTGCTGGGAACCTTTAGCATAAACAAAAATGATCAAAATCGGTTGCACCGTTTTTAAGAAAATCAAAAACAAAAAAAACTGGTTCCAAGGGGGGTACCAAAACTACTCGTACTCATTTTTTGGAAAATTTTTTTCAACCATTACCTAGGTTTAACTTAATTAAATTTGTTGAATTTTTAAAAAAAAAAATCGTTGGGACAGTTTTTGAGAAAAAAAATATTTATGGAATTTCGAAAAAAAATCGTATGGCAGGTACCGTTATTTTTGGTCTTAAAAAATCAAATCAAAAAACTTCCGGGTATAAAAAATTAAAACCCATATCTACCAAGTTTGAAGAAAATTGGCCGAGCCGTTTAGCTGTAATCGAACAGACAGACAGACAGACAGAATTGCCAGACCCACTTTTTTCGTCTTCGCTATCATCGTAATGTCAACTTTGATCAAAATCTCGAGTTCGATTTTTTTTACGAATACATAACTTGCCTTATAATACCTATAAGTCGCAAGTAAAAATCTTTTAGGAAAGAATGTTATAAACGGTCCTTGTTATAGGACTACTATAGGCCAAGTTCTGCATTTGAAAAAAATTCGAAATCGAGATTTTGATCAAATTTGACATCTTTTTTATGAAAATTCCATATCTTGAAAACGGATACATAGTTAAATTTTTTAATTAGGTTTTAAAATGTATTTTATTGAATACTAACAATTTGCATATCAATTTTTCTTATACAAATTTTAACTAACATTTAGTACACAAAAAACCTTTTTTTTGATTTTCGACTTTCTCATAAACGATCTTAACTAAAAATTTTCACCAGGAGCGCCCTTAAGTTTAAAACAATATTGTATATAAAAATATTCAAAAGAATATTTTTTTTGATTTTTTGAAAAAAAAAAAAAATAAAAAGTTCTAATTATTTAAAAAATCAATATCTTGAAAACGTGTGAACGCTTATTTTTTAAAATTATTTCCTAAAATCTATATTACTAAGCACTTAAAATCGGCGTCCCAAATTTTGTTCTAGAAAAATTTTAAAGAGATTTGTTATTTAAAAAATTATTTTAATAAAACGATTTTTAAACTTTATTTGCGTAAATTCATACTTTTCCGGAAATGAAATCAGGCGGCAATTCCATGCATTTGAATGCATGCATTGATGACCTCGACTTTTGGAGATGTTGTGCTTGATATTAGATCGTCACGTCGGCATACGCAATTGCCACAGTTAAACTACCTTTTAAATCGCGAGTGTAATTATTGAATAAAATCAGGTACCAGTATTTTGCCTTTGGGTTTTGATCCATTGAATATAAGAGACCAGCTTAGACGCATCATTAATTGTATCATGTCCAGCCGTAAGACCGAACTGGGTATCTGGTATATTCACCCATGTTTTACGTCATCCCTTTCAGTAATAAACTATTAATTTTTCTTTTTATTTTATCAAAAAATAATACTTGTTAGTCTGGTTCGTATTTGTTCTACTGTTTTTAGTTCAACAGAAAAACCATTTTATTCCATATGACTAACCAAGAGACATGCACTGTTAGAACTTATATATACCACTTAAATCGAACAATAAAAATGTATCTCCGTGAATCATTTATTTTTTATTTCATGAGAAAGTCAGCTATGAGCTTGGATATGTATGTATGTGTATTGAATAAATCGAAACGCATGTGAACAAAATTTAAGGTTACCTTATGTTATGTCCAGTCATTGTTGTATCGAGTTGAAAATTCAAAACAATTTTCGAATTTAGCCAAAGTATTTTAATTGAATGATTTACTTGACCGTGAATGGATTTACTAAGGTTAATTCAATAGAGTACTGTGCTCTTAAAGAATCATTTAAACTGTAATTAGACAATTTAAATAGAATTGTAATTTATTTTTTATGTGGAATTAAAACAACAGAATGATAAAACAGAATTTAAATTCTTTTCTTTTTAAAACCAAGGTATGTAGGTAGCGTAGCTTACAATTTTAAACAGCCTAGTTTTAAGTTATTAGTAAGATAAAACTTAACAATTTGCTATCTTTAAAGAAGTTTACTAACTTATTATTAATTTCAAACACTTTTGGCGTTGACAAGTTGCAAATTTGACTGTGGGATTAAAAGTTATTGAATCAACACTACACTTATGCTTCACAAAAAATTGTGATGAAAATGTCAAAAATTGTTTTATTATTAAAGTAATTTTTTATATAAGAAATGTCTTTGAAATTTTTCAAGAACGAAATTTGGGATACCAATTTTAAGTATTTAGTAGTATAGATTTTAGGAAATAATTTCAAAAACTAATCGTTTACACGTTTCGAAGATATTGATTTTTCAAAAAAAAAAACACACAAAATTTTTTCGAATATTTTTATATACAATATTATTTTAAACTTAAGAGGGCTCCTGTTTAAAAAATTTAAAATCGTTGGAGCCGTTAATGAGAAAGTTGAAAATAAAAAAAAAACCGTTCTGTGACAGGTATACCGTTAATAACATTTTTGTCCAACATTTTTTTTTTTAACCAAAATGTAGTCTAGACATGGACAAAAATTAGCATACTTAATTTTTTTATCAAAATCGTTAGAGTCGTTTTCGAGATAAATAATATTTTACATTACGGGTGTTTCGGTACTATATGGCAATTTATGCATTTGGAAAAGAAATCGAACTCGAGATTTTGGTCATAGTTGACATAACGATGATAACGAAGACGAAAAAATTATGTCAATTCCGTCTGTCTGTATGTCTGTCCCTCGCTCTACAGCCTAAACACGATTAAATTTTGAAAATGGAAAATGGATACACGATTAAATTTTGAATTTACGTCTAAAAATGTATATTGTTAAATACTAACAATTTGCATATAATTTTTTTTATACAAATTTTAAGGAAAATTTAGTACCGAAAAAACATATTCAGTATGTATGTACCAGCGTAAGCTACTGAACCAATAATCTTCTAACTCGGTACTTAAGGGTCTTTTGTGATTCTCTAGAGGAAAAATGGTCACGTTGGTGTTCTTGGAAACGAAAAGGCAGATTCCCTAGCAAAATTAGGAGCTTCAACTCCCCTAACAGGGCCTGAACCCTATTGCGGAATAGGTGAAAATGTCATCAAAACCAGAATTAAACAAGAAGAGGAGGCAAACAGAATCAAAAACTGGAATGAACTCCCAAGGCTGAGACAGGCGAAACTACTGCTGGGGAACTACAACCGGCAACGTTTCGAAAACTGTATCAACCTAAGTAGGAATAACCTAAGAATAATAACAGGTATTCTAACAGGACACTGTAAACTTAGAAGACACCTTAATCTACTTGGTGTGGTTAGCAGTGCCACTTGCAGATTCTGCAGCATGCATGACGAAACTCCGGTACACATACTGGGAAAGTGCTGTCCAATCATGCACCAAAGGAAAACCCATCTGGGACGGTACCAAGTGGAAGAGAGCAACCTACCCTCTCTAAAAGTGCCCCAAATACTAAAATTCCTAAAGGCAATAGGTTTGGAGGAAGAACTGTAGGATGAGCCAGCTCATCATTATAAGAGGGGGCACAATAGATCTATAGGTCGCAGTGCAATAAACCCCAATACAATTCATTCATTCATTCATTCAAGATTTTTTTTCTTAGCTCCAAACCTAACGGTACCCCCCATGCATTCGTAATGCAAAACCTTTTTTATCTCGAAAACGGCTCTAACGATTTTGATAAATAAAATCAATTGTGCTATTATCGGCATGGACTACATTTTGGTAAAAAAAAATAATTAGGAAAAAATATTATTAAAGGTAGATACCTGTTACAAAACCTTTTTTTTATTATCGACTTTCTCATTAACGGTTCTAACGATTTTGAACAACTTTTTTGTACGTGGCTTACTTTAAATTTAAAATAATATTTTGTTTAAAAATATTATAAAAAATATATTTTGGGTTTTTTTTTAAATAAAATTTTATTATAAATATCTTCAGACTCGGTTGTACCGTTTTTGGGAAAATCAAAAATTAAAAACATGTTATGGGGGTACCATTAATAACCATTTTATTTTCAAACAAAGCCTAGCTTTAACTAAATGAAATTTTTTGATTTTTTTTTTTTAAATCTGTCGAACAGTTTTTGAGAAAAAAATAGATATATTTTAAAAAAATAAGAATAAAATTCGTTAGTTTTGGACTGAAAAAAAACACGGTCCTTATTCGGAATTCCCCCCCACCAAAATGCACTTTTTTTTAATGAATCGATAAAAAAGGGAATGCTGTTGATAAAAAACATCAAATTATGAAGGAGAAACATTTTTTTATGGTAAAAAAGTGAAGTATAAAAAAATGAATATAGGCCATAGGGTAAATTCAAAGTTTCTTTAAATCCAGATTCTGTAAATGCAAAAGAAACCTTGCATACACCCAACCTCGCACCTACCCCAAATCCTATAGTGTGCTCAAGCAGGGGGGTTGCATATCATACATATCATATCATATACATATCTCACTGTTTATACGCCGTAATGCGTAAGCAAGCAAAAAAAAGTAAATATCCCATAAAAAAGAAGTAGTTTTAGTTATAGTACTGTGGGTGGTCCGCTTATACTTCACTTTTTTACCATAAAAAAGTGTTTCTCCTCCATAATTTGATGTTTTTTTATTAACAGCAAACACTTTTTTATCGATTCGTTAAAAAAAAGTTCATTTTGGTGAGGGGGGGGGGGGGGGGGGGGGATTTCCGAAAAAGGTCCAAAAACACCTGTGGGGAACAAAACTATAATGCTATCTACCAAGTTTATAGAAAATCGGCCGAGCATTTTAGGCTGGAGTTAACAGACAGGGCGACAGGTTTGCGTTTGCGAAACCCACTTTTTTGTCTTCCCTATCATCGTAATATCAAGTCTGATCAAAATCTCGATTTTTTTACGAATGCAAACTTGCCATGTAGTACATATGTACATTATGTGTAATGTCGCAAGTAAAAACAAATTTTTCGTAACAAAAATACTCACCGCGAACAATAATAAATAAACTGTGCTACAGTTATTTTTAGCCTTTCAAGTGACCTAGTAGAGTTTGTGGATTTGTAGTAGAAATACTCATTAAACTTTCTATTTCCTTTATGGTATGAGCTAACATCAAAAAATGGTACCCAAAGTGGCATAGTCTGGTCAAATGCCATTGAAAAAACCTGTCCGACTAGTGACTACATGCTTTTTTAGTGACTACTCCGATTCGAACCTCAACCTTTCTTTAAAGTTTTAGGTATTTATTTAAATAAAGAAACAATAGCAATAAGATATAATAACAAATATTACAGCCAAAAAGTCATAATAAAATTTCAAAAATATAAAGTTCTTATTTGAATAAGTTCTATATTGATTATAAAATTATAAAAAATAGAAACATACAAACATTTTAAATTCCATTTTTCTTGGACACTATTCAGCAAAAATCTTATTGGCGATCACCTAACTTTAATATGCTTACAATTTGTGTTGCTTTTCTAACATTCATTGTGGTTGTCAATATAAATGGAGTGACTGCAGCATCGGCTAAAGGACAATCATCTGTAAGTTTTTGAATATTTTTGAGAAACATTATGTATTTAAAAATTTAATAGTTTGATGGTTATGTACAATAATTAATCTTTGGGCATAAGACTCTTTCTCTCTTTTAATTTATATAAGGTCATGTTTAATAAGTAAGTTTTCTTTTTTTAAATTTCAAGCTTTAATTTGTATTTGTTTCAATTATATAAATCATGGTAATTTTCTAATTTTTATTATCTTAACCATTATTGTTTTAACCAAATACTTCATAATTCAACATTATTTTTTTTTTATTTCAAACATTTGTCTAGATTAATTTTATTCATTCATACAACATACTTCATGTAATATACATTATGTATTCCTACAATATGAAAACAACCGTCCTACTCATTATGAAAACTCGTAAGTATCTACATTATCTAGGTACATAAGAGTGAATACAAAAGTGGAACTGAATCACTAAAATACCTCAACCACTGCCTACGAAATCGAAAAAAAAAAAAAAAAAAACAAATTTTCGAAACTGAAAATTTCGGAAGAGAAAGTCTTGAAATCAAAAAACCGAAAATGGAAAACGAAAATCATTAATTTGAAAGCAAATAAAATGCACGACTAGGTCGCACGAACTTGCTCCTATGTAATAGACTAGGAATTTTAAAAACGAAAGTTATTAAAGAAAACTGTTCATAAGGATAAAATGAATTTTTTAAACTCCTTTAGCAGTAAGAGATAAAAACAGAATGCTATGCAAATATGAATTTATGCAAGAACAAAAATTATAGGTCGTTGTAGTGGTTCCTTAAAAAAAATAAGCTTTTATGTACAAAATTTTTAAAACATTTTTTAGAAAAAATTTTGGTACGCCAAATTTAAGTTTTTATTATTGTACGAATGACAGTTAAATTTCCAAGACGAATATTAAGCCGTTCTTGATATATCGAATTTTCCAAAAAAAAAAAAACGACTTTTTTTCTAAAAATTGAAAAAATATTTTTTTTTTTCAAGTTTTGAAATGCAATGTTTTTTAAACTTCTTAGGAGCTTCTCTATAAAAAATGTCATTAAAATCCATTATATGCCGATACTGAGAAATTCAAAATTCGAAAAAATCGTTCTATTGTAGGTACAGTCAGTAATATCTAGATTTCAATTTTTTTTATTAAATTATAGATCGTAAGAATTAATCAAAAGAAAAAAAAATTTAGCAAAACTCTCGGAACCGTTTTCGAGAAAAATACGATTTTCGAAAACCATTTTTTAACATTTGTATGGAAGGTA
This sequence comes from Chrysotoxum bicinctum, assembly GCA_911387755.1. Lineage (NCBI taxonomy): Eukaryota > Metazoa > Arthropoda > Insecta > Diptera > Syrphidae > Chrysotoxum > Chrysotoxum bicinctum. Next base: position 140,673,901 of record OU426988.1, read on the forward strand.
CTGTTAGTTTTAGATAAAACAAATTATTTTTCTCAAGTCTTGTAGATTGTGTTAGAAAACTTTTATTTGTGAAGTTTGAAAAAAATTTACCATGGGGTTTGCGAAATATTGCGTTTCCAAATCAAAATTTAGATTTTTTTTTAAATCCAAAAAATTAAAAATTTGAATATGTATCTACTAATATTTGAACTTTGGAGGAGCTTTAGCATAAAAAAATGGTTTAAATCGGCTGTACCGTTTTCGAGAAAATCAAAAACAAAAAAAATGGACCCAGGGGGGCTACCAAAAATAACAATTTTTTGGAAACTTTTTTTCAACCATTACCTAGTTTTAACTAAATGAAATTTTTCAATTTTTTTTTTAATCTGTGAGACAGTTTTTGAGAAAAAAAATATTTATAAAATTTCGAAAAAAATCCGTATGGTAGGTACCTACCGTTATTTTTGGTCTTAAAAAAAAAAAGAAAAAAACCTGTGGGGGGGGGGGGGGGGAAATCAAAACCCATATCTACCAAGTTCGAAAAATCGGCCGAGCCGTTTAGGCTGTAGTCGAACCGACAGGCAGACAGACAGAATTGCCAGACCCACTTTTTTGGTCTTCGCTATCATCGTAATGTCAACTTTGATCAAAATCTCGAGTTCGATTTTTTTTCCGAATGCATAACTTGCCTTATAGTACCTATAAGTCGCAAGTCGATACGAATTTTTTTTCGAAATTTTATAAATATTTTTTTTCTCAAAAACTGTCCCACAGATTTTTTAAAAAAAAATTCATAAAATTTCTTTTAGTAAAACTTAGGTAATGGTTGAACAAAATTTTCCAAAAAATGGTTATTTTTGGTACCCCCCTTGGAACCATTTTTTTTTGTTTTTGATTTTCTCTAAAACGGTACCACCCATTTTGATCATTTTTTTTTATTTTAAGGCTCCCCAGCAGTTTCAATATTATTGTGTATTCAAATTTTCAAAAAAAAATTTTTTTGGATTTTTAAAAAAAATTTCGAAAACCCGATGCTCTATTTTTGCAAAACTTGATAAATAAAAGTTTTTTAATATAAATTATAAGATTTAAGGAAAAAAAATTTGTTTTACCTAAAAATAACGGTACCCTCCATACAAATATTAAAAAATGGGTTTCGAAAAACGTATTTTTCTCGAAAACGGTTCCGAGAATTTTGCTTAAATTTTTTTTCGTTCGATTAATTTTTAAGATCTATAATTTAATAAACAAAAATTGAAAACAAGATATTACTGACTGTACCTACCATAGAGCGATTTTTTTAAAATTTTGAATTTATCATTATTGGCATAACGGATTTTAATTAAATTTTTTAGAGAGAAGCTTCTAAAAAGTTTAAAAAATATTGCATTTCAAAACTTTAAGAAAAATATTTTTTTGAATTTTGAATAAAAAAAATCTTTTTTTTTTTTGAAAATTCAATATCTCGAAAATGGCTATTCAAACAATAATACAAACTTTAAATTGACGTACCAGAACTTTTTCTTAAAAGCGTTTTAAAAATTTTATATATAAAAGCTTATTTTTTTAAGAAACCACTACAAAGACTTATAATTTTTGTTCTTGCATGAACCTATATTTGCTTGAATCACATAGCATTCTATTTTTACCTCCAACTACTAAAGAAGTTGTTTTAGTCGTTTAAAAAATTTAATTTGCTTATGAACAGTTTTTCTCTAATAACATTTATTTTTGACATTCTTAGTCTATTACATAGGAGCAAGTTCGTGCGACCCAGTCGTGCATTTTATTTTTTAATGTATTTAAATTATTATTTCCTCAATTGGATCTAATATGCAAATTCTTCAAAATTATTTCAATGAGCGTAACCAAACTTTTGACCACCGCTCAACGCTCAAATTGAGGTCAATGAAGATTTTATTCACAAAAGATTCTCTCACAAAGTTCAAAATTAAAAATAAAACTCAATAGATAAATAGCGGAGAAATTCATCAAGGAAATATTTTGTGAATTCTTTTTTTTAGGCATATAAGTGTGCGAAACCCACAATTGCAGTTATACGTTTCAACTCCGCAACTGTGCCAAAAAAGGTTAACGGAAAATTTTCTTACTATAAAATTGATAAATTTATAGAAAATGGTCTTACAACATCAAATAAGACTTTATTATGCCAGGAAATGGAAATATGTCCATCTTAACTTGACATAGGTAATGTTAAGTGCATTGAACTGTCATATTGGAGGTGTGGGTTCGATTCCCAACAACTCTCACCTACAATCAAAAAGTTTTTTTTTTTTCGGGTAAAGCTCCTCTAGCAAGGAAATGACAAATCCTCCAAGAGTATACTTTATATGAAAAGTGCGTCTTATTTTATATGATTCCTATAGACGATAGGCCATTGGATTGATTATGATGTGGTGCGATAGCCTGGGAAGGCATTTGAAGGCAAGAGATGCGGTATCTTCTTCTCCATCGTGTAGATGTGACGAAACCATTCGGAAGCAATTACTTAGCCCATCTGATTGGCCATCAATAACCAAGCCTGTAGATGGTCCTTTAGCCGTCCGAAATTGACAAAAAATTGTAGGTGTCTTATATTTCTGCAGACAAAACGCTCACAAGAAAGCTTGAGATTCTTAAGTCACTACTTCACCACTCAGTACAGATGTAATTTTCCCAATTCTCGTCATTTTATAATGTCTGCATCCGCACGTGGCCCAATGCATCTTCTGCAGCCATTGTGTAGATGCAACAAAATCATTGAGCATACATCCGAGGGATAATTTGAGGAGCCATCAACGGCCCATCGTGTAGAGGAGCTGTTAAAAGGGTACGACAGCATCTAACTAATTTAACCACTGTAGTACCTGGGTGAAACGCATTGTAAAGTTGTAGTCACTTGAACTTTTTAATTATAATCAATTAGTCCACCTTAACAGAAGCAGTTTTCTAATTTTGTCCATCTTCGTCATTAAATCATGATTCATGCTGTCTATGAATTGTTGTTCCTCTAATTTCTATTTATTGTTTTCTCAAAAATTAAAGTTTATGATTTAAGAAATGAAAATGTGTGTGAAAACTAAACCAGAAAAAAATTATCCAGAAAATTAATTAAAATAGTTTTTACCTAGCTCAGGTTTTCCTAAGTATCATAAGATCTATGATTTTTTCCGCAAACTTGTCATTGAAGTTTATTTTTATTATTGTTACGTTAATTCAAGAAAAAAGTAAAACGGTATATTTAATACTCATTTTATAGACAAAATTGAGCCCAAAGTCAAAAAACTAGCATAAGCAGGAAAAACGGAACAGGCTAGAAACTGGATATCATATTTGACGCAATTACAAAAGCTCCTATTTCTTCTAAAAATAAAGGCTTCAATGAAGTTTCTATTATTAGCACTAACAGCGCAATTACCGTTAACATGGGTCGGGGTACACCAAAATAGGGTTTTTCTTAAATCCCCGATATATGATATAAAAATTGGAGATAGGCCCTTACTGTGGAACGATTTTTTTCTAGGAAAATACCCAAGAACTACACCCTAAAATATTATGCATGAATTAAGGGACACCCTGTATACACGCACAAAATATTCAGTGTCTTCTTTGAATTAATTCTTTCTAGGTAACATTACGAAACTGAATTTTTGAAAATTAGTAACAAAACATATAGAAACAAGTATCAAATATAAAAGGTCTCTTTTTTCTGCTGAGCTAAGGTGGATCAATTCTTAGTCATTCTTCAAAGCTGTTTTTAGAGTCGAAAAGGTTATAGAAAATGTGTTTGAAAAAAAAGTAAAATAAATATTTTTTGAAAATGTATAACCTTAAATGTGGTTGATTTTTAAATTGAATTACAAACAAATGTTTAAATTTAAACTTATTTTTTTTTTCTTTTTCAAATGTTCCGATGTAGAACCAAAGACCTTAAACCTATTACTCTATCATCATTAATTCTCAAAACTTTGGAGCAACTGATTGATATCTACATGAGAACAAGAATTGACAAGACTTTTGTCTACGGCTCAGCACGAATACTGTAAAGAGAAATCAGTGGAAACAGCACTTCACTGGTAGGAATTACAAATACTCCCTTCATTATACTTGCCTTCCTTGATATACAGGGTGCTTTTAACATTATCGATACATCTGCAATAGCGTCTGCACTGTCATCACCGAATGTAGTAGCTTGGCTTGGAGAATTGATCAATCAAATGCTTGCTGGATTATTAACACAAAGGTGGGCAGGTTTTGTGCAAGAAGATTTGTCAGTACAGGGGACAGGGAGGCCGCAAGGTGGTGCACTATCGCCTATTCTTTAAAAATTAGTAGCGAATGACCTGTTGAGATATCTGGAAGCGCAAAGTTACAAAGTTAGTTCTGTGCGCATGACTTTGCTATTGCCGTATCAAAAAAGCCTCCTATCACTCTAAAACTTCTCTTATAAAATGCTTTAAGCAAGCTAATGAACTGGGCTGATCAGTGTGGACTGGATGTTAACCCCCACAAAATAAAATCTCGTCCTCTTCTCTAGGAAACATAAAATTGCCCGTATAAACACCCTTTTCATTAAATGTATACCACTAACATTCTTTGGTGAAGCAAAATACTTGGGTGGATAAGAAGTTAAGTTGGAAACCTCATATCAAAGAATGAGTTGAAAAGGCCAGAGTGGCAATCGCCTCATGCAAAAAAGCCATTGGGAATAAATGGGGGCTCCATGTACGGGAACGCATTACTCAATGGTGATTTAGCTCGGTAATTAGACGAATTCCAACATAAGGCGCGGGCGTGGCATTATTCTGGATAGCTCTAGATAAAAACACTAATTATACTAAACAATATCCAACGGTAAGCTTGTCTTTACATGGAAGAGCACTTCGCATGATTTATTCCTCTGCACTCGACATTTTATTCCATCTAAGACCCCTGGAAATATTCTGCAAGCAAACGACTCCTCGCAGTGGATAAATAATAAAATTGACCCCTCCATCATTTTGAACTCATTCGGTTTACTTCTAAGAAGCATTGATTACACCATCCATCAGATTCAATTTAATAAAAACTTTCAGGTAACCATCCCTTCAAGAGAAATCTGGGACTACCTGGTATTCCTGGAAATGATTCAATCCAGTTTTACACCCCCGGATCAAAGCCTATTAAGGTGGGATATACTCAGTGTATACTAAATTTAAGTCTTTCTTTTCGTCTTCCCAATCACTGAGGCCTGTCCCAGGCGGAACTCTTGGCGATGAAAGACGTCCTGTCTTGGCTTAAGGAAAACGCGATTTAAAAAATAGAATCAAAGGGCACGATAGTGCCCAGCCAAGTTCTGGCACTACGCCCTTTTTACAAGAACAAACTCAGGCGATTTTTGACCCCTCCCTATCTTCAGCACCAATGAAGTCAGAAACTTAAAATTCCGAATATTTGCTAAGTATGTTAGGCACAGGCGCCTCACCAAATTTCGATTTTCTAGCATAATCGGTTCCTGAGATATAAGGCCTCAAAATTCACAAAAACCGTAACTGACTGACTCACTGACTGACAGATCATCAAAATTATGGAGCACTTCCCGACATCGTAGAATCTTGTAATTTTGCACAACAATAGTTCTTGTCATGCAAGCAGAGGAAAAAATCGAAAATTTGAAGTTTTCCATTCAGGGGGCGTGCTATCCGCCCACTTTCTCCGAATTAGTGTTGGTTGAATGGACCACTTCCGACTGCTGTAAAACGATGAAATTTACTAAAGTGGTCGGATTTAAATAGCATACTAAGAAAAAAATATAAAATTTGATTTTTGCCATTCAGGGGCGTGGTATTCGCCCACTTCCTCAGAACTGATGTAAATTATATGGCACACTTCAGTGGGCTTACTTGGCAAGTTTTTTTTGTATGCCCAATTCGATAGGTTTTAAAAACTTGACCAGTGAACCCATCAAATTTTAGTCAGTAATCAGTAAATAATAAAATTTCTATATTACATTGTAGCTGTTTCAATATTATTCTACTTTAAATATTCGGTATTAAACCTTCATGAAGTAAGAACTTGATCTCAGATCTCAGTACTTTTCACGGCTGACTTGTTAGACAAAGGTTTTTGTATAGAAGAATTTGGGTCTTTTTTTAACATTTATGTTTTTGGTCTGTATCTGTATCTTCTCGGAGACCCAAGCAGCCATTAAGTTTCTTGATTCATTCTGGAGATAACGCAGCAGTTTAACATTAACTACTTCCGGGGCACAGGGACATTTCAGCAAAGTAGAACAATGATACCTTTATTGTCAGATAAGGCATCGTTACCTGTAAACTGATGCCAAAGGCAAATGCTATACAATCAACAAAACTTGGATGGAACAACCTCATCACCTGCTTGGCGATAAAACAAATTTGGCCAATGGTAGATCTAAAGCACTCCATAGGTTTAGTATCTTTACACCCCGACTCCACAGGAGATAAATTCTCTCAGGATGCTCATCATGTATGAAATCTCCAATGGAGTCGCGATATTTCCTCTTATGATATGATGTCAGCGATCTATATGTCTTCGGTGTTATCTTGATATACATAGATGGCTGATATGAAATTTGACAGATGGTTTTTTTTCGTACTTTTTGTCGTGAAATGACATTTTATTCTCATTATTTCGTGTCATCCCATTTGGTTGGTTCTTGTCAAGTATTTCGTCGGCAAATATTTTTTTTTTATTTTGTAAGTAGATACATTAACATGTCATGTTAATGTTATTATGTTATTTTTGGTGTTATTTGTTTATACTTTAGGTAGATGCGCATTCTTTTCTTTGCAAATGCATACATATGTATATATAATTATTGTTAGTTTTACGTTTTGCTAATTTCTGTTGTCCTCACAAAACACATCCCGTGCAGTAGGGATAGAAATGAAATATCATGACATAATTTTCCCAGCGAAGCAATAAGAAGATGTAGAGATAGAGACGTCAGACATTGATTTGGAGAGACAGATATCTTGTGGAGTCGGGGTGTTAAGCAGATCGCACATAAGCTCCGTAATAGGTATTATAACAGGAGACTGTCCGATTGCCAAGCACGCTCGGAATTTATTCTAACAATTTCTACAGAAGCTGCATTCACGAAGAGGAGGAGCAATTGATCCCTTATCTTCTCTGCACATGTCCTGCATTTTGTCATGACATAGACTAAATCTGGGAGATTTCCTACTTAAGGCCCGGTGCACACAAGCGTTCTTTTGACGCGCGGTACCGCAGCCTGCGAGTCTTTTTACAGGCAAAATAATGCGCGATGCCGCAGCGTCATCGCACTCGTGTGTGCACCACTCAATTCATTTGTGAGTACTGTAAGACGCAAAGGCGGTGACGCTGCGGTACCGCGCGTCAAAAGGGCCTAAAGATCATAGTTATCTGGCAAATATACAAAGATATAAGCAATTTCGCTCGCTTCATAAGGAGTTTAACGATTAGCGAGAAAGTCTCCAAGATTCAATGTTGTATCACAATGGACCGACTCAAGGTCTAAGTGTGTCGGCTCTCCTGCTGACAACCACGTTAACCATAACCTTAGCGAACTTTAATTTCTCACTTTATTTTTAGGATCGATAATAATTTATTAAAAACAATTTTGAGATTAAGACTTTACTGACTGTTCCTGAACCTGTTCTTCAAATTTTGACGTTCTCAATATCGGCAAAACGGTTTTCAATAAAATTTTTGGTACAGAATCTTTAAAAAAATTTGAAAAACAATCATCTCATATTTTTTTTTATTTTTGCAAAAAGTTCCAATTTTTTTTTTTTTTTTGAAAACAACCACTTTAACTTCTTTCGGTACTTTATAACGTGTGTTGTCAAATTTTCAAATAAGTATTTTTTTTTCAAATTCACTACCATCAAAAATTATTATTATATCCAGAATCGAGCAAATATTCTAACGCAATTATAATAAAATCCATTTCTGCCTTGCCTTATATCTTCATTGAACTGTATTAAGCTTAAGTTTACCACATTAAGTACCTATACATGCCCCGAAATATATACTGATGCTTCTTCAACTTCATTAAAATCCTTTCAAAAATATTTTCAGGCAGCAAGTGATTTCTTCGCCTTGGAGAATTCGCTTATCAACCAGTCCCAACAGATACTATCAGCCAACAATGCCAAGGATCCAATTGAAAAGTTGAGACTTCTTTGTTTTAGCCGCGGTGCAACTGGAATCATTGGATTAGGAAGGTTCGTATACGTATTCGCATATGTACGAGTAGGTATGTGTTGGCAACATTGACGGTTGTGAACCAATTAGAGGAGCCAACGCAATTCCTCTAACTCTGTGCCTTGCCACCTTAATTCACCAAAATAATTGGATTCTCTTATCCTATCTTTGGCTCCTTTCCGTTGTTATTTATCTGGAACTTTAATACCTAACCAAACCATTGTGCATGTTTATGTACGCGTCGTATATCCACAGGACTTTCAGGAACATGGACGATGATGGAAGCAAAGCCCTCAATTTAGAAGAATTTATCAGAGGAATTCATGAAACCGGTCTGGATGTTACCGATGCTGAGATAAAGCAAATGTTCTCAAGGTTGGTATTGGACTTGTGTTATATTTGGTTTGTTTATTTTGGAAGTGGGGTGAAGAGATTCCTGGCTAAGCCCGGTGGTTGGCGACCATTTGAATCGGCTTTTGGTTTTAGCTTTTGGAACATTCTGCTGTTTCTGCTGCCTTTACCATTCCACTATGAGTGCACATTCATTCATCCCATCTATTTTCTAGGTTCGATACAGATGGCAGTGGATCCATTAACATGACAGAATTCTTGGTAAAACTTAGGGTAAGTAAAGACCGGTGGTTAGTGCGGTTAATTTGGTCAAGGCGTGATTAAACAAATTTACCTTTGAAATTCTCAACAGCCGGCCATGTCACAAAGTCGTTTGGACATAATTGACAAGGCCTTTGCTAAGATGGATAAAACCGGTGATGGTGTGATCACAATAGCCGACCTTAAGAATGTGTACTCGGCGAAGGAACATCCAAAATTCAAAAGCGGTGAGATGACAGAAGATCAGATTTTAAGCAAATTCCTTGAGAATTTCGAAGGACCCCAAGGCAACAAGGATGGAATTGTGAGTTTGGTGTTTTGTTTTTGTTTCCCTTTGCATTGTGTTGAACTTATGAAAACATTTTTTGTGGCTTAAAGGTTACCAAGGAGGAGTATGTTAATTATTATTCTACAATAAGTGCCTCAATTGACAATGATGAATATTTTGACCTCATGATGCGTCAAGCATATAAATTATAAGAATTATAAGTTATTCAAAAAAATTGCTGTTTTTTGTCATTCATTATAAAATATAAATAATTAAATATATGATTAATACTAACTCATTTTATTTTTTATTTATTTTATTTATTTATTATGCTTAAACCTTAAATGCAAGCTACGAGTATTAACAAAAAAACTTAAATCTGGCCATAAATTAATGTTTTTTTTAGTTTTATTTTATACAGAGTGTCCGATAATTCGTGTGCCATACTTTGGGTTGTGATTCTTGCTCATATTCTTATAAAAAAATTGTTCTACAGTAAAGTCTGATTTTCAACTTTGACATCACTTTTTGACGATTTAAAAAAAGGCTAATTTTGGTGTACCCTGACCCAAGTTAAGGTCAATTTCTCTGTCAGTATTAATGGTAGGGACCTCATTTTAGACTTTTTTTTTAGTAGAAATACTTTCCTTATTTAAATTGAGCTGATATGTTTTTAGGGTTACGCAATGTTCAATTTTAAATGGTGTTCAATTTTTCTTGTTCGAGCAAAATTTTGACTTTGAGGTCAATTTTTTTTTTTTCAAAAACTGCGTAATATAAAGTTTTCTTATTTTTACCTGGTGAACAAAACAATAATAAAAAAAACTATTAATGAGTGCAACCAAAAACTACACATTTTATGATACTTGGGAAAATCTAAAACAGGTAAAATTAAAAAAAAAAGATTTTTTGCCCTGAGGTGTAAAGGGTTTGAATAAAACAATAATTTGTGTAGTTTTAAGTAATACAGTCATAATAAGTGCTTAAAGTGCCTTCCTGCGTTTTGAATGCATGCTAGAGCCCGTTTTTGGATTTCATTTTGAATGTTTATTCTCGATAACTCTTGCCTTACTTTTACTGATCCTTCGGAAATACGTTCTTCTAATTCAGTTAAAGTTGTTATTTCAGATGAGTAAGCGATTTCTTTCATTCGTCCTCATACAAAAAAATGCAGTACAGTGAGATCGGGAGATCTTGCAGGACAGTGAATTGGTCCATTTCTGCTTATCCATCGAGCACCGCATTCTTCATCCAGCCAATCCTAAACTTCACGACCATAGAAAGATAATGGTAACTCTGTTTTGATGTAGATAAAGAGCGCACGATCGTATTGAGTGACACTTGACACTCTTGACAGTATCTCATCAGCAGTGGGATACGGCGGCGTAGAGCTGTGCCAATCGTTCATTTTGAAAGATCGAATCAATCATTGATTGATTGGTTCAAGGATTCGGTCTTTTCAATCAATCGCTCATTCAATCTTTTTTTATCCATCCGTTTCGTTCCGAACGAGATATAGACGGACACGAAATGTTTTCAATCATTCATTCAACTAAAATATTTTATTTCCAACCTTTTCGTTCAGACCGAGAACGAAACAATGTGAAAATGACAGAAAGTTTGGCTTTTTTCTACTTCGTGGCTTCATTTACGACATCTTCCATTTTATATAAAATGAGGAATATACATTCTGTTTCATGTCCATTCCTATTTGGTATTGGGAAATGATTGAGAACAAGTTGAATGAACGAAACATAACTTTTTTTCGTTCGTTTCGTTCATCGGTTTCAGTGGCAAGAGACATTAAGATTGATTGATTTGGTCTACTTTGATTTTGATTGCAATCAATCAATCTTTTTGGTGAACGGGTCACAAAGACCGACTCAATCGCGGTTGACACAGCTCTAATACGGCGGTACAACTTATTGCAAAGAATTACAACAACAATTCCTTAAGAAAAGTCAATGGCTTGCTCTTTTTCTAGTGGCATTTTTCCTAACGCATTGAAGTGAGGGTGCATCAGGCGCCACTGCTTTAGAAAAAGCTCTCCCATAAGGCCTGTACGGTTAATTTTTGTTGGACAGAGTATAGTTGAATCAGTGGAACATCCTCCATTAGATTATTTTGTAAGAACTCCAGATAGTTAGTAGAATTAAGTCGGGGTAGTAATTTGAAAGGCCCGATTAATTTATTTCCAATTACACCTGCCCACATATTGACATTGAATCTGTGCTGATATGATCTTTGCCGTCTTGAATGTGGATTGCTCAAAGCCCATGTATAGAGATTATAGAAATTCGTAATACCATCTCCTGTGAATTCAAATTCGTTTGTCCAAAGAATTCTGTTTATAAACTGGTTGTCATCCAAGCTTCTCTCTAGCAACCAGTAATAAAATTCGAGTCTCTTTTCAAAATAATCGGGAAGCAGTTCTTGCACAGGTGTATGGTGATATGGATACATATTTTCTCCATGGACTATACTAGATCCAAGCGTCTTATGCTGATGGAAGGATCGATTTCAACAGCTGCCAGTATTCTTTCATCGACCGAAACTCTTCTTGTGCTTGCAGCTCCCGCGTTAGGTCTTGAGAGTTGAAACTAATGCAGTTTCTCGAGGTCTTCGAGAGGTATTTCCAGAAACATTTCGAGAAGGAACTCGTCTGTTAGGATAAAGTTCCTGGTATCTTCGTTGTGCTCTTCTTGAATTTCCATTGCACAACTTATAAACGAATAAAATGTCTACGTATTCTTCTCTCGTAAATGAAGGCATTTCAAAAACCGCTCTTATCCAACTGTATTCGTGATTCAACTTGATAATCTGATGAATCAATTTGTTTTTCTATTCTTTTATACTACTTATTTAGTTCATTTACCCATTAAACATTCTTGCCCCAAATGTAACTCTCTATCTGAGAAGAGGTAAAGTAATTAGGGTTTTGATAGCAAGTCAAGTAGGCATAAGTACACTTTTAACCCTTTTGATGAGTGCACAGTCTTAAAAACTACATAAGAACTATCAATTGTTGGAAAACCGCTCCGATTGCCAAGTGCTGCAATAAAAGTGCGTATTTTAGATATTCCCAAGTTTCATAAAATGTATGGGTTTTTGGGTGCACTTATTAGTGAGTATTTTTTTATTATTGTTTTGTTCATCAGGTAAAAATAAGGAAACTGTATGTTTATTAATATTATGCATTTTTTGAAAAAAAAATTGACTTTAAAGTAAAAAATTTTCTCGGGCAAGAAAAATTGAACACCATTTAAAATTGAATATCTGACAACCCTAAAAACATGTCAGCTCAATTTAAACGTAGTTTTAAAGGTTGGTATTTCTACTAAAAAAAAATCCAAAATGAGGTCCCTACCATTAGTACTGACAGAGAAATTGAACTGAACAGGGGTCAGGGTACCCCAAAGTTAGCCTTTTTTTAAATCGTCAAAAAGTGATGTCAAAGTTGAAAATCAGACTTTACTGTAGAACAATTTTTTTCTTAGAATATGACCAACAATCACATCCCAAAGTATGGCACACGAATTACCGGACATCCTGTACATTAGCTTGGGCAAACAAACTTAAAAAATAAATCTTAAACTAGTTATTGGAAGAGTTTAGGGGTCTAAGGGAGGAAGCACCTTCTGATGGACTTGAGATAGGTTCAAAGAGGCCGTAATTTGTACCGTGATGAGGAAGGCGAAAGAGCGGAGCATGTCTTACGTTTCGTGGATTAGTGTAGATTGAAATCATTTCTAGAAGAAAGGTTGAGTCTATATTCCCTATTAAAAGCTGGTGCAGAAAGAGAATATCGTTGACTTAGCGACGTTTTTGGAGTGTTTGCAAATTAATAAGTTTTAAACGATCTTCATAAGGTTGTGAGATTAGATTTATCAGACCAAGGAAGACCGCGAAGTGCAAATCGAAGAAATCTGCGTTGTATAGCTTCGATTCTTTGAGAGTAAGAGTTCTGATGGGGTGATCAGACTTGGCTAGCGTATTTAAGGAGTGGTCTTACGAAGGTGGTGGATAGGGATTTAGTGACATACGGGTTCGAGAATTCTTTAGACCAACGTCTTATGAAACCAAGATATGAGTTGGCCTTGTTAATAACAAAAACCTGAAGTCAACTCTATATTTCCGGTTCTCTAGGTATGATCTGAGCCATGAAATATAAAAGGGTGGAAAATCAAGGGCCTTAAGTTTAAAACAAATAATTTGGTGACTGATTTTATCAAAGACTTTACTAAAATCTGTGATGATAACGTCCACTTCATTTTCTTCCTCTTATTCGCTTAGAGTTTAAGAAACAAATTCCATAAGATTGGTTGTAGTAGATCTGCCCTTAAAGAAGCCATGCTGTTGTGAAGAAAAATAGATCTACAATAAAAATTGAGAGAGGCGTATATATACAATGCTTTCAAAATGCTTGGGACTTGAAGAAGGCTTGTCTATAGCCCTGTAGTTTATAACGGCGTTTTTTGCTCCTTTCCAGGGGAGAAATCATCTTTAAGTTGACTCAATTTTTGACGATAATATCATCAATTATTTTGATTTGGGTAAGGGAGGTGCATAGGATAGCTTTTAAGTAATCAAACAAACCAAGATCAGGTTTCTGAAGATGATTACTGTACGATTGACTCAAGAGGCAAATAGGTTTGTAATAATTTTGGGTTTGGCAGATGTCGTATCCAAAAATTTCAATGTTGAAGAAAAGCCATCGGATTTACGTTTAGTGTCAATAAAGTGGTAGAAAAGTCTGGGATCCATGATCAGGCTTTCTTGCATTTTGTCAATGTATTTCAGATATAGGAAATCATTAAGAGACAAGAAGCGGCACTGAGCTAGCTGATAGTTTGAGAAGTCAACATCAGACCTTGTTATCAAATAAGTTTTTCACAATGTATTTTTGACATTACGAAGGATTCGTAGATCTTTGTTATAACAGGGAGGGTAGGAAGACGTAAGAACTTGGCGTACTTTTAGATCTCAGTACTTTTCACGGCTGACTTGTTACACAAAGGTTTTTGTATAGAAGAACTTGGCTCTTTTTTTAACATTTATGTTTTTGGTCTGATCTCACTCCTTTTTGCAAAGATTTTAATATTTTGCCATGTCGAAATCTCGAAAGATACGGAAAGATAGAAGGCTGGACTCTACCTACTAAAATCAACCTAGTTCATAGCTTCCTATTTCTTTTGGTATATTTTCTTTTTGTTATTGGTTGTATAGATTTGCGCTTCAATTATTTCTTTTTATCCTGACAAGATACCTAACACTAACATACCTATCTTAATTACAGCAATCGGAAGTGCTCCATATAAATTAAACATTTTTTCAGAAAGTGGGCGGATACCACACCCCCTGAACGGAAAACCTCAATTTTTATTTTTGGTCCTTTATATGCAATTTGAGCCCTACCGTTCTACCAAATTTCATTCTTCTACTGCAATCGGAAGTGCGACATATACATATCGATACCTTCCCGTAAGAATGTATTAAGCGACATTTTTAAAATTGTTCAGGAAACGAAAAAAACGTCTCATTTAGTTATTTTTGTGTGTATTTTATTGGACGAAACAGATTTGTTTTCCGTAAGAATGTATTAAGCGACATTTTTTAATTTGTTTCGTCCAATAAAATACACAAAAAAATAACTAAATGAGTCCTTTTTTTCGTTTCCTGAACAATTTTAAATATGTCGCTTAATACATTCTTACGGAAAGGTATCGATATAATATACATTAGTTCTGAGGAAGTGGGTAGATACCACGCCCCTGAATGGAAAACCGCAAATTTTATATTTTTTTCTTTGTATGCAATTTCAGCCCTACCACTTTACCAAATTTCATCGTTTTACAGCAGCCAACCAACACCAATTCGGAGAAAGTGGGCGGATACCACGCCCCCTGAAAGGAAAATTTCAAATTTTCGATTTTTTCCTCTGCTTGCATGACAAGACCTACCGTTGTGCAAAATTACAAGATTCTACGATGTCGGGAAGTGCTCCATAATTTTGATGATCTGTCAGTCAGTCAGTCAGTTACAGTTTTTTTTTGATTTTGTATGCCTTATATCTCAGGAACTGCTTATTCTAGAAAGTTGCTAGAAATTTGGTGAGGCGCCTATGCCTGACTATTTTAGCATATATTCGGATCTTAAAGTTTCTGACTTCATTGGTACTGAAGATAGGAAGGGGTCAATAATCGCCTGAGTTTGTTCCTGTAAAAAGAGTGTAGTGCCAGAACTTGGCTGGGCACTACCGTGCCCTTTGATTTATCTCGAAAACGGCTCTAACGATTTTGATAAAAAAAATTAGGTGTAATAATATGGTCATGGACTACAATTTGATCAAAAAAGAATTTTAGGGAAAAATGTTATTAATGGTACCTGTCATAGAACGTTTTTTTTTTTGTTTTTGAATTTCTCATCAACGGCTTTAAAGATTTTAACCAAAAATTTTCAGCAGGAGCCCCCTTAATGCTAAAATAATACTGTGTATAAAAATATTCCAAACAAATTTTTTTGCGATTTTTGAGAGATAAAATTCCAAGTTTTTTTTTTGAAATATCAATATCTTTAAGACGTGTGAACGATTATTTTTTTAAATTATTTCATAAAACCTATACAACTAAATACTTAAAATTGGCATCTTTGTTCTCGAAAAATTTTAAAGAAATTTCTTACATATATAAAAAGTTACTTTAATAATAAAACGGTTTTTAAACTTTGTTTGCATAAATTCATACTTTTCCGAAATCAGACGGCAATTCCATGCATTTGAACATCTTTACCTCATTAAATCCATGTTTCATATTTATGAAACGTATTTTAAATTCCAAAGTACTGTTACATAAGAGCAAGTTCGTGCGATCCAGTCGTGCATTTTATTTTTTCTTACAACAGTCGGTCTATCCATCCATTTCGCCGCTTCGACTATTATTACTTTCAATTGAAGTATTGAACAAATTAGAGAAATTCCTTTTGTATAATAAGTCTATTCATTCTTGACTGAAACTCGTTTTTTTGTATGAAATATAAAATCATTAAAATACCCCTTCGGCCTTGCCGGGTGGCATGCATATCCAGTTCGTCCGATTTTCTCGATTTGCACAAACATAATTTTATTAGATTCTTACAATTCTCCTAAGTTCTGGTTTGTTACGTGCTACCACCGTATTGCTGTATAACCCAATTTTCTTTTGACACTAAAAAATTCCCACTAACAGTAAAAATTACAAACAAAATGGAATTTACAATTGTACAAACCATTGCTCTGGAACATTTGCCAATTTAGCCAAATTCTTTTCCTGATTTGAATTAAATCGACTGCAAGAGTAGATTCTCTACAAAGCGAAGGAGTAGAGGTAGGTAGTTATAGTCAATTTTGTCCACGAACTCAAACCCAGTTTTCCTTCACCAAACCAAACTGGCAATCGCATCCACAATAGCCGTCACATGATGGTATGCCTCCAGTTTGCCAACAGCAATTAAACCAAATTAACTTGTCGAGTTTTCACATACAATAGGAAAAGCGGAAACGGAAACTTAAAACAAAAACAACAAAAAAAAAACAGATAGACAGAAAATGAAAAAAGAACACAAAACATGGGAAGACAGAAGCTCTCCGAGCCGAGACAAAATCATATTAAAAACTCATTAAGGGTTGGGGGTAATTTTCCATGCGAAAATTACTATATCGTTGTATTCTCAAAACGGTTAGCTTATATTCTATATAATGGTTCTATGTGTGGGAGAATACGATTGTATATTCTTAAAATGCGCTTTAATGTGCGAATTTGAGGTTATGCAAACCAGCGCCAGCTTGGTTGATGCAGAGCACCTCTAAATGCTTCGAAAACTATTCGTAGTATGCTTATAGTATGTACGAGTACTATCATAGTTGGTTGAGTTGTAATCATATATTAACGGTTTTTAGTTGCACGCGAATTGTGCATTTGTAGGTTTTTGAACGAGAGTTCTACCAGTGGGTGCGATTTTACTCTAAATAGTGAGCTAGCATGACATACATACATGTTCGATATTGTTGCTTTTGACGAATGAAACAAAAATCTTTTTGTTTAAACACGAAATTATGTGTATCATTATTTCGCTTTTTATTTTTGTAACAATAATCAATCACAATTTTGGAAAAGCAATTAACTTTTTGTTTTGATTTACAGAAAAGCAATTAACTTTTTGTTTTGATTTACAGAGTACCTATCTACCGAATAAATTTTAAAGTTCGCAAAGCTCATGAAAATAGAATTCAATTTTTTAGTTCTTCTTCCTGCCGCATCATTTCCATCTAGTTTCTAATGTTTGAACTACGATATTTGATCTGTTCGCTTTGATCACTATTATTATGTACATCGGCAACATGACGTTTATTTTATCATACTAAGCAATAAGCATGTTGTATGGTTTTCAAATTTGTTTTAAGAATCTAGTCGGCTTCTATCAAGCTATTTTATAGTGCCTGTTCTTCTAAAGAGATTATCAATTGTCACAGATAGATTCTGATGGGCGGTGGCGGCTAAGTTGCCCTGGTGACATCTGTAAAATTTGTTGTTAATTATTCAGTTACCGATGCCAAATCACCACAGCAAGTAACACAACTGTACAGCAATTAGTCCTTGATCAAAATCCCGAGTTCGATTTTTTTTTTACGAATGCATAACTTATCTTATAGTGCCTATAAGTCGCAAGTAAAAAGGGTGGTGCAACCATAAAGCACGATGTTAATTGTGAGTTACACCTTAACGACAAGTTTTTTGCCCAACTTAATTTGATTAATCTTTGTTTCAGTGTTTGTCAAATTCAACCATGGAGAGGTACAAAATTGAGCAGCGCGTTAAGATTGTTGAAGACTTTTACGAAATTGGGCGTTCAAATCAAAATGCATTTCGTGCACTTCGTGATTTTTTTGGTCAGCATAATCGACCAAATGTGTTCACGTCGTGCCCAACAATTGAACATCTCACGAGCATCACTGATGCGAATTTTGAATAAAGATTTGAATTTACGCGCTTACAAGATTCAATTGACTCAAGAACTAAAGACTACTGACCATTTCAAGCGTCGTCAATACCGCGAATGGTTGGTTGAACAGACAGAAGTGAATGGTGACTTTACAAAGAAAATCATCTTCAGTGACACTTTCACCTCAGTGGATTCATTAACAAGCAGAATTGCCGCATTTGGACAAATGAGAATCCACGAGTGATTTTTTGGTGCGGTTTATGGGCTGGCGTCGTCATCGGGCCGTACTTCTTTGAACATGAGATTTGCCAAGCAGTTACCATGAATGGTGTTTGCTATCGCGAGATGATAACGGACTTCTTGTTTCCAGAAATTGAGAATATGGACCTGGACGATATTTGCTCCCAACAGGATGGTGCCACACAGCCAACGAAGGTTCTCTTGCGCGAGAAATTCAATAGCTGTGTTATCTCACGTGACGATGTTAATTGGCCGCCACGATCATGTGATTTGACACCGTTGGACTTCTTTCTATTGGGAATATTTAAAAAAAAAGTGTACGTCAATAGGCCAAGAACAATTCAAAAGCTAAAGAATGAGATAATTCGGCACATTAACCACATTGAACCTCAATTATGTCTCAGAGTCATTGAAAATGTGAAGCATCGGATAGAGATATGCCACCAAAGCCGTGGCGAGCATTTGGCCGGTAATTTTCACATATAATTGTCATAGATCCTTATATCATAACAAAAAATATTACTTACAGTAATATTTACATTATTTATTTACAGTAAACATCGTGCGTTTTCATTGGAGCACCCTTTATATTGCAAGTTCTGCATTTGGAAAAAAATCGAACTCGAGATTTCGATCAAAGTTGACATTATGAGTTGAGTTAGTACAATGTGGATTCCATAGAGGGCAAAGCGATGTTATACTTAGAACAATGTTAAGAGCTCTATGCAAATCGTAGGGAAGGATTTGAAGTAACTCCTATTAATTCTCAAAGTTTGATGCCTAAAATCGATGACTTAAAATTTTTGTTTGAAAACTCTAAATTGGATGCAATACTTGTCTCAGAAACATGGTTTGCAAACGACATTGGAGATGCATTATTTTTAATTCACGATGTTGCGATTTATCTAAGAGTTGGTTCACCGATAGAATACTTACTTCTTGATATTATTGGTAGCTATAGTAATTTTTTTATTAGGAACTGTCTACAGACCAAAAAAATATGTGAATCTAGTGCCTCTTTACGATCTTATGTAGGAATTGAGGGTCGGCTCACCAAATATGTTATTGTGTGGTGACTTTAATAGTATAATATCTTAATTGACAATAACTTTACCGATTATATGACTTCACTTGATTTACATTTAGTTAACTCATCCATACACTGAGCCAAAAAACATTGTAGAATCAAAAAAAAAATACTTTGAATCAAAGTAAAATGGAAACAATTTGGCACCGAAGACATCTTTGAAAAAAAAAACTTAATCAAAAGTCTCTTTAAAATAAGTGCTTTACGAACTTAAATCAAAGTAAAAGACGTAATATTTTCATTAAAATATTCCCTTTATTTTAAACACATTTAGCTTTGATTTAAGTAAGGCTAGAATTTATTTCAAATGTTTGTTCATCGTGAATTAAAGTCAATATTTATTATATTTAAATAAGATTCTACTTTGAATAAAACAAATTAGTAGTTTGAATACAAACCAAATGTTTTCAAATCAAAGGGGTTTCGACTTAAAATTAAAGCCAATAAGCAATACATTTTAATAAGGTTCTATTTTGAAAGAAACAAATAAGTAGTTTAAATATAAAGCAATACCGCTTGGATTTAAATGTCAAAATTTTCAAATCAATTACTTGATTCATACAATTGATTACATTTTCTGCTTTGAAAATATATTTAAGATGATATAATGATTTGGAAGTATCTATTTAATTTTAAAGTTTTGGAATCGATGTCATGTCCGTTGACAAAAGTGTAAAATTATAATTATGTTTATTATTTTGCATAAATTATATTTGAGTAAATGTTTCTATTTAGCGTACAGATACGAGAAAAAATAAAAAAACGGTTTTGCAGTTTAAATATAACAATTTCATTTATTTAGAAATAAGCAACACAAGTTAATTATTTTTAAATATAATCTTAAATAGATTTATTTCCTTGACATATTGATCCCTGAGGCACACCAGAACTTGTTGGGAGAAAATCGGGCAGCTTACAATTTGCAAAAACAGGCTGAGTTCTATGACCAAGATAGTGCTCAATAAGGTTTAAAGCTGAGTTTTCAAAAAAGAAAAATTTCGTGAGTTTATTCAATAGTATGCGAGACAGTATCGAACGCCTTAGAGAAGTCCAGTAAAACCAGAGTTGTTACGTTATTTATTTATTTTTTACTTATTTGTTTATTTCTTCATCTACCAGAACAAGGCTAAACAGACTGCTAATAATAAAACATAAAATTATATATACATACATATAAACAAGTAAGAGTTAAAATACAAAAATACATATCAATTCGTTTTTAAATTTTTCTCGACTTAAATGTAATTCGAGAGAGTTGCAAACTTCATTGAACGAGGAGATAGCTCGCGACAACGGCTCAGTTTTCCCATAATTTGTCCTACGCGTTTGTTGAAAGAGGAGATTTCTTGACCTTAAGTACATTGATGGCACATAAAGAGGAATTAGAGAGAGCAAAAACGGACTTTTTTGATGAAAATTTAGAGTCAAAATAGACACCAAGATCCTTAATTTCACTGACTCTTGTTAATGGTGCTGAGTTAATTTGGTAAGCGAACTGCACAACATTTGAGATTTTACTGAATGTTATAGTGTTACATTTTTTTATATTCAATTTAAGATTATTTTGAAAACACCAATTTGAAACACGATTTAAATCTGATTGACCTCTTATGCAATCGTCATGGCTTTTTATTTTTAAAAACAGTTTTAGATCGTCTGCGTAAAGCAAAAAGCAACAATTCTCTATAGAATTTACAATGTCATTTATATATACTTATATTAAAGAGCAACGGGCTTAGATGGCTTCCTTGTGGAACCCCTGAAGTGCATTCAATTTTCCTAGAAGTTTTACTATCAATTAATACACGTTGAGTTCTATTTGTGAAATAAGAGAAAATCCATTCTGATATCTTAGAATGAAAACCAAAATTTCTAAGCTTATTTGTGAGAATATTGTGATTCACAGAATCAAAAGCTTTGCTAAAGTCTGTACACTGAGCCAAAAAACAACGTAAAATCAATGGAAACCACTTTGAATCAATGTAAAATCACAACATTTATAGCCTAAAGTAGAAAATGATTGAATTAAAGCAGTTCCACTTTGATTTCCGATTGTTGTGAAATCGTAGTAAAATCAATTGAGTTCTACTTTGAATCAAAGTTAAAATCACAATGTTTTTAGCCTAATGCCGAAATACATTGAATCAATGTTGTTTCAACTTTAATTTGAGTGCCTACGTAACCGATTAACGTTTACGTTTTTCCTTACGTTTCAACTTAAAATCAAGTATGCACGGATTTGAATTAAATACGTTGCCACTTTGAATCAAATATGTTGCCACTTTGAATCAAATATGCCGCCACTTTAAATCAAATACGTCGTCACTTTGAATAAGATGTGTCACCACTTTGAATCAAATATGCCGCCACTTTGAACCAAATGCATCGCCACTTTGAATCAAATAC
Source organism: Chrysotoxum bicinctum (assembly GCA_911387755.1). Lineage (NCBI taxonomy): Eukaryota > Metazoa > Arthropoda > Insecta > Diptera > Syrphidae > Chrysotoxum > Chrysotoxum bicinctum. Next base: position 140,695,680 of record OU426988.1, read on the forward strand.
GTCGCCACTTTGAATCAAATATGCCGCCACTTTGAATCAAATATGCCGTCACTTTTAATCAAATATGTCGCCACTTTGAATCAAATATGCCGCCACTTTGAATCAAATATGCCGCCACTTTGAATCAAATATGTTGCCACTTTGAATCAAATACGTCGCCACTTTGAATCAAATATGCCGCCACTTTGAATCAAATGTATCGCCACTTTGAATCAAATACGTCGCCACTTTGAATCAAATATGCCGCCACTTTGAATCAAATATGCCGTCACTTTGAATAAAATATGCCGCCACTTTGAATCAAATATGCCGCCACTTTGAATCAAATATGTCGCCACTTTGAATCAAATATACCGCCACTTTAAATCAAATATGTCACCACATTGAATCAAATATGACGCCACTTTGAATCAAATATGCCGCCACTTTGAATCAAATATGCCGCCACTTTGAATCAAATATGTCGCCGCTTCGAATCAAATATGCCGCCACTTTGAATCAAATATGTCGTCACTTTGATTCAAATATGCCGCCACTTTGAATCAAATATGTCACCACATTGAATCAAATATGACGCCACTTTGAATCAAATATGTCGCCACTTTGAATCAAATATGCCGCCACTTTGAATCAAATATGTCGCCATATTGAATCAAATATGTCGCCACATTGAATCAAATATGTCGCCACATTGAATCAAATATGACGCCACTTTGAATCAAATATGCCGCCACTTTGAATCAAATATGTCGCCACATTGAATCAAATATGTCGCCACATTGAATCAAATATGACGCCACATTGAATCAAATATGACGCCACTTTGAATCAAATATGCCGCCACTTTGAATCAAATATGTCGCCACATTGAATCAAATATGTCGCCACATTGAATCAAATATGACGCCACTTTGAATCAAATATGCCGCCACTTTGAATCAAATATGTCGCCACTTTGAATCAAATATGTCGCCACTTTGAATCAAATATGTCGCCAATTTAAATTAAATACTTAAAAACGTAGAATTTAATGTATTTCGTATTACTTTTCAATATAATTCCCTTTTAATTTAGGATTCAATTGTAAAGTAATACAAAAAATATTAAATTTGGTGTTTTAAAAGCATAAGGTACTCCTGTAAATAAAAATGAAAATATTACACATTAAAGTAAATTAAAAACATAATACATTTTCTTATGTTTTAAGGATTATTTTTAGCATTTTTCAATGAAATAATTGTTATTACGTTATTAAATATACGTAGTTTAAAGTTTAAATTAAAAAATAAATGAAAAATGTATTGTGTTTTACATAATAAGATTACCTGAGATTTTCCGTATTCAACCTTTTCTGAAAATTAAAAAAAGAACAAACAACCATTGCTGAAAATTGTAAAAAGAACAAACAACCTTTGGCAAAAATTTAAATAAGAAGAAATGCAAACTTTACTTAAAACTTTTAAGAAAAAATAAAACAAAACAAAGTTTTTCGGATACAAAGATTGTGATTTTATTGTTAGATTCGTATTTATTTATTTTACAATTCTTACAAGAATAATTCTTACACACATTTTTTTTATAAAATTATTTGTTTTCCATTAAAAGTCTGCAGAAGGCTTATTTATTGCTTAAATTTTTTACAAATATTTATTTCTGATAAAAGTTTTTCCATTATTTATTTGATATAAGTGGAGTGGAGGACTTGTGAAAAACTTAATATTTTTTGAAAGTAAGTTCCCAATTTTTTCTCCAACTTCGTAGGCTTGAAAGTGTTCGTTAAACATTTTAATTTTTATTTCGGAACAAAGTATTAACAAATTATTGTTTTCAAACAGCAAATCAATTATTTTATACAGTTTAAAGGAGGAATCAGCAACAGCTAAGTAATTATTATTTTTGTACAGTATACCCTCATACGTCACACAACCTGAAAATCTGACATTGTCTAAAATGATTCCGGAAGAAACTAATTCGGAATAATATTCCTTACTTAACAAATCATCGCTTTTAAAAATACTTTCATCAAAGGGAGGTTTAATGCCTAACTTATTTTTAGTTAAAAAATAAGAAAATTGCAGTGATGCCTTAATGGCAAGTGAATGGGGTGCATTTAATCTAGATGTAATATTATTAAGGTAAGCTTTACCCTCCTTATGTTTAGCTTCGAACCGCATCACCCAGACGTATTTTAAAGGCCCACATTTTTTTATTGCTGTAGGGTAATGTACCAAAAAGTGGTGTTTGGGTTTTAGAGTTGGTCCAAACAATCTAACATAATGTGTATGGTGTTCAGTAATCAGTTTTCTTAAATTTATCAAGTCATTCTCACTATACTGAGTTTTAAATAACAAATCAAACATTTTTACAAGTTTTGTCAACAATATCCAGTATGAATTTTTTGGATCAATCAAATCACCTACCATTAGTGGCAAAAAATGAAGAAAGCACAACACTTCACTTGCTGTCATTTTTAAATTAAAGGATTTTAGTCTTTTCATATCGATGGGAGAAGAAAGATTTCCTATTTCGGTTTCCCCGTATTGAAAAAGTTGTTTTCTGTTATTCAAAATTTGCAAAGATATCTTTTTATCTTCAATTAAGCCCATTAAAATGTTACAAACATCATAAACGATAACCCCTTCCAGGACGTCATGCATCAAATCGAAATAAAAATTCTGACTCACGTGAAAGCTGAATAAAGTATTAAAAATGCAATTGCTTTTTATTCCTGTTTCTAAAAAGTTATCTTCTAGAAGATCATTTTCATAATTTTCTTTTGTACGCAAGTTCAGCAAAATTTCTTTGCTATCGGCTTTCATTTCAGAACGGGTCCTTGTACAAGCACGACAGTATCGTTTTGCTGTAAAAGACTGTACAAATCCAAAAAGACTGTTTAGTCCTAAATTGTCCCCTACAATTAACCCTAAAATAAAATGCACAACCAATTTCCCATTATCTGTTTCTAATTCTATTCCATTTTCTAAATGCTGTAACTCTTCAATCAAGTGATGGAAAGCTACTTCATTCCCACACTTTTTTAAATAACTTGATGAAATAAAAGCAGCATGAAATAAAAAATCTAACTTGGATTGTAAATACTGAGGAAGAGTTGGAAATGTATAATAGCAAGCACATATCGAAGATGGGTGAGTACCTAGGGGATTATTAATTTGAAAATCGTCAAAATATAGAGTATAGGGTATAATGAAATTTGTTTGAAACATCTTTTTTTTTTCTTTAAAAACTTCACCATTGATAAAGTTTTTGATGTGATCCTGATTTAAATGCTTTTCTTGATTTTCTAAGGTAAGCTTCAAAATTCCTGGTATTTCAAAGAGTGTTTTAAACTGAAATCGAAGTGACATCATATAAACATTAATAGATCTAACATCAAAAGTAGGGATTCCCTTAACTACTTTCTCAGATATTTTGTTTTCTATCACAAATGATTTTGGTGCTTGAAATATTTTAAGTTCACTTAATACTTTAAACATTTTGTGTTCAGTTTTTACTTCTTGGTAAGGATCACTGCAAAAGGATAATAAAGTGTCAAATTCTTTAGTAATTTCTTCAGAAATTTCACCTAAAGTTATAAGTTTAATTGAATCAATTATAGTGGATAAAAAACTTGAAATCATCTTTTGGATTTCAAGAACTTCTTTCCGAGGCATAAAAGTTCTAGCATAAAGTTTCAGGGATAAAGTTAAGGCTTTAATTCTTAGGTCGTTTATAATATCATCAATAAAATATTTCTTACGTACTTCAGTAGGTTCAACCACTTGACTGACGCATATTTCAAAATCTCGAGAAGAATTGATAGTAACATGAGGTCTTGATATAGACTGATCTACCATGATTTTTGAGTTCTTATGCAAATTTTCTAAATGCCGTCGTAAATTTCTATAGCTAGAAAATTTTTGATGACATTCATTTTGTTTACATTGTAAGTTGCCATTTTTAATTAAATGATCATATTTCAGGTGACGTATGAGAGCATCTGAACTAGGATAATGTTTTAAACATTTGAAACAAATATACATGTTTAATTACTTCTTATAGTAATTATTCTTTGAGTAATTAATAGATCATTCAATTAAAAATTATTGAAATACTGCAGCAACAACCAAAAACTCTTGCAACCTACAGGATAAAGGAAACAAAAGTTGTCAGTTATATTGAAATAATATTTTTTCATAAATTATTATCACGATAAAGGATAAAAGTAAAAGAACGTATCCAAATGTTATCAGTTTTAATTAAGAAATATTTCAGTTGAACAACCAACAGGGGCGAAAACCTTAGTGATATAGGTAAAGGAAATAACCTAGCAAGGTAAGAATTTTATTGAAAGTAACTATTTGAGGAATAACCAAAAGATATTAACAACATTATTTAAGAATGAAGTTTTAAAGTCATTTTCCTCTTCTTTTAATATTATTTGCTCTCAGCACATTTGCCAAAAGTCTTGAAAATAAAGTTAATAAAGATAAAATGATGTATATGTACCAAGATGTACCAAGGTAGAAATTATACGAAGTCAGCGATATGCAATCAGAAACAGAAAGGAAATAAACTCGAAAATTTTTAAAATATACATATGCATGTACTTTGTTAAAAGAATCAAAACATAGTTTTTCAAAGATTTTTACTAAAGTACAACCCACAAATGTGTTATTTTTCAGGGTACATAATTTCAAAATCAATTTCAATAAAAAAAAATAATAGTGAAACCCTCAAGGATATCCAGGAAACGGAATTTTATCGCTTTGAAAGAAAAGTTTTCCATGTAATTGAAACAACTAACAAAACGTTTGATAAAATTAATGATAAACTTAAAGTTTTAAAGTAAAGATGCTTAAGAAATCCGCGGAGAAAAAGAAATAATCATTTCAAACGCTTGCATTAAGCAGTTCTGATAAAAGTGAAGAAAGGAAAGTATATGGAATGTTTTGAAAATCAATAATGTTTTCAAACAATTTTATTTTAAATATATAAAGAATTAAATTTTTAAGTATTTGAAATGTTTACATAACACAACCCAAGGGGTACCATGCCGAAGGATATAAAAGACATACAAAAATTCACTTTAAAATTTTTAAATAAACTTATAATTTTATCAAACTTTAAGGAATATGACCATGAAAGTATTGAAATAAGACTTTACAATTATAAGGGGGAAAAAGCTAAGAAAGAGAAAGCAAATAATTCGAAAAGTTTAAGGAAAGCAAGATTAAGAATTAATAGTAAAATAGAGTTAAGAGTGATTGTATAAAGGATAAATAATAACTAATCCCTGTATAACATCTTTCGATCATAAAACTATTTTATTGACATTTGACGTATGACGTATGGGGGTATCTAGACTTTAATAATTTGTATAACATTTGAAGAAAATACTTGTAATTTCTATTGTTTTATAAAGTTTATAAAGTTTAGTTTTGATTATAAAAACTACATATTTTTCCTTGAACAGCCAATATGGCTGTATAGCTAAAGGATTTAAAACGCTTTGGAAGATCAATAATAAGTTTAGCGACAGAGATTAACAATTAAATCTTAAAACTATAATCTACAGGATAAAAGAAATACCTTGCACATCACATGTTTTGAATCAATTATGTTTGAATTTTAAAAAAGTTTAATAAAGATGTTACATTGCTTGATTTAAAATCAAATTTGCTTTCAATATTGAAAAAATATTTTTGGATAAACAACCAACACGACTGACAAGCTAAAGGATATTTTAAAGATAGGACTTGGAAAGTTTTGAAGCACAGATCGAGGGCTTCTATAAAACTATCAAACTTAAACAATGTTTTGTCTAAATAAACGTAATATTCATGAATATTGTAGTCATCTTGACCAACGCATAAAATAAATGGCTGAATAGTTAAATCTATGTTATAATATTTGTTTACCAGTTCGCTAATATTTTCCTCATATGATTGAATTGATGAAATCCTCAGTGTAAAACTCTCCTGCGCATCCGCAATTGAGACTTTCCTTTTGTTGCTTCCGTTCCTATCTTTGAATCTTGAAGATATACATATGCATGTACTTTGTTAAAAGAATCAAAACATAGTTTTTCAAAGATTTTTACTAAAGTACAACCCACAAATGTGTTATTTTTCAGGGTACATAATTTCAAAATCAATTTAAATAAAAAAAAAATAATAGTGAAACCCTCAAGGATATCCAGGAAACGGAATTTTATCGTTTTGAAAGCAAAGTTTTCCATGTAATTGAAACAACTAACAAAACGTTTGATAAAATTAATGATAAACTTAAAGTTTTAAAGTAGATGCTTAAGAAATCCGCGGAGAAAAAGAAATAATCATTTCAAACGCTTGCATTAAGCAGTTCTGATAAAAGTGAAGAAAGGAAAGGATATGGAATGTTTTGAAAATCAATAATGTTTTCAAACAATTTTATTTTAAATATATAAAGAATTAAATTTTTAAGTATTTGAAATGTTTACATAACACAACCCAAGGGGTACCATGCCGAAGGATATAAAAGACATACAAAAATTCACTTTAAAATTTTTAAATAAACTTATAATTTTATCAAACTTTAAGGAATATGACCATGAAAGTATTGAAATAAGACTTTACAATTATAAGGGGGAAAAAGCTAAGAAAGAGAAAGCAAATAATTCGAAAAGTTTAAGGAAAGCAAGATTAAGAATTAATAGTAAAATAGAGTTAAAAGTGATTGTATAAAGGATAAATAATAACTAATCCCTGTATAACATCTTTCGATCATAAAACTATTTTATTGACATTTGACGTATGACGTATGGGGGTATCTAGACTTTAATAATTTGTATAACATTTGAAGAAAATACTTGTAATTTCTATTGTTTTATAAAGTTTATAAAGTTTAGTTTTGATTATAAAAACTACATATTTTTCCTTGAACAGCCAATATGGCTGTATAGCTAAAGGATTTAAAACGCTTTGGAAGATCAATAATAAGTTTAGCGACAGAGATTAACAATTAAATCTTAAAACTATAATCTACAGGATAAAAGAAATACCTTGTACATCACATGTTTTGAATCAATTATGTTTGAATTTTAAAAAAGTTTAATAAAGATGTTACATTGCTTGATTTAAAATCAAATTTGCTTTCAATATTGAAAAAATATTTTTGGATAAACAACCAACACGACTGACAAGCTAAAGGATATTTTAAAGATAGGACTTGGAAAGTTTTGAAGCACAGATCGAGGGCTTCTATAAAACTATCAAACTTAAACAATGTTTTGTCTAAATAAACATAATATTCATGAATATTGTAGTCATCTTGACCAACGCATAAAATAAATGGCTGAATAGTTAAACCTATGTTATAATATTTGTTTACCAGTTCGCTAATATTTTCCTCATATGATTGAATTGATGGAATCCTCAGTGCAAAACTCTCCTGCGCATCCGCAATTGACACTTTCCTTTTGTTGCTTCCGTTCTTATCTTTGAATCTTGAAGATGCTGGTAAGACCGAGTTGAGGAGGATAGCCAGAACAAAGTCTTCAGAATCTGTAAAAAAAATCTTATTTTAATCTAATCTTAAATTTTTTTATATTTTACTAAAGCATTACTAAATATAACTATAATATTCTTTTCTAGGAAAGAATGTTTTAAAGTTTGTTAAGGATTAATATTAGTTTTTTTATCAAAAAGTTTTTTTATTAATAACAATTTTAAACTTCTATACAAGCATAAACTTATTGGTAAAATTTATTTTTTTTTTAATTCTCAAAAAAAAAACAAGTGTGAAAACTTTCACACTTAAAACAAACCTTTTAGTGTGTTGGCAGAGCTTATATTAGAATTAAGTAAACGCAACTGCTTCTTGCAATTTGGGTTGTGGATGTTAGCTTCGTAATAGATTTTAATAATTATTTTGAAATGTTCCCACTTGCTCAGTAACAGGTGTTGTTTTCCAGGGTACATTATTTCAAAATCAATTTCAATCTTAAAAGAAAATAAAAATAATCAAAACTGGAGAAAAAGAAACTTTTGTGTTTTATTTACAAATTTGGTTGATTAAAATGGGTCAATAAAATGGTAATGATATACATATGTATATAATTATAAATTAAATATTACCAGTTGTGGGGCTCTAGCATCTGCATATTTTGGCCAAGATTTTAAAAAAGAAGAGTGATTAGATGTAGTGGAAAGTTCTTGTTGACGAAGTGAATAAGTTTTTTTTCCATTTATCACAAACTGAAGTCCAGTCGGAGCTATCACGACTTAAGGCTGTTTTTAAAGCTAACGATATGGACTCATCAACTTCGTCTGCTGGCGATGGCGATGGTGAATAATCTATGAGTTTCCCGTTTTCTTCAACGGAGGGCCTCGAACGCTTTGACCGCGAATTTCCAAATCTATTATATAATTTACCACCAGGGTTTTTTTTTCCTTTTCGAGAAATGAAATAGTAATCCTAAAATAAGAATATAAAGCTCAATTTATTACAATGTAATAGGCGTGTTTTGTTGAGCTTCTTAATGTACACAAAGAAATGTTGCATTAGAATTACTGAATAGTGAATGATATCCACCCAAAAAAATTACAGTAGATCCCGAAGTTATTTCTTCAAAGAATATAGAAGATTTTGTGTCGAGTTATACATTAAGATTCTTCCGCAATTTGGGAGCTCCACATGATTTTCTCAACAAAGACGTCGAAACATGGGAAGTAGATGATTCGTTCAAATCCACAAGGGACATTGTTAATTCGGTAAGAGTTGTCAATGACATAGCTGAGCGTGGCGTTGCTTTGATGAAAGAGTACAACAAATTACATACAACCAACGAGGAGCAGAAAGAGTATTTATTGTTAGTTGTTAAAAGTTAGAGGCAAAATTACCCTGATTCCAAAAAATGTACACTTTTAAATTAAATTAGTTTTTATCTTTTATTCAACAAAATCTGTTCCTACAAAATCTTTGCAATTAATAATTTATTTTTTAGCTTATTTTGTATTGTTTCCCCTATTTTAAATCATTAAAAAAAAATTTGTTAAAATTGATAATTTTTTTTACTTAAATGTTTAGTGAATGGTAGCGACCCCTAAATTTAAATATTAAAATCCGAAAAAAATACCATATACTATGCTTATATGGTAGAACATAATGCGTGGGTGTCCCATTAAAAAATCAAAAAAAAAATTTTTTTCCACCATATAAGAAGCACCCTAGTGAATGTGCTGTTAACTTGTTGTTGTTGTATTTACATGTGCAAAATAAGCCTAATGTGTAACATTTCTTAATGTGTACATTAAGAAGCTCAACAAAACACGCCTAATGTAGTGATATCGTTAAATACTACGCAGTGGAGTAGTTAGGATTTCAATAAGTCAGTAATAAGAAATTTAGAGAGAATTGAGAACAAAAATATCTCTTGGTATTATATCATATCTTTTTAATAACAAAGTTTTCTGAAAATCACTATAGCTGGGTTCCGAAGTAAGAATATACATAATGTATAATTAAAATTTTTAAATTCAAATTTTACTACGGAAATAATGAAAAAGTCATTTGATTATCATCAAATAAATAATATAAAAATATTTTTGAAAAATATTTGGTTCCTTTTAAAATTTTATAATAAAAGGTCTTAACTGCGTTAAGTTGTTTATTATTTGATTTTCTCTTACTTTTATCAGCATTGTGACATTTTTCACACTTTGGTGCGTTTTTTTTCTTTTTTGTAATACTAGCTAACCAAAGTTAACATTCTTCATTTTTTTTATTTATAAAGTTACTTTTAGTAAATTTGGATAATTGTACACCCTAGATCACAAATATGCAATTTTTAGTTCTCTACTTTTGTCCTAATATTTATTTACCAGTATCCTAATATTTTCCTCGTAGTTTACAATTGAAGTAATTCTCTTCTTTAAACTACTGACAAGACTGTTATCTTTCGATAATAACAAATAGATTGTTGACATTGTAAGGTGGCGGTTTGTATTAAATATTTATGATTTTTCAAAAATTTTCAGGAATACTTGTACGTTCAATTTTTTTAACGAATGCATTTTAGAGTAGGTATAGGTTATACTCAAAAATCATAGCAGTGATACGACAACTACTTACTATAGTAAAGAAAAAGAATACACCACTTGCTCAAATCAAAAATAGGTGCTGCCTATTGTACTACCTGTACCGGATAACTCTATTTAAATCAATTGTCAGAATGTAGAATACTTAAGACAATTCAGGGAAAAGTTGTTACTCGTGCAACACACAATACAGCACTTTTCTATGCGGAACATGTCTCATTTTATTTTATTTTTGCAAAGTAATTTTTTCAAAGCAAAGGCTTGATCTTACCTTTGCGTCCTTTTCGTTTGGAAAAACAGATAGTATTTCATCAACAATTCCAGAAAAATCACTTGGCTTTAAAAAAACGTTTTCGCAATTTGCTTCTTCAATTATTATTTGTATTATTGCATCCCTATGTACATTTTCCAAGTGATTGTTATTTGCATAAAATTGCAACAAACACTTTCCTTTAGACGAAGAATTTAAAAGTTGCAAAAAATTCTAAACAACACAACATACATTACAAAAAAGCACATTCAACAAAGCAAACGTTAAATTTCATTATACTCACAATCTTACTATTTCTTGATTTAAAGCTGGAAGTGGGAGTGTCCACCCCAGACTCATTCAGGTTATGCCAAAATGATATTTTTGAGTTAATAGATAGCGTGTCCTCATCGGTTCCCTGCTAAAATAATTTTGAATATTAAATATTTGGTTCGAGTTAATGATATTTTTGTTAATGTAAATGTCAAAATATTAACACTAAACCTACCGATACTTCATGTGTTCCTACCAAAGCGAATTATATGACCAGTCTTTAAAATGTTACATAATATAACTATATCTAGCGAAAAATATATCAATTATCTCAATTTGGTACATGACTAAAACTGGTTTTTTTTTTTAAAATATCTATGTATTCAAAATGCTTTATATACCTATCAAATTTAAAAAACATGAATATTTCAAAGAAATTCTGACAAAAAGTTTAAAATTTGTCATTTGACCCATCGTGGTAGGTTTAGTGTTAAAAATATGTTTTTCGTCATTCAAGTAATTCTTTTAACATAAGTTTTTATTTTTATTGCCCGCGAGAAGATTCATTTGAAATATAAAATGTAATAAACTCAATGCTGTTATGTCAAACCTGTTGTGTTCTCCAAATGAAAAGCTTTTCACGAAATTCAGCGCGTAATCCAATATCTTCAATAATGTCGTTAATGTCTTCTCTCGCCAAATACCTCAACGACCGAAATGTTATATTTTTTTCTAAATTAAACAAAAAAATCAAAATTATTATTTGAAATACCTTTTTGATAATTTTTGACAAGATAGGATGCTACTCTTTTATTTTAGCCATCCTGTCTTATCAGTTATCACATATTTTTTTTTTTTTTTGCAATTGAAGAAAGACGTATCTTTAAAGGAAATGTTTGCTGATAACGAAAAAAACGCACACAAATATTCTTTGGTGCCAGTCATCCAGAATACGTCATTATGTAATTTCGTAGATTTAATTTTTACTCGGCCTAAAACCTATGTTTGTCAAAATTTGATAGTCATTCCATATTAAAACCTGGGAGTTATACAGTACAGTTTAAACGAATTATGATAATAACTCATTTCGTAAATGATTATTTTAAATTAATTGCTTTTGTGATTCTGATTATTTGCTGAATAATAAAATTATTTAATTTTTCTTTTCACTATCAGTACTACTTATGCTTAATGCAAGTACGAGTACTTATAAGTGTTTAAGTTCTTAACCCTTAATATACTGGAATATAAAAATTTGTCACAGCCATCATTTATGGTAATGCTTATTGTAAGTGCATAAAATTAAGTCTATTTCAAACAAGAACAAACTAGAGTTAATGAGAAAATATAAGAATATTAGAAATGTACCTCCAACGGAAGTATATACAAATCGATAGTTATATAAAAAGTTTTGTTAGTTTTAAAAAATAAGAGAGGATGCTCATAAAATATTTATCTGCATATGCAGGTTTTGCAAAATTAAAGATGAAACTTTCTGGATTTTATTTGCTTCATCGGTGCGATGGTAAATGAGCTCAAGAATAAAGAACTAACTATCTAATAACTTGTGTCTAAAAAAAGAAAGAAACAAAAGAGCGTTTTTAAAATAACAACAATGTTCTCTTACATTATTGACATCAAGATGAAAGACTAGATTCAAGTCAAAAGCTGTTATTTATATGAGCTCAATATGTTCACATGAATTCTAATTACATACCTATATTTATACACAAGTTGATGTAAAAAGAAAAAAAGATGCTGGGTGCGACCCACACTGATAACTTCCCATTGATACCTTTGAAAAATTGCAGTTATCTAAGTTTCTAAGTTATAATGTTCTCTAGATATTCAAGGCGAAAAATAATTTGTTACCACTTTTTAGTAGAGTTTTTACGAGTGTTTTTTATTTCTTGTTAAAAAACTGTAAGTTCGGTTAAAATTTAAACATTTGTTAACGATTGTATCATGTATAAAAAAAATTTTTCGAAGGCAGTGTCAGTTTTCATCCTCAATATATTTGAGGTAAAATGCAATTCTATCTACTTTAGTAGATTTTTTAACAGCATTTTATTTTTTCTTAAAAAGCTGTCAATTCGATACTTGTCAACGTTTAACCAGTTATTAACAATTAAACTAGGAGTCAATATCATTATTGGGTCTCGACAATTTTTTATCGCAAAACATTTTTTACCAATTTTTAGTAGTTTTTATTTTTTGTAAAAAAAACATCGATTAATTTTTTTTTAAATTTGTACCAGTTGTTAAAATAGTAATTTTTCGTAGAATAAGACTGTTCTGAAGCTAATATCGTTTTGCGTTCTAGGATATTCGAGTTTTTTTAATTTAAAAAAAATAAGGGTATGTTGATTTTTTTCCAAATTCACATAAAATCTGTGTGAAGTCACACTGTATACAAACAAATTTATTTAAAGTCACTAGCATCATTTGCTCGTGAGATTTTTGAAACTAACCAAAATTTTAGACATTTCAAATTTTTTAAGCTGCTATAGTAAAAAACCACCCACTGAATTTTAATAAACGCCCTTTCAACGTCATGAAATTTTCAATTGCAAACCGGACCGATTACTATAACTCCCTATGGGAAGTTAATAACAACTAAGAGTTATTTAAAAAAAACAACCTCATTTCTTTTAAAATTATTCAACCTTTTGCACATAATAGACACAATGATTAATAATTACAAATTAATATTAATAATCCCACGCCTCTTTCCCCCCCAGATACCGCACGCGCTGGGGTCCATCTACACCGAGTACGACAGCATTTTCGGTTACAAGTGATATCGGAACTTAAGTTAATTAGTATTTTACTTGAATTAAATATAAAATTAAAAAAAAGTTAATTTAAAACTTGTATTTATGTACGATGCAAAACATTAATGAAAAATGGATCTGCTAAAAGCAGTTATAAACAAAAAGTATAAAAGAAAAGTAAATGTGCAAGAAATATAATGTTATAAAGTGAAGCATGACAAGGAATTTGTTTTTTTTAACAAACTACTGGCAATGAAAATTAGGTGATTTTTTAAGTAACTTTTTTAATCTGAAAACATCAGCTTCATTGGAATGTGCATTGATAAAGTTTTTGTTTTTAAACTGTTTGCTAACTACACCACCATGACCACCTTCCTATACTAAACAAATAATAATAATGATATGTCTGAAGTTTGGGACTATTCATACAGTGTGCGAAAAGATCAGTTTCAAAAACATCCGCTAAAATAACAAAACCTTAGTCATAATCAGCAGCTAAGTCAACAAAATATTCACTATCAGAAAGAACAAATCCAAGAACTGCAACAACACCAACCCGCTCTAGTAAAAAAAAGCTTGCGTTTAAATAACGTTGATTTATAAACTATAGTAAAAGATTTAAAACATAGCTTCCGTCAAAGTTTTTGAGAAATTTCCATAACTTGTAGGCGTCTGCTTCTTCTGTGCTCGAGAATAAAACGTGGATAATTTTTTTGTTTTCGTCCAAAACCTGAACGCTTTGTTCTGGAGGAAAATTTTCACATTCTTCTAAAGTAGTAACATATTCTTTTATATTGTTCAATGTTTTTTCGGCTTAAATGAGTAGGTACTATAGATTTTATTTTACATATTCAAAAATACTTATGTATTTCGAAGGAGAATCTCAATTATTACTAAATTTATTGATTTTTTTTATTCGAAAGTCTTACTCTCGGCAGAAAACCATACGTTTGAAAAGACAAAGTCTTTTCAGATTAAAAGCCTTGAGTAAATTATTTATTTTATGCACATGATAAATGCCATTGAAGAAGCGACATACAAAAATCTATCAATTTTTGACAAAAAATAAAGTGCTTTTTTCTATTAGTTTGCATTTAAATGATGTCTGATGCATAAACTTTAGTAAGAAATTAAAAACATACCTCTGAAAACAGGGAAAAGACTTTCCAAGTCAAAATTTTTGAGTAGGTTCTCCAATCTGTAGGTGTCTGCTTCTTCTGTGCTCGAGAATAAAACGTGGATGATTTTTTGTTTTCGTCCAAAACCTGAACGCTTTGTTCTGGAGGAAAATTGTCACCTACATCTGAAGTGGTTTCAAATCTTTGGAATTGTTTAATGTTTTTTCAGTTAAAATGTTTGCCATTATTAAATTTATTTTATTTTATTTTTAATAAAATTTTATTTATTTTATTTTTAATAAAAGTCTCTTCAGATTATAAGGCTTGAGTAAATTTTTTATTTTATGCACATGATAAATGTCATTGAAGAAACGACATACACAAATCTATCAATTTTTGCCAAAAAATAAAGTGCTTTTTTCTATTAGTTTGCATTTAAATGATATTGTTGATTCATAAACTATAGCAAAAGATTTAAAACAAAGCTTCCTTCTAAAACTGGGAAAAGATTTGCCAAGTCAATGTTTTTGAGAAATTTCCCTAACCTGTAGGCGTTTGCTTCTTCTGTGGTTAGGAATAAAAAGTGGATGATTTTTTTGTTCTCGTCCAAAACTTGGACGCTTTGTTCTGGTGGAAAATTTTCACATTCTTATAAAATAGTAACATAGGGCGTTTTCCTAAATGCAGTGTTGCAGCGCATCGTCAATTTTGATGCTTTTTTTTATTCACTTGCTTCATTAAAATAACGTTATTAAATACGAATTCTAAATTTTAGAGTTTTTATTAATGAATTGTAAAACTAAATATTGAATTTCAGAGTGAAGAAAATCGTTTCGAGGGCATCAAAATTCACGATGCGCTGCAACACTGCATTTAGGATAACGCCCATATTCTTTTGTATTGTTCAATGTTTTTTCGGCTTAAATGAGTACTATAGATTTTATTTTGCATATCCAAAAATACTTATTTCGAAGGAAAATCTCACTTTTTACTAAATTTATTGATTTTTTATTGGAAAGTCTTACTCTCGGCAGAAAACCATACGTTTGAAAAGACAAAGTCTTTTCAGATTAAAAGCCTGGAGTAAATTATTTACTTTATGCACATGATAAATGTCATTGAAGAAACGACATACAAAAATCTATTAATTTTTGCCAAAAAATAAAGTGCTTTTTTCTATTAGTTTGCATTTAAATGATGTTGTTGATTCATAAACTATAGCAAAAGATTTAAAACAAAGCTTCCTTCTAAAACTGGGAAAAGATTTGCCAAGTCAATGTTTTTGAGAAATTTCCCTAACCTGTAGGCGTTTGCTTCTTCTGTGGTTAGGAATAAAAAGTGGATGATTTTTTTGTTCTCGTCCAAAACTTGGACGCTTTGTTCTGGTGGAAAATTTTCACATTCTTATAAAATAGTAACATAGGGCGTTTTCCTAAATGCAGTGTTGCAGCGCATCGTCAATTTTGATGCTTTTTTTTATTCACTTGCTTCATTAAAATAACGTTATTAAATACGAATTCTAAATTTTAGAGTTTTTATTAATGAATTGTAAAACTAAATATTGAATTTCAGAGTGAAGAAAATCGTTTCGAGGGCATCAAAATTCACGATGCGCTGCAACACTGCATTTAGGATAACGCCCATATTCTTTTGTATTGTTCAATGTTTTTTCGGCTTAAATGAGTACTATAGATTTTATTTTGCATATCCAAAAATACTTATTTCGAAGGAGAATCTCACTTTTTACTAAATTTATTGATTTTTTATTGGAAAGGCTTACTCTCGGCAGAAAACCATACGTTTGAAAAGACAGTCTTTTCAGATTAAAAGCCTTGAGTAAATTATTTATTTTATGCACATGATAAATGCCATTGAAGAAACGACATACAAAAATCTATCAATTTTTGCCAAAAAATAAAGTGCTTTTTTCTATTAGTTTGCATTTAAATGATGTTTGATGCATAAACTTTAGTAAGAAATTAAAAACATACCTCTGAAAACAGGGAAAAGACTTTCCAAGTCAAAATTTTTGAGTAGGTTCTCCAATCTGTAGGTGTCTGCTTCTTCTGTGCTCGAGAATAAAACGTGGATGATTTTTTTGTTTTCGTCCAAAACCTGAACGCTTTGTTCTGGAGGAAAATTGTCACCTACATCTGAAGTGGTTTCAAATTCTTTGGAATTGATTAATGTTTCTTCGGCTAAAATGTTTGCCATTATTTAATTTACTTTATTTTATTTTATTTTATTTTATTTTTAACAAGACGCGACACGACACACGACCCGAAAAGATATACAGACAATATGGATGCCAAGAATTACACGAGATACAGACAGACAGTTCAAATGGAAATGGAACGCTGAAAAATATAAAAGTTGAATTTACGCTCACGCATACATACAAATACATGAATGTCGTGTTTGAATGGACAGGGTTTCCACTTTTATGTTAAATGTATCGTTTATGATCAAAGTAGAATAAAATTTGTTTAACTTTTTGAAGTGAATATTTTTCTTTGATTTTACTAACAAAAGTATTCGCTATCGTATTTAATATGTTTAAATTAAAATTGGTAATATATCTTATAGAAAAATGTCGGAAATGCAAATAAAATTTGATTTGAAGCCATTTGGTACTGAATTTCAGAACAGTAAAACTACAAAATTGGTAACATGGTTTAAGTAGTTGTGTAAACTAATACGTATGTATTTGTATGTACATTATCACTTGGGTAGAAAAAGAAAGATGTTGAGATGAGGGAGAAAAATACAGACGCTACTGCGTTCCATATTTGATATATATATTGTTGCCTAATAAAACTTAAATAATGAAATTCTAGAATTAACCCATAAATCCAAGAACAATTTTCACTAATGATCCTGAGAAAGTCAAGGATTTGCCGGGTAATTCTAGAATTGCATTATTTCGGCTTTGTACGGAAACATATATATGTACACATATTTATATATAAATTTATATTTACCTATTATAATTAATTCACTTACCTATGATAATTTGTTTCCCCTCCAACTTAAAAAATTATTTAAAATATTATTATATTTTTTTGGTATAAATAAAGAACTTTATGAAAAGATCACTTAATAGTTTTATCGGTAGCACACGAAAACGACACAACACACAACAACCGCGAAGCACGACGCCAAAAATCAAACTGAAATATTGATATTGAAACACATTGTAGAAAAAGCAACACATCGATAGAGTTGGTTGAGAAAAAGGGGGAAATGGAACAAAACTCATGTATTATTTCAATTTTCATCGTTTCTCGACAAACGCACAAGTATATGCATTTTCAGTGAATTTGAAAGAAATGAATGCGTTCAGCGTTTGAATTAAATGCGTAGCTACTTTGGTTTAAATTGTTTCGTATTTGATTCAAATTTGAATTTTATATTTCCACATTGATTTATAGCGGAAATAGTTTGATTCAACGTGGAAACGTATTTACTTATTAGATTTACAAATAACAATTCGAATTTTATTTCTTATAATCACAGACTAATTCAAATTCTTTACCACAAAATCTAAAAAGTAGAAATTTCTATTTAAGACAATTTAATGTAAAAAAATAAATCTAAGAAATTCTTCATCGTAATTGTCTGCTTATATTGAAACATTTATAAATGATGATTTATGTATATTTTTTCACAGAAATGGAGTAAAATAGTACTAAATAATAGCAGCTTCGAAATTTCGATAGACAAAAAATAATTTTGTTATTTTGAGAATTGAATACGTTCTATGCTTGAATTAAATACGTTCCTTTTTTGATTTAAAATGTTTTGTACTTGACTCAAAGTTAAAATTTTTATTTGCACATTGATTTAAAATGGAAATGCTTTGATTCAATGTGCAAACGTATTTGATACTTTTGTAGCGAAAAAAGCACCTTTAAATCAAAGTGGATAATATTTCACATCAAATTATATTTGGCGCTAAAAATCAAAATGGAATGAAATGAAAATGCCGAAACATAAAACGAAGAAGTTAGCAGCAGTGCTGTCATTTTGTAAAGTTCAAGTAAAGCATTTTGTAATGATTCGAAAACAACAAAATGATGAATGAAAATTCATAAACGTAAGTATTTATGTCTTCTTAATTTATTTTGGGGCTTGGCAAACAAAATGACTTAAGCCAAACTATTTATTTCCCTAAAGTAAGAACCAGCAATTTTATATTTCAATACATGGTTTTACGTTTTATGAAAATTCCTACATTGATTGAATTAGAGATCAGATTTTATGCCGGGTTATCAAAAACTTATTTGAATTTCTACCCACGAGATCTTAAGAGATGCTTTTTAATATAAATTGTATACCTACAAAAATTATGCTTAAGTACCTACATAGATAACAAAACTTCTGCGTTTGATAGCTTTGGAAACTTTAGTTTGGGAACAAGATTTGTAATATTCTGTTAAGAAAGATATTTGATATTGGTTCCGTCATTATTCTTTGTTGAAATTGAAACATTTAGAAATATGTAGACAATTTATGTTTTTCTCAACATAGGAGTAAAATGGTACTACGAGTATATAGTAGCCACTTCGAAAGCCTAGACAAAAAAACAGTACAGTTATTCAAAGAGAAATAAATACGTTCCGTGTTTGATTTAAAATGTTTCGTATTTGATTGAAAGTTGAAATTTATATTCCCACATTGATTTAAAGTGAAAATGCTTTGATTCAATGTACAAACGTATTTGATATTATTGTAAAGGGAAAACAACTTTAAATCAAGGAAGAAAAGAGTTTAAAATAAAGAGAAAGCAACTTCAAATCAAAGTTAAAAAGAGTTTAAATCAAATCATTTCTTTCATTTGGCGCCAAAAATTAATAAATACCAAACCACATTGCAAAGAAGGTAGCAACAATGATGTCGTTTTGTAAATTTAAATGGAAGGTTTTCATAATACTTTAAATATTACCACAACGAATGATCAATTGTTAAAAAGCATATAATTTGTGAAGCATTTAAGATAAAACAAATGGTTTGGGACAGGTATTTTTACAGTATCTTACTATCTAGTTTTATTTTGGGCAAAATTTTGACGCTTAGACGCAAAGATTCATGGGCCGAAAGGGTATATTCCAAGTTTATCTCTATAATGTGGGGTTTTTTCCTACTTTCAAAAATTATTTTCAATGGTTGTTTGATGAAAATACCTTAGTTGGTTTATTTATATCTATTATTTTTTTGCGAAATGGACTTTCAATATAAAACTACCTAGAAGCTTGGAAAATACTCGTACCTAATACGAGTATGTTAAAAGTATATGATAAAGTAAAATAAAATCGAAGTTTTACGACTTGTTTTTTAATCTTTTTAATAAATATGTATACGATTTAGGTTTTATCTCTGGCAATAAAAAAATGTACATAGGTACTGCATGTCATTATTACATAATTTGAGTGAACAATAACTAGGATATTTGGAAATATAAATTTGCAACAGAGATTCGCCTTGAATAAACGAAGGAGAAGAGTTCAAACATTGCAAAAATTGTAATATGTATTATAATATCTATGTCTGAAAGAAGAAAAATGCTCCTAAAGTAGCAAGCAATTGCCAGCAGAAAAAATGTACATACATACATAATATTGTTTTCGTATTTTTTTTTCTCAAATATTCCATAATTGTGGAATTCTTATTGAGCGTGACGCGCGAATGATTATGTAGGTATTGGTATATACATAAACCTACTCGGATGTAGACAAGGTACTCGTATATCTTCATAGGTATAATATGGGAATAAAACAAAGCCGCCAACGAACAGCCAGGGATGGAATTCGAGGTTTTTAAATTGTATTGAATTTGTTCTTAAAATTGTACCAATTGTACCGCAAACTAGTTTCGAAAAAAAGGACTAAATAAAGGCAAATTCACAAATTTTATTTGAAGAAAAAAACTTAAAAAAAAGTTAACATAAAATTAATAAGATAACAAAAAAGTAATTTTGTATTAGAATGAATGTATTCAGACCGCGCAAACAAAGAATCTAATAAATTACCGTGTAAATTCCATTCAAAATACCTACGAATTTTTATTAATGATTAGTTTGCGAAAAATTTCATGATTTTAAATTGTACTTTTGTACTTCAACAAACTTAATTGTATCGAATTTGGTACAATGCTACCAACTTTTCAATCGGTGGATCAAACTGAAAGCAGAAACTGATTGGAAAAGAAGAACGTTTCGTGCATGGTTTGAATGTACATATAAGGATATTGCCGACACATAAAACGAAGAAGTTAGCAGCAGTGCTGTAATTTTGAAAAGTTCAAGGGAAGAATTATATAATGATTCGAAAACAACAAAATGATGAATGAAAATTCATAAACGTAAGATTTTATGTTTTCTTAATTTATTTTGGGGCTTGGCAAACGAAATGACCAAAGCCAAACTATTTATTTCCCTAAAGTAAGAACCAGCAATTTTATATTTCAATACATGGTTTTACGTTTTATGAAAATTCCTAGATTGATTGAATTAGAGATCAGATTTTATGCCGGGTTATCAAAACCTTATTTGAATTTCTACCCACGAGATCTTAAGAGATACTTTTTAATATAAATTGTATACAAAACTTCTGCGTTTGATAGCTTTGGAAACTTTAGTTTAGGCACAAGATTTGTAATATTCTGTTAAGAAAGATATTTAATAATGGTTCCGTCATTATTCTTTGTTGAAATTGAAACATTTAGAAATATGTAGACAATTTATGTTTTTCTCAACATAGGAGTAAAATGGTACTACGAGTATATAGTAGCCACTTCGAAAGCCTAGACAAAAAAACAGTACAGTTATTCAAAGAGAAATAAATACGTTCCGTGTTTGATTTAAAATGTTTCGTATTTGATTGAAAGTTGAAATTTATATTCCCACATTGATTTAAAGTGAAAATGCTTTGATTCAATGTACAAACGTATTTGATATTATTGTAAAGGGAAAACAACTTTAAATCAAGGAAGAAAAGAGTTTAAAATAAAGAGAAAGCAACTTCAAATCAAAGTTAAAAAGAGTTTAAATCAAATCATTTCTTTCATTTGGCGCCAAAAATTAATAAATACCAAACCACATTGCAAAGAAGGTAGCAACAATGATGTCGTTTTGTAAATTTAAATGGAAGGTTTTCATAATACTTTAAATATTACCACAACGAATGATCAATTGTTAAAAAGCATATAATTTGTGAAGCATTTAAGATAAAACAAATGGTTTGGGACAGGTATTTTTACAGTATCTTACTATCTAGTTTTATTTTGGGCAAAATTTTGACGCTTAGACGCAAAGATTCATGGGCCGAAAGGGTATATTCCAAGTTTATCTCTATAATGTGGGGTTTTTTCCTACTTTCAAAAATTATTTTCAATGGTTGTTTGATGAAAATACCTTAGTTGGTTTATTTATATCTATTATTTTTTTGCGAAATGGACTTTCAATATAAAACTACCTAGAAGCTTGGAAAATACTCGTACCTAATACGAGTATGTTAAAAGTATATGATAAAGTAAAATAAAATCGAAGTTTTACGACTTGTTTTTTAATCTTTTTAATAAATATGTATACGATTTAGGTTTTATCTCTGGCAATAAAAAAATGTACATAGGTACTGCATGTCATTATTACATAATTTGAGTGAACAATAACTAGGATATTTGGAAATATAAATTTGCAACAGAGATTCGCCTTGAATAAACGAAGGAGAAGAGTTCAAACATTGCAAAAATTGTAATATGTATTATAATATCTATGTCTGAAAGAAGAAAAATGCTCCTAAAGTAGCAAGCAATTGCCAGCAGAAAAAATGTACATACATACATAATATTGTTTTCGTATTTTTTTTTCTCAAATATTCCATAATTGTGGAATTCTTATTGAGCGTGACGCGCGAATGATTATGTAGGTATTGGTATATACATAAACCTACTCGGATGTAGACAAGGTACTCGTATATCTTCATAGGTATAATATGGGAATAAAACAAAGCCGCCAACGAACAGCCAGGGATGGAATTCGAGGTTTTTAAATTGTATTGAATTTGTTCTTAAAATTGTACCAATTGTACCGCAAACTAGTTTCGAAAAAAAGGACTAAATAAAGGCAAATTCACAAATTTTATTTGAAGAAAAAAACTTAAAAAAAAAGTTAACATAAAATTAATAAGATAACAAAAAAGTAATTTTGTATTAGAATGAATGTATTCAGACCGCGCAAACAAAGAATCTAATAAATTACCGTGTAAATTCCATTCAAAATACCTACGAATTTTTATTAATGATTAGTTTGCGAAAAATTTCATGATTTTAAATTGTACTTTTGTACTTCAACAAACTTAATTGTATCGAATTTGGTACAATGCTACCAACTTTTCAATCGGTGGATCAAACTGAAAGCAGAAACTGATTGGAAAAGAAGAACGTTTCGTGCATGGTTTGAATGTACATATAAGGATATTGCCGACACATAAAACGAAGAAGTTAGCAGCAGTGCTGTAATTTTGAAAAGTTCAAGGGAAGAATTATATAATGATTCGAAAACAACAAAATGATGAATGAAAATTCATAAACGTAAGATTTTATGTTTTCTTAATTTATTTTGGGGCTTGGCAAACGAAATGACCAAAGCCAAACTATTTATTTCCCTAAAGTAAGAACCAGCAATTTTATATTTCAATACATGGTTTTACGTTTTATGAAAATTCCTAGATTGATTGAATTAGAGATCAGATTTTATGCCGGGTTATCAAAACCTTATTTGAATTTCTACCCACGAGATCTTAAGAGATACTTTTTAATATAAATTGTATACAAAACTTCTGCGTTTGATAGCTTTGGAAACTTTAGTTTGGGCACAAGATTTGTAATATTCTGTTAAGAAAGATATTTAATAATGGTTCCGTCATTATTCTTTGTTGAAATTGAAACATTTAGAAATATGTAGACCATTTATGTTTTTCTCAACATAGGAGTAAAATGATACTACGAGTATAAAGTAAGTATTTGATTGAAAGTTGAAATTTATATTCCCACATTGATTTAAAGTGAAAATGCTTTGATTCAATGTACAAACATATTTGATATTCTTGTAAAGGGAAAACAACTTTAAATCAAGGAAGAAAAGAGTTTAAAATAAAGAGAAAGCAACTTCAAATCAAAGTTAACAAGAGTTTAAATCAAATCATGTCTTCCATTTGGCGCCAAAAATAAATAAATACCAAACCACATTGCAAAGAAGGTAACAACAATGATGTCGTTTTGTAAATTTAAATGCAAGGATTTCATAATACTTTAAATATTATCATTTCACCTTTGGATCAAAAATAAAAATGTACTACTTTAAATTAAAATTTGTTATGATGTAAAAAAAAAACGAATTTGAATCAATGTGCTCATCAATTGATTTAAAGAGACCAAATTTTTGTCCGACATTGATTCAACAACGTTTTAACTTTGATTCAAATAGCTTCTACTTTGAATAAGAAATAAACATTTTCTACTTTAAATTAAAGTGGTAACGCATTTGAAACCACATTTTTTCGTCTTGCTTTTTTTTATTTTGTTATGATGAAAAAAAAAACGAATTTGAATCAATGTGCTCATCAATTGATTTAAAGAGACCAAATTTTTTTCCGACATTGATTCAACAACGTTTTAACTTTGATTTAAATAGCTTCTACTTTGAATAAGAAATAAACATTTTCTACTTTAAATTAAAGTGGTAACGCATTTGAAACCACATTTTTTCGTCTTACTTTTTTTTATTTTGTTATGATGTAAAAAAAAACGAATTTGAATCAATGTGCTCATCAATTGATTTAAAGAGACCAAATTTTTGTCCGACATTGATTCAACAACGTTTTAACTTTGATTTAAATAGCTTCTACTTTGAATAAGAAATAAACATTTTCTACTTTAAATTAAAGTGGTAACGCATTTGAAACCACATTTTTTCGTCTTACATTTTTTTATTTTGTTATGATGTAAAAAAAAACGAATTTGAATCAATGTGCTCATCAATTGATTTAAAGAGACCAAATTTTTGTCCGACATTGATTCAACAACGTTTTAACTTTGATTTAAATAGCTTCTACTTTGAATAAGAAATAAACATTTTCTACTTTAAATTAAAGTGGTAACGCATTTGAAACCACATTTTTTCGTCTTGCTTTTTTTTATTTTGTTATGATGAAAAAAAAAACGAATTTGAATCAATGTGCTCATCAATTGATTTAAAGAGACCAAATTTTTGTCCGACATTGATTCAACAACGTTTTAACTTTGATTCCAATAGCTTCTACTTTGAATAAGAAACAAACATTTTCTACTTTAAATTAAAGTGGTAACGCATTTGAAACCACATTTTTTCGTCTTGCTTTTTTTTATTTTGTTATGATGAAAAGAAAACGAATTTGAATCAATGTGCTCATCAATTGATTTAAAGAGACCAAATTTTTTTCTGACATTGATTCAACAACGTTTTAACTTTGATTTAAATAGCTTCTTCTTTGAATAAGAAACAAACATTTTCTACTTTAAATTAAAGTGGTGACGCATTTGAAACCACATTTTTTCGTCTTACTTTTTTTTATTTTGTTATGATGAAAAAAAAACGAATTTGAATCAATGTGCTCATCAATTGATTTAAAGAGACCAAATTTTTGTCCGACATTGATTCAACAACGTTTTAACTTTGATTTAAATAGCTTCTACTTTGAATAAGAAATAAACATTTTCTACTTTAAATTAAAGTGGTAACGCATTTGAAACCACATTTTTTCGTCTTACTTTTTTTTATTTTGTTATGATGTAAAAAAAAAACGAATTTGAATCAATGTGCTCATCAATTGATTTAACGAGACCAAATTTTTGTCCGACATTGATTCAACAACGTTTTAACTTTGATTTAAATAGCTTCTACTTTGAATAAGAAATAAACATTTTCTACTTTAAATTAAAGTGGTAACGCATTTGAAACCACATTTTTTCGTCTTACTTTTTTTTATTTTGTTATGATGTAAAAAAAAACGAATTTGAATCAATGTGCTCATCAATTGATTTAAAGAGACCAAATTTTTGTCCGACATTGATTCAACAACGTTTTAACTTTGATTTAAATAGCTTCTACTTTGAATAAGAAATAAACATTTTCTACTTTAAATTAAAGTGGTAACGCATTTGAAACCACATTTTTTCGTCTTGCTTTTTTTTATTTTGTTATGATGAAAAAAAAAACGAATTTGAATCAATGTGCTCATCAATTGATTTAAAGAGACCAAATTTTTTTCCGACATTGATTCAACAACGTTTTAACTTTGATTCAAATAGCTTCTACTTTGAATAAGAAACAAACATTTTCTACTTTAAATTAAAGTGGTAACGCATTTGAGACTACATTTTTTCGTCTTGCTTTTTTTTTATTTTGTTATGATGAAAAGAAAACGAATTTGAATCAATGTGCTCATCAATTGATTTAAAGAGACCAAATTTTTTTCTGACATTGATTCAACAAAGTTTTAACTTTGATTCAAATAAGCTTCTACTTTGAATGAGAAACAAACATTTTCTACTTTAAATTAAAGTGGTAACGCATTTGAAACTACATTTTTTCGTCTTACTTTTTTTTATTTTGTTATGATGAAAAGAAAACGAATTTGAATCAATGTGCTCATCAATTGATTTAAAGAGACCAAATTTTTGTCCGACATTGATTCAACAACGTTTTAACTTTGATTCAAATAAGCTTCTACTTTGAATAAGAAACAAACATTTTCTACTTTAAATTAAAGTGGTTTCGTCTTTTAATCAACGTTGTTTTTCGTTTGAAATATTTTCAACCAAAAAAAAGCATTGATTTGAAGACGTTTATTTTTAATTCAAAGACGTTTCGTAGTAAAACTCTTTGTTTAATCGGTTTCGTATTTAAATCCAAGTAGTTTTACTTTCATTTAAGGTCGTTTTTTCAAAGTGGCCCACAACGTAAATTTGAAAGGAATCGCATTAAAAATTACGTTGCGATTTTTCTCTGAGTGTATACACAACATCTACTTGGCATTTATTTTCTAACGCATTTATCACATAAGACGAAAAAAATACTAGATTTGTGACGGTCGAACGACCATACATAAAATCGTGTTGAGATTCAGATAAACAATCCGTAATTAAAAACTCAATTTTATTTTTTACCAAACTCTCGAACATTTTAGGAATCGCTGCTAGTTTGCATACACCTCTATAATTTTCGACTGTGTTTTTTGAGCCTGATTTAAAAATAGGAGTCCAAAATGATTCCTTCCATTCAGGCAAAAATAGGCCATCAGCTAATGACTTATTAAAAATTATAAGTAAGGGCCAACAAAGAGAATGGGAACAATTTTTTAGAACTAGTTCTGGATTCTGGAATACCATCGGTTCCACAACTAGTATTACTTTTAAGTGACTGAAGAGCAAGAAGAACATCATCAAAGCATAGCTGTATGCTTCCGATATCAACGTTTTTTCGCCATAAGGAATGATAGATGTTGAATTACTGCTAATTGAATAAACCGATTCAAAAAAACAGGCAAACATTTCTAAGTGTTTTTCGATTGTTGATGAACTTTCTCCCTTGAAATTGACTATATTCGGAATACCTGATGAATTTGGTTTTGAATTTATGAAAGACCAAAACGATTTGCTATTTCTTTTGATGTTATTTTCGATATTCATGATGTATTTTTTGTACAGGAATTTGCTTAAAATAGCAAAATCTTTCCTTAATCTACCGAATAGTAGGTATTCGTCTTGATTTTTTGTTCTTTTATAATTAGCATATGCCTTATTTTTTATGTTTTTCAAATGCATGAGTCTTTTATTGTACCACGGTGGCTTTGAAGATTTCCTTTTTCTCACACGAGGAACAAATTGGTCAAAACCAGCATGAACGATTTCAATAAAGCGTTTATAGGCATGTTGTAACTCAAGAAAATTTAATTCGTAATACCAGTCATAAGAGGCAAAAAAACGTTCAAGTCCAATAATTATTATTATTATTATTATAACTTTATTAACAGGTAATAAATTACACAATCAATAATTATTCGGCATTAGCTACCAGGACTTTCTGCCGCAAGTCCAATAAAGTTTGCTTTAGCAAAATTAGACTTAAAGTTTTCAGTAAAATCTATTTGATTTCTTTGATAATTATATGAAATTATTTCAAAAAAAGTTTCTTTATGGTGATTGGAATTTTTTAACAATGAAAAAGGTGCTTCTAAAACATGTACCATAGATACGTTAAATTCATCACAAGAAATGAAAAAGAGATCTAATATTTTATTTAAAGAATTTTTAACATTATTAACTTGAATTAAACCTAACGCGAATACATAGTCAATAAAGAGAATTTCGAAATCTTTGTTTATATTACAAGCAATTCGCATTTTTTCACATTGTGACCAGTTCCAGGCAATATCTGACAAGTTAAAATCACCTAATACACATAAGCTTTTGTTATTTGAGCATTTACCATATATAAATTCAATATTTTGAATATGTTTTTCAAAAACAGCGAAATAGCTTTTTGGAGGAACATAGCTTACAATAAAATATAGATACTGGTTAGAATTAGTTTTAACACAAACACAAATTTGTTCAATGTCTTTAACGGGCAGTGTTATTTCATGGCTGCATAATGTAGAGCGGATAGCAATTAGAATGCCACCACCACGCTGAAGTGATGTTTTACATCGGTCATTTTGAAAGACGTTGTAGATGTGACAGCTGAAAATTTCGCTGGATAAGATATCGCCATATAACCAGGATTCTGTGATAATGATGACATCGTACTAGAGGTCGTGTTGTATAAATCAGAAACTTTCGAACGAATTCCACTCCGATTATGGTAGTATACTTTTAATGATGTTTTTAGGTTTTTGTTTGGTTTGGTTGCGTAGGTAAGTTTTTTGGCATAAATACGAAGGGACAAATTTTTACTCCAACAGGCCAAAAAGACGAATCAAAGACTTTGTTAGCAATTTCAGATGGAATTCCAATTTTGAAATTTACATTGCGAGTATTTGTAGGACTATTAAGTGTATAGCAAAGAATCGAAGACGATGTGATGTTTAAATTATCATATATATACTCAATAATCTCATCCGCTTTGGTAGATGACAAAAAACTTCCTAAGTGATACCATTTTAGGTTTCTGGCAATTTAAAAATTATATCGAACTTGAGAATTTGATCCTCCTATTTGCTATCATTATCATTAACAACAACAATAATTGAATTATTATTATCAGCAACTGAACTAGGTTGTCTCTTATCAATATCATTTACTCCCGCAAATAATGAAAGAGAATCAGCTGCAGCACAAACGATCGTTGCCTTAGAAGAAACATCATATTATATCTACCTCATCAGAATTATCTTTTGTTATATTGGGGGCTATCGTGAACAAAATTTCCCTCGGAATTCTCCCCATCTTCAAAAATTCGAAACGACAATACTTCTGAACTGTTCATTGTAAACTGGCGACTGGCCTTTTTAAATGAGAGCCAAAGTCACTAGGAAACTTAATTCCCGATATCAATTAATTCCAAGGGAAACTTTCGACATTATTCGAGATGACAATTTTGAAAAATGGGAACAATTCCCAGGGAAATTTTATTCACGATAGGCCCCATTACTTTGATTCTCTTTATAGTAGAATCAGAGATATCACCTGACAATTTGGAGTTTGATGACGTAAATTTCTCTTTAGATTTCACACCAATGACATTAAGACGGGGGACGTTGGCAGGAGAACTCGTACGGCTCAGTGGAACACGAACGAGAGGTGATGATAATTTTTTGGGGACAGGGACAGGGACATCTATGGTTTTTTTATTTTTCTTTGAGTGCGAGTGATATCGCGAACATTTCTGCTAGTGTCTAATACGTTTGATATGTTTTTTGTGGAACTAATACTAGAGGTATAATTAAACCGGTTTAGTTCAAGCACTGCTTCTTGTAAAGAGACAAAGATGTCATTTATTTTATGTATGCATGATACTAAAGAGTTGTTGCTTTTGCATTTCTCACACTTGAAGAGCACATTATCATTTTTCGTAATAAGTTTAAACAAAATCTTTTGAAGCGTGGCACACTCTAAATGAACTTTATTGCAACAGATACAGCAGGACAAAAAGTCAGCATCACTTATTAACAATTTACATAATCCACACTCAGTACCCATTATATAGGTTTATTAATTGTTTTAACTGAGAGACTAAGGGCAGTGTAAAATCACGTATAAAAGAAACAATCGCACTAGGCAAGACACTGGGGAAAAACACGTCTGATTAGCACGAGTGACTAGTTGCGTTATCATTATCAATATCAATTTGTTGCCATATGTCGTCGATTATTTTGAGCGTGCAGTGCATGCAGTTGTGCAACTGTGTTTGGGTCTAAAACCAGATTGCGTAGGTGGATTTAAAAGAACGCAGTAATTTGTAAACTCACGAGCTTTACAAAAGCTTTCGAGATAAGAGGTAGGATAGAAATTGGTCGGTATTCTTTTTTGACTTCTTGAGAATTGGAATTATTTTTGAAGCTTCCCAAAGTTTTGGATAGCAGGATTTTGATATTATGGTGTTAAAAATATGCGTTTTATAAAAGGCGATACAGGAGTTAAAATAATTTTAACAAATTTATGATGCACATTGTCTAGTCCAATAGGTTCCGATTTAATGTCCTTTATAGCTTTGTACACCTTTACTTCAAAAACTCTTTTTTAAATTGAAGCTTAAAAGAAATTCTTCATTTCTGTTAACCTCAGCAACATAACTGATATTAGATACCGAGCTTACAGCAACGAACTGTTTGTTAAGCTCGTTTACCAATCATCTTCAGCAGTACCTTGTTGTTACCGTTTATTACTCACGTTTTCAGTACTATATAAAAGGGGTTTCGGGGTTATCAATCATACATAGTGTATGATTTATTCCAGTAAGCTGCTACAGAACAACATTATGTGTATTATTTTCACCTTCATTGAATATTTATACTACGTACGATAAGCATAAGTATTGAAATAAGATAAAAATAATTTAGGAAAATAAAGATTTCTTCTCTTCATCAAAATTCAATTTCTTGACTCAATTACGACCAAATGCAAAGAGGCTCTAAACTCAACAAGCCGAAATGACTGCCAACTTGACTTCTTAATGTTATCACTTTATACCAAAAGGATATCAGAGTCAATTCGTTAACTCATTTTGGGTTTTTCGTGTGCGGCTGAAGTGTTCCTGACTCCTTTCTATCTGTCGATTTCAATCCATTAGCCAAACATTATCTGAACCGAAACGTGATTTGTGTTTTTTATTATTCATGACAGAATAGTTTAAGGTCATCTAAACAGAATTTGCAACTTAGCAAGATGAAAACTCCTTTCGCATACCAAACTTTCGTATCATTACGTTTCTGGATACCTTCTTTTTTTTCTTAATGTTTAATGTATCTATAGAGAATTCCATGAGACCATGGAGGAGCTCCATATACTTGCTCATTTTTCCCAAGGATCCCAACCACTTTTTTTCTTTTTTTTTTTCCTTCTGAGAGTTCAGTAGTCATTATGTATGCACTACATTAGGTTGAAAAAATTTTTGCTCCTTGGTCATGACAAGAAAAAGAAAGAAAAAAAAGTCGTGAAACGAGTAGGATAGTTTTCAAAATAAAAAAAAATAAAAAGGAATGGTGGAATCACTTAAGTATAATACCTCGGAACTCCGGAAAACCTGCATTTTCTTCAAACATTTAGGACAGCATTCCTTATGGTAAGGAATGAAACCCCTACCAAGGTTCAGAACTTGCTTATGGAATTAATTTATTATTAACTAGCTGACCCGGCGAATGTCGTACCGCCTAACAGTCGATGAATGTCGTGTTACAAATTAGCTGAGCTTAATTTAGGATTTTATAAAAGTAATACCTACAATGAATACAAAATATACATATATTAAATTCACTACTTTATAAAGATAATAACACAAAAAGAAATAAAAAATACAAAAATTAAGGATATCAACACTACTATACCATATGTATATTGAGCGGCATGGGATGTACTCGGTTTAATTCTCTTCATTGAAGCACCTTGTGATAAAGGACATTTTTTTTGTTATCAGGCGCACAAACAAATAAAGCGGATGATTTTCCGACATGTGAACATTCCACGTACAACTGACCATAAGAAAAACATAGATTTTCTAAGTTGAGACCACAAAAAGTCAAGGATTGATCTCGTGATCTGTTAATTGTCATGGCGAAGGTGAGACGAATCGGGAACTGCATTCGTTCAAACTCAAAGGGCATATCCGTTGGGATTATTGGAATTCTCGGAATGAGAACTAACCTACCTTGAAATTTTCCTTTGAATATCGTCGCGCAGGGGCGAACGCAGGTAGGGGTTTTAGGGGTTCAAACCCCCCCCGAAACGACCACAAAAATAAGGGTTTATTTTGTTAAAAAAAAAACAGTGTTATTTTTGTGCCATAAATTCTTCTGCTAGTGTTGTTTTTTCTTACGACTTATAGGTACTACTTGCCTTAAGTAATGCATTCGTAAAAAAAATCGAACTCAAGATTTTTATCAAAGTTGATATTACTATGATAGCGAAGACGAAAAATGTGGGTTCCAAAATTCTGTCTGTCTGTCTGTTCGACTACGGCCTAAAAGGCTGAGCCGATTTTCGTTAAACTTGGTAGATATCGTTTTGAATTTTTTGCCCCCACGTTTTTTTTTTCCTTTTCTTTTTAAGACCAAAAAAACGGTAGCTGCCATTAGATTTTTTTTCGAAATCTTATAAATATTTTTTTCTCTAAGACTGTCCCACAGAATTTTGAAAAAAAAAAATCATAAAATTTCATTTTGTCATTTTTGGTAATGGTTGAAAAATTTTTTCCAAAAAATGATTATTCTTGGAAACCCCCTTGGGACCATTTTTTGGTTTTTTGATTTTCTCGAAAACAGTACAACCGATTTTAATCATTATGAAGACACACCAAGGTTTAAATATTTTTGCGTATACAAATTTTAAAAGTTTTATTTTTTGATTATTCAAAAAAAATTCAAAATTTTTTTCTGGAAGCTCAATATTTCGAAAACCCCATGCTCGATTTTTTTTAAAACTTGATAAATAAAAGTTTTTTAATATAATCTACAAGATCTGAGGAAAAAAATTTGTTTTACCTAAAAATAAAGGTACCCACAATCAGTGGCGGCTGGTGGGTTGTTGAACAGGTGGTGCACTTTACTTGCTCACTAAATAAGTATTAAGATTAGAAATCGCAAAAAAACAACAATTTACATGTTTTTTATTATTTTGTATAATTGCTCGAAGAATTTCGACCATTTATAAAACTGACACACTTATTACATTTAGCAAGGAATCATGTTTTTTTATTTTTTCACTTAAATGCGTCAAATCGTGGATTCAGGTTTCTGTCTAAATCGATTCTCCGCCAAAAATATTGCATGTAAAATTTAAAAAGGGCCTTGGCGATCCGGCTAATTTTATATTAACTTTATTTTAAAAAGATTAATTACTGTCTTTAATATACCTAATCACTGTTCATTTTATCCCACACCACACACTGTACACAGTACAGAATCGAACCAAAACCAAAATAAAAAACAATTACTAACCTAACTCCTACAAACCAACACTATTTAACTAGTCACGGATAGAGCGAAACAACATTACATATTCGCAGGCGCAGCGCATTCTAGTCAAACATCGGTTAATCTTCGGTTCTCGTGCGCCGCACGAGAGCAGGCTAATTCTCGATACATTTCAATGAAATATCTTTTGTCTCACGCGTCAGGGATATTAGCTTGTAACTCATACAAGTTATATTAGCAGTCCTCGTGCGCTCGCCGAAGCGCACGAGAATTTTTACTGGCAGGGAAAGTAAGTCCTTATACGAGTAGTAAAGCAAAGCGCTTACATTGTTTCGTCATAATATTGGAAATTTTACTTGTTTATGTTCTTGTATGTTTAAAAAATAAATATTAATATGGTAATCTAAAAATAAAGATGCAGTAATACATATTTTGTAATTTTTAAACCTTTTGAATTGGCGGTTCAGCGCACGAGCGCACTTAAGGCACAGCCGCCACTACCCACAATGCAAATGTCAAAAAATGGTTTTCGAAAATCGTATTTTTCAAAAAAATGGCTCCTAGAATTTTGATAGTTTTTTTTTGTTTCGATTAATCTTTACTTTTAGAGAAGCTTCTAAAAAGTTTAAAAAAACATTGCATTTTAAGACTTTAAAATAAATATTTTTTTTAATTTTTGAAAGAAAAAAATTTATTTTTTTTTTGAAAATTCGATATCTCAAAAACTGCTCAATATTTTTTTTGTAAATTAAATTTTTATTCGAAAAATAAGAAAAAAGTTTAAATATGCGAACCAAAATTTTTTCTTAAATATGTTTTAAAGATTTTGTATACAAAAGCTTATTTTTTTAAGAAACCACTAAAACGAATTACAATTTTGTTCTCGCATAAACTAATATTTGCTCAAAACACATGTGATCCTGTGCTTGGCTCCAACTACTAAACGAGTTTTAGTCATTTAAAAAATGAATTTTATGCTTTTTCTCTTAGCATTAATTTTTGAAATTCTTAGTCTTTTACATGAGAGCAAGTTCGTGTGACCCAGTCGTGCATTTTATTTTATGTGTCTTCGTATTTTAACGCAACTGTCTTAATTTGAATTGATGATTAAAAAATAGAGACGAATCGAACAGCAGTTGCGTTTTTGATAATTAACATTATGTATAGGGCAGAAAACGGACTAACGGAGCAAATATACCGATACAGATATCCGTGTTAATCTTAAGGGCCGATTTATGGCTAATAAATGATTTCGATTTATATAAGTTTGAGTTATTGATGGCTCCAAGGTCGGAGTTAGAGCAATAGAAAAAACTCACTTATTTCGTTTGTGTGAAAGTTACAGTTACAGATGAGTAGCACATAGCACCCTCTGAGAGCGTTTTGGTTATAATAGTATATGTATAGTTAACGTAGGTACCAATTGAGTGTTGATGGTGTCCTTATGTTTTCGTATAACTCTTTGTCCTATGATCACAAAAGTACAACAAGTTATAACTTCACGTACTAATATATACCGGATTTAGTTTTGCAGATTTGGACCACTAGACGGACCTAGAGCTTATTATAACTCTATTGTAAGGTACACTTATGGAATCACTTACACTCTTTTTCTTCTTGTTGCATTAATGATATTTTACGAACCAAATGATGGCCTCCATCACAGGGCCCGTAGTAAAAGTCTTTGTCTAAGAATTAATTCCGGAATAAAAATGCCCGAATGGGAAGCACCAAAAAACGCCCTCGTAGTGAATATTTTCCAACTTTTGGTAACATTATTCAAATTTGCCAAATAGGTCTCCGTTGCAACATCTTTATGATGTTTTGTTTTTGCGATTAGCTGTATGAAATTGTTCCGATAGGTCCTATCCCTAAGAGCAAATATTATTTACTTATAACATATTTATGATAATTACAATAAAGAATATGTAATTAACAAGTACCTACAGTATAGTAATAAAATAATATATTTATGAAAATCTCATATTTTTTTGAAAACCCCCCCCGAAATTATTTTCTGCGTTCGCCCCTGTCGTCGCGTGAATCACATAACTCATTAGTTTTTTATCACAAAGCGCGTTCCATTGCATAGTTTTGTTTGGTTTAGATTTCGAAGAATGATGACTACCGAGCCCACCTTCAGTTGTAAATTGTGCGGTGGAAAACCAGGCATATCTAAGGAGTTTAAAAATTCAGTTGGATAATTAGTGGCTTCATATTCGTTTGCTATACAGTTAATAGATTTGAATGAATGCAGATTTGATTCTGAATTATAAAGTTTAAGTTAATCACATCTTTATTCTTAGTCACCAAAATTCCTCGCTCGATTAACCATTTGTCATTTTTTGTGGTTAGCATTAGCAATGAAGTTCGGGAATACTTTGCTGATGAGCTCGTCTTTCGATGAGACGAAATTGCAAAAATTTAGAGGAAATGAAATGAATCCGCTCGATTTGTCGACGATTGCTCAGAGAAATCTTCAGCAGATGGTTTTTTCAACAATGCAACTCTCATATTTGCCCAGTTGAAGTTTTTTCACGGATTTGATGATTTGATGCCAGCGTTTATTTCATTGGCAGCAGGCGATCTTGGAATGAGTGGCAGTGTTTGGCGGAAATTACCAAATAGTTAAATGATTGGGCCACAAAAAATTCTCGAGTCATTGCGCAGGTCTTTTAAGGTTCGACCAAGAGCTTCCAATGCGCGTTTGTGCATTCATTGTACATTCGTCCCAGATGATGATTTGTAAGGCCTCTAAAATGCTTGCCATTGCAGTCTTTTGCAATATTACATGGCAATTTCAACGCTGAATGAGCCATACGGCATGGCATCCTTCTTACAACGTGACCACTATTCCAGAAGAAGCAACTGCTACCGTGATTTCGGATCACGCACGAATAATGGCCAAAATCTGAAGAATGTCTTTCCTATTCCACCAGGGACATCGAGGAAAAATAAGCCATCATCTCCATCATCAATTGCATTAATTAATGTATCATAGACTTCTTTCTGTTCTGGGTTCAACAGAGGTACATTCGTTTGAACTGATTCGTCTAATTCATATCGATCATATTCACGTTCACGTTCCAATTCTCTATTAAATGCGTCATTCACTCCGCGATCTGGTGCTGGCATTCCTAAACTGACTAACAAACTGCGGCACATAAGGTAACACATATCTTCGATTGGTTATACATCTCCTCATTCGCCTCAAGATCAGGATTTCTTGAACTGACACGAATTCGATGTAAAATGTCTTCTGACATGTTATCTCTGTATTCGTTCGACAGGTCACGTGGATTAGATGGGACGAATATAGAAATGATGATAGCAAATAATGTGCGTATCTGACTTGTAGATGTAGAAATAATTGCTTCAGCTATTGTCGTGTCCCGATGAGTATCGTTTTCGAGCAAATTGAGCTGTTGACGTGCTGCACGTAATGTTGGTCACACTATACAATTAACAGTTCGTAGTGATTCAAATGAGGTTGATAGAAACATTCATCATTCTTTGGATGAACTGTGTAAATTCGACTAAGAACATCAGTAAAACGCATATCCGGATGATCAGGAATCGTATCGCATTGCCTCCGACGACGTATAGAAATTTCTTCGATGAAGTGTTCCAAGTTTAATAACGTGGCATCTACGAGTAAAGCAATGTTCGTGCGAACGGATCGCTTTGGCAAAGTTGTTTGGCAAATGTTGTCGCTGGAGGTGTTTCAACACGTTGAGTACCATTAGACGCTGTGAAATATACTCATTGACCGTTCTCCAGATGCACCGCTAAATAAACAACAGTGGGATGACGTTCGTGAATAGGGAATAACAATATACGCCAAATTGCCTCATTGCAGTTCACATAACTACCAACTTGATAGCGTCTCTATTAGATGTTTGGATGCCAAAAATGGCCATATTGCTGCCTTTCGTGACATATTTACAAATGCATTTGGCGAACCTCACCGAATTGTAATACTCAACGTTACAATGTGCCTTGAATGTTTTTGAAAGAAGTGGCGAATATGAAACGATCCAAATGTTGTTGACCACAAAATCGTTTCATTTATGTTTGACAGTCATGAAACCCATGAAAATTTTGTATGGGAAAATCTTTTTTTTTTTTATTTTATTTTTTTCGTCAATTTTCCAATGTTTTTATTAATTATTCTGCTATTCGGGACGGAGGCAAATACAACAAATCAAAAACCATGCAAATCGGTCCAGCCGTTCTCTAGTTATAAGTGTTCAAACAAATTCGTTAATCATTCGATGTTTCAAGGAATGAATAGTCAAACAAAATAGGGCTTGTTTGAACTCCATTTTTGAATACTTCATTTTGTATATTCTTCACTGGTTTAAAAGGAGATACCGATGCACTTTTGAAACTCACTCGCCTGGACCAGGCCACCGCCACTGACTACTGCCACAGCCTAAGTGCCGGCTACTTTAAGTGAGTAACGTTCCATGATAGTTGTGTTTCTTATTAGTTTTAACGATCTGTTTTGGATTCTATTCAATTTATGAAGAAAAGTTTGTTCTACACCTGCCCAAAAATGTGAGTTGCATTCGAGTTTTGGATGTATAAGCGCCTTGAAAAAATTGTAGACAGATCAGAAGTGTTGAAATTTTTTTTCTCTAGAATCTGGTTATTCTAATAAAGATTGCGGTCGACACACATACCGAGCACTGAGAGCTTTAAAACTATTTCATTTAAGTTCCATTCAAGGGCAATGGGATAAGGAACATTTTGCTCCAACGAAAGCAGACAGCATTGAATTTTCGAAGCATTAAACTCCACACGATTTTGTATAATCATCATCATCGGCTCGACAAACGAGTTCCGGTCCTGGCCTCTTTCAACAAGTCCTGGTCTACGCCATCTCTCCAGCGCAAGCATGGTCTACCACGCTCTCGTCTACCATTTATTTATTTATTTGAATCAAGCTAATTAATATCTAGCGTACAAAAAATATTACTTAGAATTAAGAATTTATAAATTATACAATATTATAGAACATTTTTTTAAAACTATTATTTGAGACATCACAAAAATTTATTAATAAATTATGATTGACGTTATACAAATTAAACATTGTATTCA
Organism: Chrysotoxum bicinctum; assembly: GCA_911387755.1. Taxonomy (NCBI): domain Eukaryota; kingdom Metazoa; phylum Arthropoda; class Insecta; order Diptera; family Syrphidae; genus Chrysotoxum; species Chrysotoxum bicinctum. The sequence continues at coordinate 140,733,942 of OU426988.1, forward strand.
ATGGTGAATTCTGCTCATAGTTGGTACGATAGTGTTTTATGTAAATTGGGTCACGAAAACCTCTTAGATTTCGATTTGGAACATTAAAATTAACACGACACAAAAGGTTTAAAGCATCGATATTACCATCAATAAGATTAACAATAAAAACAAAACATAAATAAGAACGTCTGCGCTCCAGACTGGGTAAATCTATGAAATCATAGAATGTACCACAAAGAACTTTCCGAACAGGTTCCTCTTCGCTCATGCGAGCTAGGTGCCCTGCCCACCGGAGTCTACCGAACTTAATTTTTGTCACGATATCTGCTTCAAGGTAGATTGCGTACAGTTCATGATTGTACCGTCTCCGGAATCGTCCTTCCTCACATATGGGGCCAACAATTCTCCTTAAGACTTTTCTCTCGAACGCAGTTAAGAGGTCGGAGTGCCTTTTGCTAAGCACCCAAGCCTCGGATCCATATGTGAGTACTGGCAGGACCATGGTCCTGTACAGCAGCAGTTTTGAAGTTATGGTGAGATTTCTGGATTTGAGGAGCTTTGACAGACTACGAGTATCGTAGTATACGAGTAGTAGCTCTGTTGGATTTTAGAAGCCTTCCGCGTATTTCTTCTTCTATATTGTTATCGGCTGCTACTATTGACCCAAGGTATTTAAAGGATTGCACCACTTCAAATTCGTGCTCCGCTACCTTGATTGTTTGACCAACTGTTCCTCTCGCATTCGACGCCACCATGTACTTTGTTTTACCTTCACTAATGTGCAGCCCCAGAATTTGTGCCGCCTGCTCGATCTGGATGAAGGAATCGTGTACAGCTTGTTCGGTTCTTCCGATGATTTCAATGTCGTCTGCGTAAGCCAGTAATTGGCTGGACCTGTTGACGATGGTCCCTCTTGTTGCCGTGCCAGAGTCACGGATTGCTTTCTCCAACGCCAGGTCGAAGAGGAGTCGTGTCAATTTATTTGGGATGCCGAATTCTCTCATGGCTTTGTAAAGTTCTACCCTGGCTATGCTATCATAGGCGGCCTTAAAGTCTATAAACAGATGGTATGTTGGGATGTTAAATTCTAGACATTTTTCCATCGCCTGCCTAAGGGTAAAGATTGTTGGCGAAGTAAGAGAAGAATCTGGCGGATCCAAATCGACCTTATTTATATGAGGCACTCAAGGGATGTTTTTTACTTCACACTTATAGCTTTAGTACCTATATAAGATATGCATCCGTTAAAAAAATCGAACTCGAGGTTTTGATCAAAGTTGACACCACGATGATAGCGACGATGAAAAAAGTGGGCCTCGCAATTCTGTCTGTCAGTCTTTTCGACTCCGGCTTATCGGCTCGGCCGATCTTCTTTAAACTTGATGGATAGTATTTTTAATTTTTCCCCCACAAATTTTTTTCTTTTTTTTTAAGGCCAAAAATAACGTTACCTGCATACGATTTTTTTCGAAATCTTATAAATATTTTTTTTCTCAAAAACTGTTCGACAGATTTAAGAAAAAAAGGTACAAAAAATTTCATTTAGGTAAAACTAGATAATGGTTGATAAAAATTTTCCGAAAAATGGTTATTAATGGTACCGGCCCCCTCTATGCAGTTTTTTGTCTTTGATTTTCTCATAAATGGTGCACCCGATTTTGATCAGATTTTTTTATGATAAGGCTCCCCAAAAATTTGAATCGAATTGTGTATTAAAATTTTCCAACAAATTTTTTTTTGCTTGATTTTTTTTTAAATTGATAAATAAAAGTTTCTTAATAAATATAATCTACAAGATGTAAAAATAACGGTACTTACCCACCATACAAATGTTAAAAAAATGGTTTTCGAAAATCGTTATGGTTATGAGAATTTTGATAAATTTTTTTTCTTTCGTTTAATTTTTACGATCTATACGATATATAATAATAATAATTTGAAATTTATATATTACTGACTGTACCTACCATAGAACCATTTTTTTCGAATTTTGATTTTTTCATCATTTTGCATTAAAGCACCCAGTGCAACAACCGGATAACTCCACTTTATGAAATGTTGAGAAAATTAACAATAACTATCTCTTTTCAAGACTTAAGAAAAAAATATTTTTTTTAATTTTTGAAAAAAAAAATCATTTTTTTTTTGGAAAATTCAATATCTCAAAAATGGCTCAATATTTTTGTTTTGGAAATTTATGTTTTATTCCTATAATAATAAGAACTTTAAGTTGGCGTACCAAATTTGTTGTCTTAAAAACGTTTTAAGCATTTTGTATAAAAAGCTTATTTTTTTAAGAAAACACTTCAACAACGAGTTGTTTTAGTCATTTAAAAAATGAATTTCATGCTTATGAACAGGTTTTCTCTAATAACATTCATTTTTGAAATTCTTAGTCTTTCACATAATTCACACGTGCTTAAGGTGTTTATTGAGACCCTTAAAATGTTATTCACAGGTATTATAAGGTGATCTTATGGGTAGAAGGAGTCCAGGCCTTATATGAACATGAACGTACTGAGCCATATGTTGAGTATCGTGAAATGTAACTTTAAAACCCTGCCTTTTGAAGAAGACAACTCCAGTGACTATCTAAATATATTATCTGGACGCAAATATTTTAAAAGATTTTTCTAATGCAACTCGAAGAACTGCTCTCAGTATACTGCAGGACTCGAGCATTAATTTTTAGTTTGTTGTAGGTATTGTTTAAAGTTATTTTGGGTTTGAGCTTTGTGTCGCTTTCCCTTTTGATATTTTGGGCGATGTGACAGTTTTTATGGTTATGGTTATAAAATATAATAATGAATTAAAGTCTCACAATTGACTATATTTCCAGGCTGCATGGGTTTTAATTTTATTAGAAACCCTTTTTATGCGTATAATATCACAACTTTCGTTTCAAACATAAATGTACATCCCTCACACAAATATTCTGTCTCGTTTAGCATATGTTCTAATGCTACACATTACAACAATTCATTATTTCGGTAAAACCACTTTTGTAATTTATTCAACCCTCCATCAGTTCCCATGTAAAATATGTCATCGAAAATTTGCCTTTCAAATGTCACCTGCACTTTAATTAATCCTATCGCCATAGGAACAAAGGTAGGAAAACCAACATTCGTAAGTAGAATCACAAGAATTCCAATCCAGCATCATCGGTCACCCGGTCGACCGGTCGTACGGAAATACCCCTCAAAGCGTTTCCCCCAAAAACTTTCGTTTCGAAAATAAACATAAGCATGCAGGAAAACCGCATAGCCCTTTGCATTTTGTCCTTGGCAGAGGCCGCCCAATGGTACTATATGCAATAGATGTGGAACTATATGAAAGGCCCAGAGCCTGCGGTAGACCGAGCTAAAGGGTAATGAAAATTCACGAACTTTCCTGATTGGTGGCATATGTGTTAACATGCTCGTCAACCGGTGCACCTACTCCGGCTGTAGAGTTGCATCATGTGTGTCTGGAGAAAGCGGAGAAGGTTCAGGGGGAATTGGAGACGCAACCGAAGCCGGAGCACATTCGTCGACACATTGTTGGCATGTCAAAGGGACGACTGACAGTTTGTTGTAATTGAGTGTCATGCTGTTTTTGTTATTCTTGCGTGTGTATGTGTGTACCGCTGCATGACAGCCGACTTCCTGTCACACCTTTGACTAATGAAGTCAAAGCAATATTTGCATATGCTGGGAATTTACAAATTCCCAAGGCATTCACAATAGATGCCTCTGCCAGCAGGAGGGTGTGCTAATACATATATCTACATATTTATACCTTGGGTTGCATTTAGTTGGCGCAAGTCTTCTGAGAGCCCTGATGTTACTGTGAATTTGTTCACAGCCACACTACTCGAACAATATTGTTGTTTTAGTGAGTTCAGGTTCAGGCATTTGGCATAGTAGTTGACTCTAGACAGTTTAAGCCTTAAAGTTATGAAGTCCATTTAAAGGCTTGCGGGAAACTGAGTGCACTTTAGTTTTTTTTTTGATATGACATCAGTATGCATGTGTACATCTACTGCTGCTCGTATGTCATAATGCTTCTTAATTGAAGTCAAGTCTAAATAGTGATTTCGTGCTTGTATGTATGTTTTTTCGAACACTAGTTATGAAATATAATATTTTGTAGAGAGTAACAGGAAAGAAAATGTAACACAAAAACAAAGACGAAGACACACATCGTCTGCATCCCAGTTTTTCAGTAGTTGAACCCGAGTTAACTCCTTATACATATATGCTTTTAATTAATTAATATACCGAGATAACTTAATAAATACAAATTTAAGTAAATTCCGAACTAACTGAATAGATTTTTCTGACAGGTTCATGTCAAAAGAATGCATTGGTAAAAGCTGATTTCCAAACTATGGTTTAACCTTATCAACTCGTTGAAGTCACTGATCTCTATAATACATGTGTATTATAGAGATCAGTTGTTGAAGTGCACCTCCACAGGTACTTGACATTTGGCTTTGCCACTATGGTGGATCAGTCAGGAGTCTCAGGACCAGATTTCTGCAATTTCGAAGGTCTCCTGAAGCAGACAAGTTCCGATTTGGAAGTGTTGATTCGAATGCCCCATTTATGGTAGAATTAGAAGAGTCTGTTGATGGGGGTTTCTACTTTTTGGACAGCGATTAGTGGTGACATTGATGTGCATTGATCATCAGCCAGAGGCGTATTTAAGGATTTGGCGCCCCGGGCTGATAAATTTTGCCGTCCTTTAAAACAATGAAAATAAAGCTAAATTTGTTCTTTAGCATGGATTTTGAGAAATACTTAAGTATTTACACGCTTCAGTAATTTACGGTAGAAAGAGTTAACATTTATATAAAATACCAATACCAAAACACTCTTTGCATCTTTGCACTTTATGTAAAAGCATTTGCGGTCACCGTTAAGTCTACTCCTTTTCTCACGCTGCCTAAAAACGATTTTTTGAAGTAAAACTTTTTAGGAGCGATATGACAATAACTTGTATAAAATTTGGAACAGAAAAACTGGTCTAAACCAAATGTATGTACCGAACCAATTTCAGACTGCCAATGGAACGTTTTTTGATCATTAAGCCTGATTTCTCGTGTGAGTCCTTCTGCGAGCAATATCAAAATGTTTGTCGATGTGTGCACATTTACAGTTTGTTTAAATTGCTTTTGAGCACACCTAAAACAATGACAGTTCGTGCAAAAAAACTAAGAAAACAGACCCTTTTTGACATCTGGGGGCCGATTCTGGTTCTGTGAAAAAGTGAATCGAATAAATTGTTTTCACATTCGCTGTCATGCATTGCTTTCACTTTTTCGATTCACTTGGTGCAAATAAGGGATTCTGGTTCCGTGAATGAAAATGGTGTGGTGAATTCAATATCATTTGCCGTGGTGGATAATTTTTGTTGTCTCTTATGAATTTATCTACTATTGTGAATGCTTAATGTCAACACGAAATTATTATTTTTCATTGTTGTTTCAATTTTGACAGACGTTTTTACATTTGTGAATTTGTTTATAATATATTAAATTGTTTGTATACGTTTTTATAATGCCTTTAATAGATATAAGTATATAAGAATTCTTATGGAAACATATCGGAGAAATGCTCATAGGTTTGATAATTATATGAATATATGATCATGGAGGAGCATTTCATACAATTGTATCAACTGAAACAAACATAAAAAAAAAATTAAGACGTGATGAAATAAATTTTCAAAACTTGTTTTCGTACCTATCATGAGCAATCTCCAAATTTATTTCCAAAAAATAATCAAAAATTCTTTTTGTGCCTGTGTCACACTCTTTCCTTTATTTTTTTTTTTAAATCTCCATATTTTCCGCTTTCACCTATTCACTTTGAACATTCACCATCTTTTTCACAGAACGAGAATCGCATTTATGCGTGAAAGAGTGAAAAGCTATTCGATTCACTTTTTCACAGAACCAGAATCGGCCCCCTGGAAGTATGGAAGAGGCATATGAAGTTAGCACGATACTAAAAAGATAAAATAGGTATTCGACGATTTTAACTTTAGTAAAATGTTAGAGATGCATGATTAAAATTAGCAAAATCGTCTTTTTAACCTAGTATTATACTAAAATAGTTTTTAACATCGTACTAATTCGACTAAAATTTTGCGCCAATAGTTTTTAAAATAATACCTATCCTTTTATTTATCCATCATTATTAACTATTGTACAAAAAACAATCATTATATTGTGACGAAGTGAAGAGAATTTGTATATAGAGACACGAGTCAGCCAAAACTAAAAAAAATTGTGCCATGATTTGCTGCTCGTAGGTACATATATAAAAAGAATAAAATTCTTATATCCTGACCTTATATCCGGCTAGATGGATTTTATAATTTTTTTAATAAAAAGGGACTCTTTGTAAATGGTTTAGAAACAAAAAATTAAGATCCGTCCAGCCAAAGTTTTTCTAGCCCATTTTTTAGACCTAAATAGCTACAAGTGTTTTTTTTTGACAATTTTTTCGTTTCATTGGAAGTTGTTCCAAAGAATAGGTACATGTCCGTAAAAATTTTTATTATGAATTTTCATTATAAAAATCGTTTATAAAAAATAAGAATAGTAAATGGTGAAAAAAGTGAGTGACATGTTACAGTGAACTCTCTCACAGGCGGACACTCACGGCAATGAAAAAATTGTCATGCTTGAAAAACTCAAAAAATCGCATATTCTTAAATCTTTGTATTTTTTGTTTATCCTTCAAAAATATTGTAAATTAGACAATAATTGCTTGGGGCTTCAAAAAAATATTATAAATTGGCCAATTGTTAGGGGCAGCTTACGCCATTTTGCTTGTATGTTTTGAAAGTTCAATCGCTTCAGCAGCTTGCGCCGCCCCTAGCAGCCTTGCCGCCCCGGGCTGTAGCCCTTTTAGCCCTAGGATAAATACGCCCCTGTCATCAGCATAAAGGTTCTCGCATCCAATTTGAGAAAATTGGGCGGAAGTCATCAAATTGTAGAGGAAGGGGCCTAGTTTTGAGCCTTGGGCGACTCCAGTTTTGATGGTCTTCATGTTGCAGTCATCTACTTGAACTAAAAATTTCCTGAAAAGGAAAGAAAAGAGAATTTTTATTGATGGCGGACGTACTTGCATAAGATGAAGTTTGTGGATAAGGCCGTCTATCCACATGCTATCGACTGCTTTCTCGACATCCAGAAAGCATCCTACGGTGTCACGATCACTGTTGAGGGCTGTGGTGATATCGTGTTGGAATTTTAGTAGTGGATGTAAGGTTGAGTATTTTTCTCGAAAGCCGAATTACATGTCAGGGATGATGGAATGTTCACAGCATAATTTCATCAGTCTTCTTAAGATTACTTTTTCCAGTTAAGAAGTGATATTGGTCTGTAGATCGAAACTAAGTTAGAAGCACTTTTCTTCGGAATTGGCACAATCTTCACTGTTTTCCACTTCTTGGGGAAGTAACAGTTGTTGATGCAGTTGTTTGAAATGATTATGAGGAAAATCATTACTGTATCTGGCAGCCTTTTCAGGATGTAGTATGGAGTAATGGAGACACCATCTGGTTAGCTATCATTGGACTTTAACTAGTTTGACTCGGTCAGCTTTGCTGTAGAGTCCGTACATTTCATGGTTATTTCCTCTCCTCCAATAACCGTCTATGGAGACGGAGTATTTTGCTCTCGAAACATCCAAAAGCGTTCTCATCCACTTTCAACAAGGTCCATGTCTCTGAACCATACACAAGGACTGGGGTGATGGGAGGTTTATAGAGGGATACTTAAGTTGCTAGAGAGAGGAATTTGCTACCCCACCCAATTGTCTTATTAGTCCAAAGAAGCAGTGTTTTTATCCGTTTGAAATCAGCGCTGGTTCTATTGTCTGAATTAATAGTGGCGCCTAAGTAGAAAAAGTTCTGAACTACCTTAAGATTATAGTTGTCTTTGGTGATGTTTTGCCCAAGATGTCGGTGTTGTGTGTCCTTTCCTTATGATATTATATGTATACTTGGTCTGGCTCTCATTGACCGCAGACCATTACATTAAACACAATCATTTTTTCAACAAACCTTTAGGTGGAAGCCTGTCGAAAGCCTCAGTATAATTTGTTACAACAGAATCTGTTTTTTTTTTTTTGTTTATTTTTAAGGGAATCTATATAAGACTTTGGTAGAGCCGTGAGAAAAGTGACAGTCAAACGGCCTTTCATTTATTTATTTATTTATATAAATTGATCTACAAGCGTTTACGGCTAACAGATTGGGAAATAAAATTTGTCTTAAAATATTTTCATGTATTTGCATAATGTACACATGTTTATTTATAAATAAAATTAAAAAGTATATTTATGAGGACTACATTAGCTTTCAACAAATCTCTAGAGCTGCTTAGTTCAATAAATTGGCAAACTTAATTGAAATATTTTATTGATCTACAAACTGATTCATTACTACCATAGCTTGTTCTGTGATATTGCTCAAAAAGCAAATTTCTGGAACGTAAAAATATTAACGGTGCATAAATTGGAATCATAAAAAGTAAAGCAGGGCATCACAATGAATAGTAATTCAAGAGATTTAATTCCAAGGAATAAACATCTTACTTTATAATCCAGAATGAAACTCCATTTCATTTTATAAAATCTGATTCTCGTAAAACGTCTCTGGATTTTCTCAATACGGAGATAGAAAGTATTAAAAATCGGATCCCATGTTACGCCTGCATAGTCAAGTGATAACAAAGCGTAAGGATCACTAAAATCACCACAATTTCACTTGATAAATCCTGCAAGTGAATTCGCTCTTCCAACCACATAATCGACATGAGTTTTCAAAGAGAAAGTTGATTCAAGCATAATGCCTAAATCCTTAATTTTGTCCACACGTGAGAGTGAGTTAGACAGAATCATATAATCAAAGCTTATGTGAGTGTTAGACTTAAAAAAAGATAAAGCGCTACATTTTTTTACGTTTAATTTTAAGAAATTTAAATTGCACCATTCAGAGACTTGATTAATATCAGATTGTATTAGATAGCAATCTTCTACACTGTTAATTTCTAAAAATAGTTTAAGATCATCTGCATACAGAAGGCACTGGGAATATTTTATTACAGTTGTAATATCATTAATAAAAATATAAACAATAATAAATGCTTTGTACCTTGTGGTATAAATCTGTTTCATAGAATAAGTAAAATTGAAAAGGCTCTACGAAAATGCATCTTAATGCGTCAATGTTACTTTGAGATATTATATTTGGATTTCTAATTTTGGGATTTTCTAAGAACAGTATGAGTCTATGTCCAATGTTGACAAAATTTTTTGGGGTCTTAAGAAAAGCCATACTTTAGTCTACCCTGACCCATGTTAATGAAAATTAGGTAGATAGATAGATAGATAGAAGTTTATTTCCCTTTAAAATTATTATACAATAAATCAGAAAAAAATAAATTAATATAACTTAAGGAAATTAATGACAGTTTATATTTTTATAATACTAAAGGTACTAGAAATAGTGGGGTGACCCAATACAACAACATAGTTCAAATAAGGAATTAAGAAATGTAGTTACTTATAAAGAAAATAATTGTTATCAAAAGCTGTTAGATATACACCTAATAAAAGGAAGAAGAGATTGGTTAAAATAATATATTTTTATAGTATTTTTCCAAAAACAAAGAATAAATAATTATTAAACCAAAACATCAGAAAAGACAGATTCAATACCAGCGTGATCAAAATGTTCAAGCCATTCTTTTATACGTTTTACAAACATTCCAGAATTACTAAGTGATCTGATAGAAAGGGGAAGTTTATTAAAGAGACGACAAGAAAAGACTGAATAAAAGTTACGAAAAGCGGTGGTGCGAAAGACAGGTACACTCACAAGATTTAAAAAGTTACCACGAAGATTATAACTTGAAACTAATCTAAAATTTAGATTTCCCGATCTCAAAAAGAAAGCCTTTAACACCTTAAAACAATAGAGATGCCTAACCGGAAGCACTTTCAGATTGCAGAAAAGTTCAAAGCTTTTATGTCGGCGATATTTTCCAGAGATTTTTCTGATGACATATTTCTGGAGAGTAAGTAACATTTGAATTTTGTTTCTATAAGCTCCCCCCCAATAGGCAATTGCATATTGCAGTTTAGAATGGAAAATGCCATAGTAACTATATAGTTGTTAGGAGTTTAGTAGAACAAACACTTCTTATGAAGAAAAAATTTCTCAATGTCCAGTTAAAATATTTCCTTAAGGATTCTATATGACATAAAAAGTTCATCCTAGAGTCAATACAGAGTCCTAAGTACTTGAATTCATTAACATTCTCCACCACAAAACAATTATCGCTGCAACTCAGATTGTCATGGAAAGTAAAAAATGAAGATATAGATGAACACGATGCGCACGAATTTATCTTACGCTTTTGACATTCAGGAGCATGGTATAAAACATCAGTTTCAAACGTGTTTTGTGAAGACAAATTGAAAAATATGATTTTTGTTTTGGAACTGATAGTCAACCTGTGTACAGAGAACCAAGTTCTTAATAAGTTTAAATCCCAATTTATGTCTCCATTAGGTTTAGTGCACTATTAGAACCATAAGAACAACCTATGTCATCGGCAAATGGGGTAAGTGTACTTTTAAATTTTAAACTAAACAAAGAATTAATATAGATAAGAAATAGAATTGGTCCTAGGACCGACCCCTGAGGCACACCAATATTAAAGAAAATTAAGCTACTTCTAGTATTTTCTATTTTAACTCTCTGCGATCTATTTAGCAGATACGACCTAAACCAATCCAGCATAAAGCCACGAAAACCAGCATTTTCAAGTTTTCTCAACAATATGTCGTGGTTGACCATGTCAAATGCTTTTGTAATGTCCACAAATAAGCCACATGTAAACATATTTCCATCCAAGTTAGAGAAAATTCTTGAACAAAATTCTAAAAGGGCGTCTTCGGTAGATTTTCCTTTTTGAAACCCAAATTGAATTGGGTTAAAGAACTTGGTCTTATTCAAAAATTTAACTACCCTTTCTTTTACAAGTTTTTCAAATACTTTTCCGACAGAGGGAAGAAGTGAGATAGGTCTATAATTTGTCATCTCTTCCACTGACCCTTTTTTGAAGAGAGGTACAACATCCGCACATTTCAATTCATCAGGGAAGACACCAGAAAAAATACTACAATTAAACAAATGTGCTTGTTTTGTTAATACTAATTCTTGAAACTTCTTTTCAGATTCTATTTTGAGGGAATTTGCAAGTCTTTTAAATGCGTTTTAATAAGCTGATATCTTGTTAAGGTCTTCATATCCATTTATAATATAATATTTATCGAAATGATAATATGTTAATAGCTTGTAATATGGCAAAAGATTTTGAATTTTATTTTGTTGATTCCCTTTATTCAAATTTACATGCGATTTAGGAGATAAGAACGACATGAAAAAACTATGCCACATTGAGCTATCGATAATAGGCTGATATAGAAACGAAAACGATTGAATCGTGGATTATACCTCCTGGGGACACCACATTAAAAAAAATGCGCCGTAACTCTATCTCGGTGGTGGTGTGGAAAAGAGTTTAAACTGTTTCTTTAAATTTCATAATGAACATAATCAAATTTAAAAATTTTCAAACGTGAGTAAATTTCTTTTTTTTTTTTAATTTTCGCAGGATATTGGCCATTTTGACAGATTATATTTCCTACATTTTTTGTCGCACATAAAATTTAAATATATATATAAATATAAATAAAGTGATCTATAAAAAACAACTTGAGTATTTTTTCAATCAGATGAACATGTGGCGAGATAAACGTTAAAAACCATTTTTTACTTCAAAATCTCGACAGTTTTTCGTCGATAACTTTTTTTTGGAAAGAGGTTTCAAATTTTTTTCTCCACAAAAGTTAAAAAAGATATTTTAACGTACAAACCTAAAAAAAAAACAGCTCTATATATGATAGGAGCCGAGAAAATCGAGTTCACGATTTCTAAAGCCTTTTTCAAAATGGCGGACAACGCATGGGCGCTTTTTATTCGAACTTTTTGGATTTACACTCTCCAATAGGTAGATACTCTTTAATAAACAAAAAAAAAATTCGACGCAATATTTTTTGTAGATATTTCGAATTAATTAATTTAATTTTACTGCATTACAATCAAATATAGTGATTCTGATTATGCTTTTTTCAAAAAACTGCAAAAAGACTTTTTTGTTCTTAATAAGTTCCTTCATATAATGAATATTGAAAAAAACATCAAGTCTAACAGTAACTCGTTCTGGTCATTTATCAATACGAAGAGAAAATCTTCTGGTTATCCTAAAACCATGTCGTTAAGGAACACCGAAGCTTCGAACATTACCTCTACACTGGACTTATTCGCCGATTTTTTCCAATCCGTTTACTCGATACCCGGTGACGATAATTTTACATGTATGCCCAATATACCAAGTGAGGTTAAGAGTGGTACATTACAGTTAAGCGGTAACGAAATCAATAAAGCCTAAGCCAATCCACGGTGCCGACGGTATACCAGCTATATTTCTAAGGAATTGCTCGACATCGCTTTGCTTTCCTTTGCTTTGCTTATTCAACAAATCTCTTATCTTGTGCCTATTCATAAATCTGGGTCTAAGAAACTAATAGAAAATTACAGAGGTATTTCCAAGCTATTAGCAATTCCTAAGTTGGTCGAGAGTGTTGTGAAATCCAAATTAGAATTCTTAACTAGGGAATCTATATCCGAACTGCGGCATGGTTTTCTGTCAGGGCGCTCTACCACAACAAACATGACTCTATTTTCAGCTTATGTCATAAGATGTATTGTAAAAAAGAGTCAAATAGATGCAATTTACACAAATTTTAGTAAGGCTTTTGACTCGGTAAATCACTCCATCCTATTGCGTAAACTAGAACTATTTTCCACTCTTCATTTTTGAATTGTATATCATGATACCTCATTGGTAGGTCTCAAAAACTTATTATTAATAATTCTTTTTTGAGATCTATCGAATGTAGTTCCAAAAATCATATCTCAAAGTAACATTGACGCATTAAGATGCATTTTTGTAGAGCCTTTTCAATTTTACTTATTCTATGAAACAGATTTATACCACAAGGTACAAAGCATTTAGTATTTTTTATTATCTCTTCAAAAAGCTTTGACTCATATTTCTTCTAAAAAAAAACCATAATCGTCAGATACATCAACTTGACCACATATAAACTCGTAAGCGTCCAGATAAAATAAATAAAATTTTAACTTTAAAAATGACAAATTGTGGAATCCTTCAGTGTTAACTGTTTCTGTTCATACTTCATAGTGTTTTAATGTAATTCCATTTTACGATCCATTGCACTGCAACATTGGTATTTCGATTTAATCGCCCAAACTTTGTACGAGTTAAGGCAACCGGTTTCCTGAACTTAAAACAAAAACTATTTCTCCTGACTAAACTTTTCCTATTAAAATTCAAATAAAATTAATGCAAAAGGCTTTGTGGGTTGTTGTAGTTGTAGGGATAAAAATTATATCTACTATTATAATTATATCTATTATACGTAGGTACTGCAAAACAAAATCGAATTCAACAAAAATAAAATGCACAGCTTATGGCTTATAATTTTTGATCAACGTTTATTAGATACCTAAATAAATTGCACGACTGGTTTGCACACACTTGTTTCTAAGTAAAAGACTAAAAAAATTAAAAATTAATGTTATTAAGGAAAGCTATTCATGAGCATAAAGTTCATGTTTTAAAATCTTTTAAAGGTAAGAGATAATAACAGAATACCATTTGATTTCTTGGGCAAATATGAATCTATGCAAGAACAAAAATTATAGGTCGTTGTAGAAGTTTCTTAAAAAATTATCTTTCATATTCAAATACGAGTTCTTAGCCGCCATCGCTGCATTGTCTCTAGAAATTAAACTTCTCATCAACCCATCAAAATTTAAAGTCACCCTATTTTCAAACGAGATCCAGTATTCGATAATTTTCCACCCATCATAATTAATAAATCTCCTATAGAAACAGTCAACAAAATAAAAAACCTTGGTATTATATTCAACAGCTCAGTTACCGCTCCTTACGAAGTCTCTCTATCAGTAGAGGCTATTTACCAACCCAAATCAAAATGAAGTAAGTTAAGGCGCTAATAGTACCAACTAGAGTACAAACTCGATTTACGCAACTAATAGAAATTAAGGCAGTTCAATAACCGAGGTTGTTGCACTTACTGGCTTATATTTTTTTAAATACAAAATTATAGTTGTAATGGCTTATTTTTTTAGAGATGACGAAAATGTTATAAAAAAAAAACATTATTGAAAGCAAACAAATCGTTCTTGTTGGTTTGATGTTTTGATTTTAATGAACAGATGCATAAACACAAGAAGTTGCACTAATCGATGTAACAGTTTTTAAAAGTAGCACTTATACATATACAGCCTTATTTATTATTTTTCACTAATACTGTTTCAACCTCGGAATAGTTAAACTGAGCCGAAGCACTTACTTCGGGCTTACGCCACGTCAAACAAATCCTTATTTATAATATATTTTCTTAGCCGTATTAGCTACACCTTCCTTATGTCAAATATACTGGGAAAAAAGTCACCAATCTAAAACTCTGGTTATTATACACGTTAAGCAAACCCCAGCTGATTTTCATTATTATTCATTTTATTATCATTGTATGCATATTGGAAATTGGATACATTTAAAATTGGATTGTATAAAGTTAAAATCCAATAAATGAATGTACCAACCACATTGCGTTCGAAATACCGTACAACTGTTAGCGCGTTTGGAAAATATAAATAATTTATTAATGCAAAATATCTATCTTTTTTGTCTTAGTAAGAAACGAAAACAAATTGCTTACACTCGTTTTTGTAAATTTCACAAAATATCATCTCAAAATGACATTTAGATACTAAAAGGACCTTATACCTCCTATGAACCAGTTTTAGCTTATTCCACCGCTATTCCTCGTGCATTTTCATTATAAATAAGGTTTTCAGGATTAGAGCCGTTGTAAAGTCGAAGTAACTTTACTCCGTCGCTAAAACGAGTTAGTATAGGTAAATAAGGCTGATAGAGTCAAGACCTGCTACAATTTTAGTGTTGCAAAAATCGAGGAGTTGCGCGAATCGAGGGTTGCGTTAACCGAGTTCGTACTGTATATTTTATGGATGTAAAATATTTACCAATTTGGATGCTGCATCTCAGCGGAAATTCAGAGTAGCTTTTAATGCTGCAGCGCGATTTATTTTCAACCTAAGCAGGTATGACCACGTCTCTGCATATACTGGCCGTATTCTAGGTTGCAATCTCGAAGTATTTTTGAAATTCCGAACGTTAACCCTTCTCGTCAAGCTTATTCTAATGAAGAATCCTGAGTACTTATCACAACTTTTTCGCGATCAACACGTAATTTAACAATAATACCCACATATTTTTACTTGCCTGACTTCCTCCAGACCGTTTTTCGTTCATTCTATATCCCTGTGGCATAATTTTATTAATTCAACAGCCTAGGTCTTGATAATAGCATCGCTATCGATTAATGAAATCAAGCATCGTTGTGCGTGGCTAGTACTTGGACTTGCATGGAGGACCGTTCAATACCAACCGGTGTGCATTCTTTGTTTTTTTGTTATATTTCTGGCTATGCCCGGTTGCGTCTTCATCATTTCCACCATTTCTCTAAATTGTTTCCGATTAGTTGTCCGTTTTCTATTAAAATTTGTCAAACAAACACTTAAACATTCATTATGATAAGCTTTTTACTTACATTTTTGTGCTTTCCATTGTTTATTTTTGTTTTGTTTTTTTCGTTTAATTAAAAATTAACGACGAATCTCGAAATTGGCGCGAATGTAAAATGATAGTAATTGTATGGTGTGCGAATAAAATAAAATGCACGACTGGGTCGCACGAACTTGCTCCTATGTAAAAGACTAAGAATTTCAAAAATGAATGTTATTAGAGAAAGTGTTCATAAGCATAAAATTCATTTTTAAAATGACTAAAAAAAAACTAACTTCTTTAGAAGTTAAAGGTAAGAATAGGATGCCATGTGATTCAAGCAAATATAAAGGGTTTTCCAATAAGAGGTGTTATTTTGATATTCAAAGAAAAATGGCATTTTTGGAGATAAATGATCGGATGTTTATTTCATTATAAAGAGGAAGGTATGCCGTTAATAATGGAACACAACATCAGCCAAATGGCCGCCAAGACCACGCTTACAGGACCATATCCTTTTCATGAAATTTTCCATAACCAAATCGCAAAGTGGCTGATGAGGCCCATTTCCACCTCGGAGGCTACGTCAACAAGCAAAACTGTCGCATCTGGGGCTCGGAAAACCCAAGAGTTATTGTTGAAAAGCCTCTCCATCCTCAACGCGTGACTGTTTGGTGCCCAGCGTCGATTCAAGACCTCAAAGATGAAATTCGTGAGGCTATCGAGGACATAGGGCAGCCACTTTGCGATTTGGTTATGGAAAATTTCATGAAAAGGATATGGTCCTGTAAGCGTGGTCTTGGCGGCCATTTGGCTGATGTTGTGTTCCATTATTAACGGCATACCTTCCTCTTTATAATGAAATAAACATCCGATCATTTATCTCAAAAAATGTCATTTTTCTTTGAATATCAAAATAACACCTCTTATTGGAAAACCCTTTAGATTTATGCAAGAACAAAAATTATAAGTCTTTGTAGTGGTTTTTTAAAAAATAAGGTTTTATATAAGAAAAATTTAAAACATTTTTAAGAAAAAATGTTGGTACGCCAATTTAAAGTTTTTATTATTCTTCGAATAAAAATTAAATTAAAAATAAATATTGAGCCGTTTCTGAGATATCGAATTTTCAAAAAAAAGAAAAAAATTGATTTTTTTTTTCAAAAATTCAAAAAATATTTATTTTAAAGTTTTGAAATGCAATGTGTTTAAGACTTTTTAGAAGCTTCTCTGTAAAAAATTTCATTAAGAACCGTTTTGTGGATAATGAGAGATTCAAATTTCGAAAAAATGGTTCTATGGTAGGTACAAGCTATAATATCTTAATTTCAAAAAATTTTTTAAAAAATTAAAGGTCATAAGAATTAATAGAAAGAAAAAATTTTTTATCAACATTCTAGGTGCCGTTTTCGAGAAAAATACGATTTTTGAAAACCATTTTTTTAAATTTTTTAACATTTGTATGGTGGGCAGTGGCGGCTGTACCTTAAGTGCGCTCGTGCGCTGAACCACCAATTCAAAAGATTTAAAAATTACAAAATATTACTGCATCCTTATTTTTAGATTACCATGTAAATATTTATTTTTTAAACATACAAGAACATAAACAAGTAAAATTTCCAATTATGACGAAACAATGTAATCGCTTTGCTTTACTATTAAGACTTACTTTGACTGCAAGTAAAAATTCTCGTGCGCTTCGGCGAGCGCACGAGGACTGCTAATATAACTTGTATGAGTTACAAGCTAATATCCCTGACGCGTGAGACAAAAGATATTTCATTGAAATGTATTAGGAATCAGCCTGCTCTCGTGCGCCGCACGAGAACCGAAGATTAACCGATGTTTGACTAGAATGCGCTGCGCCTGCGAATATGTAATGTTGTTTCGCTCTATGGGTGACTGGTTAAATAGTGTTGGTTTGTAGGAGTTAGGTTAGTAATTGTTTTTTATTAACTTCCCATAGGGAGTCATTGTAATCGGTCTGATTTGTCAAATTGGAATTTTTGACATTTCTCGACGTTTCAAGGTCCCTAGAGGCTATATCAATTATTTTTAGAGAGATGTCTGTGTGTGTGTGTGTGTATGTACGTTCGTACGTGCGTACGTTCTGGTACCATTTTTCGTCGTCGATATCTCAAGAACGAGTAAAGATATCGACTTCAAATAAATTTTGTTTAATAGATAATAACTTCGAAAGAGGCTGAAAGGGCGTTTATTAAAATTCAGTGAGTAGTTTTTTCACTACAACGGTTTAAAAAAAAAAGTAAAAATTTTGGTTAGTTTCAAATATCTCACGAAAAAATAATGCTATTGATTTCAAATAAAATTTAATGTACTAATTATAAGGTCGTTCAGATTTGGTGTGAATTTGGAAAAAAATGAACTTACCGTTATTTTTTTAAATAAAAAAAAACTGAAAAAAAAATTCATAACCCAGATATTCTAAGAACAAAAACAATTTGAAACTCAAAATAATTTTATTTTACGAAAAATAATGTGTTTGACAACTGGTGAAAATTTCAAAAAAAATCAGCTTACAGTTTTTTTACAAAAAATAAAAAACTATATAAAATTCTATTGAAAATTGGTAAAAATTGTTTTTTGACTCAAATTAGTCGGATCGCCAAGGCCCTTTTTAAATTTTACATGCAATATTTTTGGCGGAGAATCGATTTAGACAGAAACCTGAATCCATGATTTGACGCATTTAAGTGAAAAAATAAAAAACATGATTCCTTGCTAAATGTAATAAGTGTGTCAGTTTTATACATGGTCGAAATTCTTCGAGAAATTATACAAAATAATAAAAAACGAACACATACATGTAAATTGTTGTTTTTTTGCGATTTCTAATCTTAATACCTACTTAGTGAGCAAGTAAAGTGCACCACATGTTCAACAACCCACCAGCCGCCACTGATGGTGGGTACCAGGGTTCGGACTTTACTTCGATCGAAGTAGATCTACTTCGATTTTGAGAAAAAAATTTAATCTACTTCCCTACTTCTCTTTTTTATGATCTACTTCTCTTTGAAATTCTAAACCAACATATTCAAAGACAGCGTTGATCACTCTGTATTACATAAAAAACAAGTTTAGGAATCATTTAAACGTAAGCACTGTGGAAAATTTAATGTTTTTGAGATCACTTACAGAAAAACGTAAAGATATTTATGAGCCACCTATTTAATTGATAAAATTCGTACAAGTTCGTTGATGGAAAATTTACTTTAAAATAGGTATATTTAATTAAAATTTTTTTAAAAGTCTGAAATCAGAATTTACTTATATATGTTATTGTTATATAATTTAGTTTCCTAAAACTACTTCGAAAATTTTAGATCTACTTCAGTTTTTTTCCGTATCTACTTCCAAAATTGAAAACCTAAGTCCGAACCCTGGGGTACCTTTATTTTAAGGTAAAATGAATTTTTTTTTCTCAAATCTTGTAGATTATATTAAGAAACTTTTATTTGTCAAGTTTAAAAAAAAAATCTTTCATGGGGTTTTCGAAATATTGAGTTTTGAAAAAAAAATTTTGAAGTTTTTTTTAAAAATCCAAAACAATTTTTTTTGAAAATTTGAATACACAATTCTATTTTAATTTTTGAAGCGCCTTCGCAAAAAAAATGATCAAAATCGGTGGTACCGTTTTTGAGAAAATCAAAAACAAAAAAATGGTTCCATGGGGGGTAGTACCCTCAATAACAATTTTTCGGAATTTTTTTTCAAGCATTACCTAGCTTTAGCTAAATGAATTTTTTTTGTGTTTTTATTTTTTAAATCTGTTGAACAGTTTTTGAGAAAAAAAAAATATTTATAAAATTTCGAAAAAATTTCGTATCGTTATTTTTGGTCTTAAAAAAAAGGAAAAAAACGTGTGGGAGTAAAAAATCAAAACCCATATCTACCAAGTTTAAAGAAAATCGGCCGAGCCGTTTAGGCTGTAGTCGAAGCGACAGACAGACAGACAGACAAAATTGCCAGACCCACTTTTTTGGTCTTCGCTATCATCGTAATGTCAACTTTGGTCAAAGTCTCGAGTTCGATTTTTTTTACGAATGTATAACTTGCCTTATAGTACCTATAAGACGCAAGTAAAAATATCGGCGGTTACTGACATTCGTTCAACTTTCTTTCGTCGGGTTCAGTAATAGCAAAAGTGGTTTGGAAAATAATTGAAACTGTCACTTTAGCTCATTCGCCGAATTCTGTAATATATACGGTTGAATGTTTGTGCAGAACTTAATATCCATCACATAATTCGAAAGATATAAGGATACGGTGTACACCAATGATCCACGAACAAGTTCAAAGGCTATTTAGTATGTGCTTGTGCAACCCGGAGGTATCATAAATTACATACATATGTATATTCATATAATCTAGTGACAAAAAACGTGACGGTTTTAGCGCATAACATTGGCTACACATAGCTCCAACTCTGACAATAGTAAAAATAAAAACCTAATAAAGCAATCTAATCATCCCATATTAATATGCTCATCGTTGTACTAGGAGCAGTCGCCGAGTTTGAGTCAAAGAGACTTTTAATAATTAGCGCAGCATTGAAATGTTAATGAGAAAATATGCCGCTAGCGCTATAAACCTCTGGCTTGATGACAAAAGCTTAACCTGGAGGTAGGTGAGTATTACGAGCAGCACTGATGGTAGTTTGAATTGGGGGTTGAGGTTGACTTGGCACTTTCAGATGTGAAACAAAATTTGCATAGTCCTCGGTTTTCTGCTCCCTCAACTAAACGAATTGGTTGCAAGGATGAATGTTCCATATCACAATCACACAGCCATACTTAGACGTACTGACGTCAGTTTGTCATTTGCTTACAAACGTTGCTTCTCTTGCTATATATGTATATGTATACGGATATAGCTAGAGCGAATTACAGTTATTATTGTACCTCAGGAAATTTGCATGGTACACCTGTCCCAGTAGGGAGGATATAACTAAACCTACATATATAGAGAGGGGCATTAACAGTATCAACTGATGCGCGATTTCCTTCATTGTCGTTACAAGAATGACAATACAACAATTTCCCTTGATTAAATAATGTAATTTAAGATTCTCGTCTAATTATCCCCTCAAGATTTTATTTAATTAAACAGAAACAAAAGGCAATTTGAAGAACAGTGAGCATACAGCTGTGGTGCTGTGGGAGAGTGGTTTTCTGTAATGTGCAGTAGATACAGAAAATGTAGTGTGAGATATCGACAGGACGACAAATTAGAATTGTGCGGTTTTATATGGTGAAAATGCAGAACAGAGCTGTAGGTTCGTATCAAAAAGTCAACCAACTTTAAAATTGGTTGGCAAAGTCGATAGGTTTTAAAATGGTTAGGGATACTGTTAGTTTTGAGACCAAACGAAAATTGAAAAAGTCTGGGATTAAGATTTCATTGTTCCTCGAAGTACAAGACATACAAAAAATATTATATTATTATCCTTGCACTCCCCATTTCTCGCCTTGATTTTCGATTTCTTGCTCGCTTTTTCTAGTCTGAACTAAGAGAATAGATAAGTTACGAGTTTTCAAAATTAATTATAATACTCGTATAAAAAAAATATCAATCAAAATAAAATGCACGACTGGATTGCACGAACTTGCTCTTATATGTAAAGTACTTTGGAATTTAAAATAGATTTTATAAATATAAAACATGGATTTAATGAGATAAAAATGTTCAAATGCATGGAATTGCCGTCTGATTTCTGGAAAAGTATGAATTTATGCAAAAATAATTTAAAAATCGCTTTAGAATTAAAATAATTTTTTATACATATGTATAACAAATTTCCTTAAGATTTTTCGATAACAAAATTTGGAATGCCAATTTTAAGTATTTAGTAGTATAGCTCTATATAATTAATTTAAAAAAATAATCGCTTACACCTCTTAAAGATATTGATTTTCAAAAAAAATAATTGGAATTTTTTACTAAATTTGTACTAAATTTTCCTTAAAATTTTCATAAAAAAAATTGATATGCACATTGTTAGTATTTAATTAAGTACATTTGGAAACATAATTCAAAAATTTTATCAGGTATCCGTTTTCAAGATATTGAATTTTCAAAAAAAAATTGTATTATTTTTTTAAAAATCCAAAACCTATTTTTTCGAAAATATTTATAGGTTATATGTTTTCAAATGCAAAGAAGCTCCTGCACAAAAATTTTGGTTAAAATCGTTGTAGCCGTTCATGAGAAATTCGAAATCAAAAAAACGGTTCTATGACAGGTACCATTAATAACATAATTAAATGTAGTCCATGTCCATAATATCACACCTAATTCTTTTTTATCAAAATCGTTAGAGCCGTTTCCGAAATAAATAAGATCATTCATTATGGGCGTATGAGGGGTACCGTTTGCTTTAGAGCTAAAAAAAAAAAAATTTCCCCTGTAGGGAATCACCAAAGACCCTTAAGTACCGAGTTTGAAGAAAATACCTCCAGAAGCTTAGGCTGTAGTTCGAGGTGCAGACATACAGACATACAGACATACAGACATACAAACAAACAGACATACAGACATACAGATATACAGACATACAGACACCTCGAGACAAATCTCGAGTTCGATTTTTTCCAAATGCAGAACTTGCCCTATAGTACCTATATCGCAAGTAAGAAATTATCAAACGAATGAAGTTTTTTTTCTTATGCATGGTGAAAACTTACTAAAACCTAGATGAAACCAAATGATAATTCCAAACTGAATTTATAACACAAATTTATTTCCAAAAGGAAGTTAATGTTTTATTAGCGAAACCTTTACAAGTATAGGGGGAAAATCTTACATTTTTTCAATAATTAATATGTGAAAATTTATGTAACTTTGACAAAAGGCCAAAGTTAAGAATATAAAAGCCAAACAATTTATTTAAGAAATTTAATGTAAAAAGTGAAAAATAATTTATAAAGAAATTTAATTTTTTTAATGGCTAGATGTCACGAACGAAACGAAGGTGATATTGGAAAAGATTCCCGAAAGAACAAAGAATTAAGAAAATGGGGTTATAAAGTCCCGTATTCTTGGGGAAACGGTTTTTGAGAAAACGAAGGCCTAGTGAAACAAAAATATTTGTCCAAACTGGAAAACAGAACAATACGATATTCACAGAAAAAATTATCACTTATCAGGTTTTCAACAAAATTGAATCAATCCTCTTAAGTTTTTCTGTAGTGGCGGTATTCGGTCATGGTTATAATGCACAGCTCTTCACTTTTTTCGGGTAGATGCTGGCTCCGTCGTTGACCCCAATCCAAATCCAATTCCAAATATCCCTACTGAAAGGGATCATTCACAATGGAGTTCGCAAAATGAAGGTATTCAGCGCACCTCCGTCCAATACTCCTAAGTTAAAAGAGACACAAAAAATCAATTTAACGCGATCAAAGTCCCCGTCCCGAACAGACTCAGACTAAGATGGAGATTAATATCTTGGAAGGATGCATTTCGCCATTTATTAATGTTAAATAATTAGGAATAATTCAATTTCCCGCGAAAATTGAAATAAACTAATACCGTAGACCTTTGTGTAAATTTTAGGGAGCTAAGGGATTCTTCTTCCAAAATCATCTTCTTTTCATTTACAAGGCACTAGTCTAGTTGACATTAGTTGGGCTCTCGTCCATTGTTGTCATTGGGCTCTTAGCCATATTTGGACGGTGATATTGACGGATCGTGACCATCTGTCACGATCACGAGTCTTGTGTTTGTATTGCGTGGACCACCTGTCACACATCTGGCGACGGATAAGGACCATCTGTCCTCTGTCAATTTAACACCAGCTTTTATTACTTTTCCAAGATGCTTTTGAAGCATGCTTGTGGCTGATGGCCCAGGTTCACACTGTACTCTACCAGCATTTTTTAGCCGCAATCGGAAAGGAAAGGTTGAAAAGGGGAAAGGATAACGAATATACTAGCGAAACTTGTTGTGGAAAAATTTCCCTCAACAGATTTGGCGCGGGTAGATTTTGGTGACCAATGTAAACCATGTTGTTTTGGTAACATCTGTTAAATATTTTGTTTATTATTTATAAATTCAGATGCTGATGTAAAATCAGTTTGACAAGTATAACACGATTGAACAGCACGTCCAAATGATAAAACTTTATTATCAAAGGGATTATATTCATGCTCAGAAACAAAAATATTCTAGTTACGTTAGGTAATATAACCTTGATCAAGCTTCTAGTCATGAATAAAATTCTCGTTAAGTTGAAAAGTCGGTTGCGTATGTAGATGACTTGGTACTATTAGTGTAAGAAAAGTTCAATCCTGTATTAAGTGAAATTATAGAAACGGCCTTAAGTAGAGTTATAGTAACTGGGCCACGAGTTGTGGACCAGGTGTTAACCAAAGCAAAACTGAGCTGATGCTATTTTATAACAAAACTAAGATACAGCCCTTGGCTCTACCCATACTCTCTCCCAGTGCAAAATATCTATAGGTGTTATTCTAGACTCTAAGTTAAACTCGAATCTTAATATTGAAAAAAGGGCTAAGAAGGATGTCTACGTCTGTAGTTAAACCCTTAGTAAAAAGTGGGGTATTCAATCTAAGGTGATTTGTGGAAATACACACTCGTGATGCGACCGATCCTCTTTTATGGTTCAATTGTATAGTAGCCCGCACTAACCAAAGCATATAATATCGATAAACTGAATAAAGTACAAAGAACTGTTAGCGTTGGCATCGCAGGGGTTCTAAGATCTTACTCAATTGAAGCCTTAAGCGTTTTTATGTACCTTGTATTTCGTAACGAAATACTTCAACACAACTAAAATTACTGATGGCTCAAAGATGGGGTGTATTGTTGGTTCAGGAATCTTCTCTGTGGATAATTCTAGGTCGTTAAGGCTACCCGACTTTGCAAGTGTTTTACAAGCCGGATTATCGGCTATCAGAGAAGAATGCAAGGTACGCAAGGGGGAGAAAATTAAAAACCATATCTACCAAGTTTGAAGAAAATCGGCCGAGCTGTTTAGGCTGTAGTCGAACAGACAGACAGACAGAATTGCGAGACCCACTTTTTTGGTCTTCGCTATTATCGTAATGTCAAATTTGATCAAAATCTCGAGTTCAATTTTTTTTATGAATGCATAACTTTCTTTATAGTACCTATAAGTCGCAATTAAAAAATCTGTTGAGATGGAAAGACACTCAAAATGAAATGGTCTGCACAATAGAGAAATCGATACACTTCAGTGGCAACGATTCTTGACATTGAAGGGTATTTCAATTATGTTGAAAACAGCTTATTCCGTTTTTTTCTTTCCTCGATTATATGTTTATTAAACTAATTCAGACAAGACTTCCAAGTTCAGAAATGGGTGAGATAAGTCTTTTAATATGTAATTAACAATGTATTAAACACAGCAGGTACTCAAAGTCACCCCTTTGAATTGTAACAAAAAGCTATAGGTACACAATGTATTTAAATCTATTTTGAAAATGTATAGGTATTCGAGTGTATATGTAAGAACATTTTTTGGTAGAATAAAGGTCTTTCATCAATTCAGCTATAAGTGTCTTTCAATCACAACATTTCACCCAAAACAATTCAAACTAGTTCATAAGTGCAACATACCTTATTGGAAAAATTGAAGATGTCTCCAAGGATATTGATTAAATGTCATTGACCAAATCTCTTTCAAATGGTTCTGATACTTTGACGTCTTCCTTCTTCACTATGACACCTTGAATGGAATTGTATTTTGAGACAGAACCTTGATGATGAGACGATGAGAGCATCAGTCATAGCAGCTGCTACGATGTGAAATACACTGACACAGTTCTCCCCTACGATTCGCTTGGTATTGTACTGTCTGTGTTTGACACATGATTTGATTGAGTATCTTCACACTTACCTTTCAATCGATTGTGGATTGTAGGTTTGCGCTTTAGATGTATCAATTTCATCAATTTAAAGCTGGGTTTTACTTTTTTTTCATCTAGTTGACATTGTTTCCCACCTACTGAAGTGGATTTACACAAGTAGATTGCTCAAACCGTATTTGGTTATTTTGTAAATAATTATTCAATATCGTCATTTTAATTGCGACCCAAAGATATGTTACTTTACGCTTTGTGTTTCTGAATACGTGTGCTTCTGGCTTTTAATTGATTCTAATAGCTTTTAAGCCTTGATTACAAATTTTCTATGGCTGACTAATTTTCAAAACGTTTTTGACCAATTACTGACCAATTAAATGACATACTTTTTTTTCGAATAGAGATACGGTGTAAAGATCCCAGAGCCAAGGACCGAGCCTTATTTTTGGGTTCTATCTGCGTCTTCCCTCAATGAAAATTATTTTTTGTAAAATTGTGGCACCTCTATAGCTAGAGCTATAGATATCCATGTTGCAAGCTCCAAAAAAGTAAACGCCTGTTCCATTATAACGAGTGATTTCTTAAGAGCTATCGGGAATTAGATAAAATTCAGAAAAATGCATGAAATATAATATAATATAATTTAATGTTTGAAGATTATTTCATGCAGTGACTTTTTCTGGATGCATTTAAAGCTCTGGCAATGCTTCTGGTGGCTCTTCACTCCAAATACGACAGTTTTGCTTATTCACGTATCCATTCAACCAGAAATGAGCTTCGTCGTTGAACACAATTTTTTGATAAAACAGTGGATCTTCGGCCAACTTTTCAAGAACCTATTCACCAAAAATTCGGCGTTGTGGTAGGTCATTCGTCTTCAATTCTTGCACCAGCTGTATTTTGAAAGGCTTCACACCTAAATCCTTCCGCAAAATTTGTAGTGGAGTAACAGAGGCCCAATTGCTGCGAATGCCGCCGAATCGAAAATTCACGGTCATCACTAACACTGGCCAATATAGCTGCGATATTTTCCTCAGTTCGCACTCTACGTAAGCGTGTTGGTGGTTTAATTTGCAACAATGTAAATTTGGTGCGAAATTTAGTCACAATATCCCGAATAGACGCCTCAGTGTAGTTCGATTAAACTGAACTTAAAATGGAAGAAGCGCGTGATGAACTTTCTTAACAGAGCACGCATTTTGATAATAAAATTCAATAATTTCCAAGCCTTGTTCGTTTGTAAGACGATTCATGGTTAAATTATAGACCAAACTGAAGATGTTTGACAGTGAGACAAAGTACGAAACATGCGTGAGGACTTATTCAAGCTCAAGAGTTCGTGAAGAAGTATGGAATGATCAATAGTTTCGATAGCCTTGGAAATAATGAGAAAAACGAGAAATGTGACATGCTTCTTGTCAAGGGCCCATCTCTTGTCATCAGCAATGTTGATGACTGCAGAGATGCAGCTATGTTTTTGACGAAAGCCCGACTGGACTCGGGAAAGGATTTTATGTATTACAAGATGAATACCTATTTGCTTTTTAAATACTCTTTCAAACACTTTGGAAAGAAACGGAAGGACTGCAATAGGCCTAAAATCATCTCCATTTCGGTTTTAGGCATAGGTATTATTTAATGCAATTTCCACTGCAATTACCAGTCATAAGTATAGTATTGAAAACATGTATAATATATGGCAAAATCACAGGTAGTATATGGCCTTGATGAACACAGGATGCACTCCGTCAATTCCAATAGCGTTCGACTTAATGGACAAGAGGCACTCAACTATTTATTACTGGAATCTACACTAAGGAACTGAAAAGTATCTTCAACTAATAATGGAAAGTCAATAGTGTTATTAAAAGTACCTACTAAAAGTCGTATCAGATGAAAAAGGAACCGGTAAAGAAACAAATTTGCGATTGAGTTTATAAACATTAGTATTTCCGATGTCACCATGATTTCGTTTACCAAATTCCCATTATCTTTAAATTTTTCCATAATAGTTAAATCTTAAATTCTAACAAAATGTTTATTATATCGAGCGTCTACTGTAATATAAAATAGGTACCTACTACTCTTAGTGAGATTTTTTTTTAAATTTGCACCCACGCAGGGTGGTAGTCATAGCAAAATGTTAGTGTCTATCACAGTTCGAGCGTTTAGGTAGAGTGAAGAGGTTTTAATAGGAAACATGGACTTCAAACTAAAAATTATTGAAAATTTATTTTCGGTTATCTGATGGATTCCATTTGCATCAAAGGTATGCATTTCCAATTTCACAAAAAAAGAGAGGGAAACACAAAAAGATATAATTCCACCGAACAAAGCCGCTTGCATAACGTCCTCCATACAAATCCATACATATATTAAATGGAAATCTGTTCATCTCTGGAATTTTATGGTTAGCAATAATTTGGGTTTGCTTGCCAGATACAAGAGTGGAAAAAATATTGCCATTTTGGTATTGTTGATACTGGTATGGAGATTGGAAATTTATTTGTTTCAGGTACAAAATAAAGGCTTTGTTGTGAGTATTGTAATATTATTGTTCTAAAATCGATACGTTTTTTAATTTTTCTACTACCCTTAAAATATTTAAATGAAATGCCAGCGTTAAGAAAAGTTTAACGATGCACATTGGTTTTGAATGTGTTAATATCGCAATGGGAAAGATATACTGACTTGCATCGTCAAAAGAAAGCATTCTCTTATAAATAACAGATTTCAAACGGCCAATACAACTTGTATTGAGCGCTTTGAAAGGTAGTTTCTAATCCAACAAAGAAGAGATTGATCAATACTAAATGCACTCATTTTCGATAAAGTGTTTAATGACAAGCTCTATCAAATGCTTTTGAAAGATCAAGTGTAATAATCACCCAAGTCCCGTCTTCTATGGCTTCTAATCATGAATAAAATTCTCGTTAAGTTAGAAAGAAGCGGATGCGTAAGGAGACGACTTGACTTGGTACTACTAATTACAGGAAAGTTCATCCCTGTGTTAAGTGAAGTCACAGAATTGGGTTTAAGAAATGTTAATAACTTGGCCACGAGTTATGGGCTATAGGTGTTAACAAAACTGAGTTGATGCCCTCCGCTCTACCCATAGTCTCTTCCAGTGCAAGATCACTAGGTGTTGTTTTAGACCCTAAGTTAAACTGGGTAGGTAGGCATAATGGTTAGTGCGTTGGATTGTCATGCGGATGATCTCGAGTTCGATTCTCAGCCGCTGCAAGGAAGTTTTTTTCAGGGGTGTACTGCCTCTTGCGAGGAATTGACAAATTCTCCAAGAGTATCTCTTGTCATGGAAAATGCTGCTCATTAGCCGTTCGGAACCGGCAGAAAATTGTAGGTCCCCTCCGTTCCTGGTAACACGCACCCAGGAATGGTTGAGAGTTGTAAGTCACTAGGTCCTGGTCTTAATATTGAAGAAATGGCTGAAAAGGCTTTCTACGTCTGTAGTTAAACCTTTGGTAAAAAGTGGGGTATTCAATCTAAGATGATTTTGTTGAAATACACAGCCGTGATATGACCGATCCTCTCGTATGATTCAATTGTATGGTAGCCCGCACTAACCAAAGCATTATGATATTGATAAACTGAATAAGGTACAAAGAACTTCTAGCGTTCTTTCCATAGTTTTTAAGTATTTTTCTGTACCTTTTACCACTTGATTTACACATTAAGTATCTGGGAATTTTTTTTAGTGTATTAAGAATTGACAATCCTTATGGACAAAGCAATATAAAGGAGTTGATTCCAATATTGATCTTTTCGACTCCCACTGACTACTGCACCCCTAAAATGGACATCAATAAAGATTTTATGGATATATTCCCACCAAGAAAGGACTGGGATAATGACGTCGTAATGAAAGACTTTAAAACAACTATCTTTACTGACGGCTCAAAGATGGAGTGTGGTGTTGATTCAGGGATCTTCTTTTTGACTTTGGATATATCTAGGTCGTTTAGGCAATCCGATTTT
Organism: Chrysotoxum bicinctum; assembly: GCA_911387755.1. Taxonomy (NCBI): domain Eukaryota; kingdom Metazoa; phylum Arthropoda; class Insecta; order Diptera; family Syrphidae; genus Chrysotoxum; species Chrysotoxum bicinctum. The sequence goes on from OU426988.1 coordinate 140,763,555, forward strand.
GCTTATGTTTTTCAAGCTGTATTACTGGCTTCCAGGGGAGCATGCAAGGTACTCAAACTAGATTCGAACCAAAACCGGAATACGGCTATTATCACAGACAGTTAGGCGGCTGTTAGATACATTTATTTTAGTACATCATTACTCTCAATTGGTCCAGTCAGAATCGTAGCTACCTGTAGCGGACACTGGCCAATATGAGAGCATTCGGCGAAACTACGCATTCCTAACAACATTCACTATCATAGCTGTGGGGACCTACGGAAAAGAGGAAACAATTCGCCGTTTGCTCTGCAAATGCACAATTACTAGGAGGAGTATTTTTTGACCACATGGACGAGCTTTCGTAAATGAAAATCAAAGACTTGATCTCTTTTCTCAACGTGACGAACTTCTGTTACTTCTTTCCCGTGCCCACCCTATGAATCCTTAGATCCTGTGCTAGCGGACTGAGGGCTTTTACTGATGATCACTGAATTAGATTGGCCAGACAAGAAGCTGCCTAGCGTGGCAGAGTGTGGATGATGTCGGATAAGAGTGGTGGTCCGGCGGAGTGAGTGATCTAATTTCCGAATGATTGTGCAAAAGCAAACACACAATAAGAGACATCAAAACTTACAAGATCCTTTTATATTTTTTAAATTAAGGGTAGAGAAAGTATTATGCTATATTCGATTAAAATTTGCAAAATCGTTCTTTTGACCTAGTTTCATACTAAAACAGCTTGAACATCGCATTATATTTCAACTAAAATTTTGTGCCATTGTTTTTATTTGCCTTGTTAACAAAATCGAACTCGAGCTTTTGATTAAAGTTGACATTACGATGGGTCTCGCAATTCTGTCTGTCTGTCCTTTCGACTACAGCGTAAAGGGCTCGGCCGATTTTTTTTAAATTGGTAGATATGTAGTATTTTTAATTCCCCCCCACACGTTTTTTTCTTTTTTTTAAACTTAAAATAACGGTACCTGTTGTACGATTCGTTTGACAAATTTAAAAAAAAAAAAGGTAAAACAAAATTTGTTTTGTTTTTGATTTTCTCAAAAACGGTAGGTACAGCCAATTTTGATAATTTTTTTATGTTAGGGCTCCACAAAAATTTGAATAGAATTGTGTATTCAAATTTTCAAAAAAAAAATGTTTTTTTTCGATTTCGAAAACTCTTTAATTCAAATTGTGTGCTCCAGTTTTTGAAATTTTCTATACCTTATTGCAGTGGCGTAGCGTAGGGGGGGCGGGGGGCGCGGTCCGCCCCGGGCGGCAGGCCTAGGGGGGCGGCAAAATGTCGCCGTTGATGCGGGTAGAGTAGAAATCATATTTTTCATGACAGATCGTTTGACAAGTCAACAAACAACAATGATATAAATTTGAAATTTGCCACCCTATCTGTGGTTCGTCGTAGACCGCTTTCGTAAATTCGTAGACGGTGAGTAGGGCCGTAAGAGTGCATTCCGTATTGTCGCGCTGATCGCGAAACTAAAACAAAACGTTCCGAAACTCTCGCGAAACTGAAAGGGAGTGTTCCGAAACATATGATATGCATATGCGAGATATGATAAGATAACTAGGATTCGACGGAAACGTTATTCTAGTCTCAGCCAGCTTAATGTTTTTACTCCCTCCCGCATCACAGAAAGTTATTTCGATTGTGTTGTTTATGGTTTAAATACTGTTGAATCTTCTAAAACTAAGCACTTAGTACTTCACTCAACCTTTGAACTAGTTTTTGAAAACGAAAAGAGTTGAAGGAAGCGGCGCGGAATACCGCAAGAAAAAGGCTAAGAAAGAAGCAGACGCGAAGACGCGAAATATTTCTGTTCTAGTTCTGGTTCAAAAGCTACGTTAACGTCTTCGGCGGCATCCAGCAGCAGCGGAAGTGATTCCAATGTAAGTAAGATTCCTCCATCTACAATCGTGAGTGGCCTAGAATTGTCCTCCGGCAAATATTCATGGGAATGCATAACTTATTTTACGGGCAGAAGAAGAAGACGTGCCTGCCGTCGAAGTTGGAAGTCGTTCTGGTCCCACCACAGAGCAGGGCCAAGACGAAGCCGACTCACCAGAAGTATCTCAAGCATCTAGTCACAAGCCTGCAGAAAAAGTGAACCTCGTGAAGCTGTAAAGACGCTTAAAAATAAGTTTGTGGAAGTTCTTGAGGTACTGGAAGAATTGTGCTCAGAAACCTTTAAAAGCTCTCCTGGTGGAGAGCAGAGACCGTTTCGTCCAAGCCGCAATCGACTTTTCTAAGACTTTTTGGAAAAAACTCGGAATCGATCTCAAAACGAGTACAATTCGCAGGAAAAAACGCACGCATGGAGATGAATTCGCAGATGCAGCTTTGTCTCACGATCCGCATTCGTAAGGCTCGTAAAATCCGTTTATGAAACCGCTAATTCTATTTTACTTTCAATAAAAGATACTTCATTTCCTGTGAAATGTTGTCTCGAAATTTAATTTTAATTTAGTATTGAATGGGGCGGCAAAATGGGTCTCCCGCCCCGGGCGTCGAGATGGTACGCTACCCCACTGCCTTATTGGTTTTCTTGTACTATCTTAAAAATGAAGAAAAAATACAAAATATTTATTTTTATCTTTCTAAACACAACGGAACAAATTTAAAAACTAAACCGTTTTCGAAAACATCATCTTTCTCATTTTATTACCTACATTCTGAGCCTCTTGAACATTACGGCAAGTTTGGGTGACCCAGACGTGCATTTTATTTTTAGTAACTTGCAGATGCCTTTTTAAAGTCTTAAAAATTTATGTTCAACATGACTGAACGATTTTGTTCAGTGAAATAAAAACTAAAATATTTCCCTCTCCAGTATATTTGAACACACATTTTTCGTTAAAAGGAAAACAAATTCCTAGGTTAACTCGCTTAGAACACGAATCGCATATTTCAAGCGCAAAATACCGCAAACCAATAAAAGCGAGTTGAGAAAAATAAAATACAAAAATTCAATGCTCATTGGGCAACGTTCTATGAACGGAAATATCTGCAATGGCCACAAAACATACGACAACAACCTATGTATGAAATTCTTTGCCCTCTGACCCTCCAGTGAACGCGCTTGATAAATTACATTTTAATAGCGGAGCAACTGCAGAAATATGGTCTGTTCGCGTGCTGGACTTTAGTATTTGGGATTTCGTTTGTGATTTGTGAACTTCAGGCGGATTGTTTGAGTGGGCGAATAAACTCATGCATGTGCACGTGATACATTATACTTTGGTTGATATACTGGCACAAAACAAAACAGGGCCAAGGCTACAAGCAAGCATCTAATGATTTATTACCTAAGGAATTTACGGACACACCAAGACCAACTGCACATCCAAGAAAATATTCAGGTTTATCTTGTCGAATATCCTGTTTTTGGCTTACTCGATGGATACCTTTATCAAATGTTTTTTTTTTATTTGGGTATTTCAGGGACTTTGGATTGGTTGATGTGTTGCTCGAAGATGTCTCCAGTGTGTAGAAAATTTAGGATTTAGAATTTAAATCAGTTTTTTAGATTGAGTATTCACGAATACGGAATTTATGTGGTTTTTATAAGCAGTATTTTGAAATCTAAAATTATTTATAAGGGATCTTTTCTATATCACCGGATCTTACATTTACATTTAGGGGCGTTTTTACCCCAGGGCTAAAAGGGCTACAGCCCGGGGCGGCAAGGCTGCTAGGGGTGGCTTGCGTCAATTTATAATATTTACTTGCGACTTATAGGTACTATAAGGCAAGTTATGCATTCGTAAAAAAAATCGAACTCGAGATTTTGATCAAAGTTGACATTACTATGATAGCGAAGACTAAAAAAGTGGTTCTCGCAATTCTGTCTGTCTGTCTGTCTGTTCGACTACAGGTTAAACGACTCGGCCGATTTTCTTTAAACTTGTTACATATCATTTTTAATTTTTTTCCCCCACACGTTTTTTTCTTTTTTTTTAAGACCAAAAATAACGGTACCCCCCATACGAATTTTTTTCGAAATTTTATAAACATTTTTTTTTTCTCAAAAACTGTTCAACAGTTTTTAAAAATAAAGATACTGAAAAATTTCATTTAATTAAATCTAGGTATTGGTTGAAAAAAATTTTCCGAAAAATGGTTATTGAGGGTACCCCCCATGGAACCATTTTTTTTGTTTTTGATTTTCTCAAAAACGGTTCAACCGATTTTGATCATTTTTTTTTTGCTAAAGCTCCCCAAAAACATAAATAGAATTGTGTACTTAGATTTTCCAAAAAATATTTTTTTTGGATTTTTAAAAAAAACTTCAAAATATTTTTTTCAAAACTCAATATTTCGAAAACCCCATGCTAGATTTTTTTTAAACTTGATAAATAAAAGTTTCTCAATATGATCTACAAAATGTGAAACAAAATTTTTTATTTTACCTAAAAATAAAGGTACCTACCATACAAATGCTAAAAAATTAAAAAAAATGGTTTTCAAAAATCGTATTTTTCTCGAAAACGGCACCTAGAATTTTGATAAATTTTTTTTCTTTCAATTAATTTTTATGATCTTTAGTTTAATAAGAAAAATTTTGAAATTAAGATATTACAGCTTGTACCTACCACAGAACCATTTTTTCGAATTTTGAATTTCTCATTATCCACATAACGGATCTTAATGAACATTTTTATAGAGAAGCTTCTAAAAAATCTAAAACACATTGCATTTCAAAACTTTAAAATAAATATTTTTTGAATTTTGAAAAAAAAAATCTATTTTTGTAGCAATAAAGAGAAAATAAAATTGTACACTTAAATCAAAAGAGAGCTGTCGGTGTAGGTATTGTATTAGAGTATTGTACATGTATTCAATCTTGTTCATCGTCAAACACGATGAACAAAATGAGTTCAGTTCGAATTGATTGCCCGCCCGAGTCGGATCGGATCTTAATAAAGAAGTTATAAATTAAAAAAAAACTGAGTATTATTTATCAAGTCATAAAAAGAAACTACCCCTTATATTTTTTTCTTTTTTTTGAAAATTCGATATCTCCGAAACGGGTCAATATTTCTTTTCGTAAATTTAATTTTTTTAATTTTTTCGAACAATAATAAAAACTTTAAATAAGCGTACCAAAATTTGTTCTTAAAAATGTTTTAAAAAGTTTGTATATAAAAGCTTCTTTTAAAGAAACCACTACAAGGACTAATAATTTTTGTTCATATTTGCATATTTGCATAGCATTCTGTTACTACTAAAAGAATTTAAAAATTAATTTTATCCTTATGAACAATTTTTTCTAATAACATTCGTTTTTAAAATTCCCAGTCGATTACATAGGAGCAAGTTCGTGCGACCCAGTCGTGCATTTTATTTTTTGAAGCGATTGAACTTTCAAAACATACAAGCAAAAGATGGCAAGCCGCCCCTAATAATTGTCTAATTTACAATATTTTCGAAGGATAAACAAAAAATACAAAGATTTAAGAAAAAGCGATTTTTTGAGTTTTTCAAGCATGACAATTTTTTCAGAGCCGTGAGTGTCCAGCTGTGAGAGAATTCTCTGTAACATGTCACTCAGTTTTTTCACCATTCACTATTCGTATTTTTTATAAATGATTTTTTTATAATGAAAATTCATGATAAAAATATTGACAGACATGTATCTATTCTTTGAAAAAAATTTCCAATGAAACGAAAACATTATTAAAAACAAAAATCACTTGTTGCTATGTAGCTCTAAAAAATGGGATAGAAAAACTTTGGCTGGACGGATTTAATTTTTTGTTTCTAAACCATCTACAGAGTCCCTTTTTATTAAAAAAAAAATATAAAAATCCATCAAGCCTGATTCTAGATATAGGGTTACGCACAAAATTTTATTCTTTTTATATATACCTAGCAAATCATGCCTCATTTTTTGTTGAGTTTTGGCTGACTCGTGTCCCTATATACAAATACCCTTCCCTTCGTCAATAGTTTTGAAAGACTTAAGAAACAATATAATGATTGGTTTTTGTAAAATAGTTAATAATGATGGATAAATAAAAGGATAGGTATTATTTTAAAAACTATTGGCGCAAAATATTAGTCGAATTAGTACGATGTTAAGACTATTTTAGTATAATAGATACTAGGTTAAAAAGACGATTTTGCTAATTTTAATCAAATTTAGCATCATGCTACTCGTATCTCTAACATTTTACTAAAGTTAAAATCGTCAAATACCTATTTCATCTTTTTAGTATCGTGCTAACTTCATATGCCTCTTGCATTCTTCCAGATGTCAAAAAAGGTCTGTTTACTTAGGTTTTTGCACGAACTGTCATTGTTTTAGGTGTCAGGTGTGTTCAGAAGCAATTTAAGCAAACAGTAAATGTGCACACATCGACAAACCGGCCGACACCAAAAATCAAAGCATTTTGATTTTGCTCGCACCGAGACTCACACGAGAAATCGGTGCAAACACCGGTCCAAACACACAGCACACATTTCAATACACCGGTGCGTGCGCATCTGTGGTGCTAATGGGCGGCTTGAGGGTGGTTGCCTTTGAAACAAAGGGTGATACGTTGACAAAGCGATGATTTGAAACCACAGGATGTAGATATTAATGCCATTTTCCATTAGAGCGTATGTTATGTTCTAGACAGGCTGAATGATTAAAAAACGTTCCATTGGCTGTCTGAATTCTGAAATTGGTTCGGTGCACGCATTTGGTTTAGACCAGTTTTTTTGTTCCAAAATTTATTCGAATAATATCCAAGTTATTGCTATATCACTCTTAAGGAAATTTTACTTCAAAAATTTTTTAAGCAGTGTGGAAAAAGGAAAATAATTCTACTCCTACGTTTCAATAGAAATTTTATATTTTACCTACAAATTATTTTTTTTTGTTGGACACCCTGTTCCTCGTTTTAAAAAGGTTTTCTTTTCTTGTAGTTTTTTCACATAACTTTTTTGACTAACATCTACATATTTACCGTGTAGAGTGACATAACGGTATCCTTAAATTATAAATTCTGCTTTTACATAAAGTGAAAAGATGCAAAGAGTGCTTTGGTATTGGTATTTAATATAAATGTTTACTCTTTTTGCCGTAAGTTACTGAAGCGTGTAAATACTTAGGTATTTCTTAAAATCGATGCCAAAGAACAAATTAAGCTATGGGTGTATTGTAGTTGTCAGCAAAGGAATTTCTGATCACTCCGATTTATAAGTTGTGCAAACTAGAAGCATTTTCTACTTTTTTTTTTTATAAAATCTACAATTTGTTTTCCATCGTGTTGTCCCAAACAAATTATATTTGTGTTGTGTAATTGATTCTTTTAGTTAAAAAAATTTATTTTGAACGTACATTATATATGCACTATTTATAAGAAACATTAGCTGAAACTTTGTGTCTTCTTTAAAGCGGTTCTGTCCTTTTTTTCTTGTGAATTATTGATGTGTGTTAAAAACAAAACCTAGCCCATCTTAGGCTTAGCAGTTTAGAAGTGTAACAAATTTTATTTTTCAACACAGATTGTGGTTTATGCTCTTCTGATTTATTTAAATAATGGATCCAGTTTAAAAAAAAAAACTGAGCGGCAGCATTACAGAAAGAAAGCCTCAGAGAAAAAGGGCGGCAACATTTATCAGCCCGGGGCGCCAAATCCTTAAATACGCCTCTGCATTTACAGGTAAGGTACACTTAGGGAAAAGTAAAGCATTGTGTAAATAATTTAAGATTCAACTAATTAATTTATTGCAATCTTCATTTCTTGGTAAGGTTTGGTTGGTCTTTTCGTTGATTGTGTAGTTGATTTTGGACGGGATGTGCCTTGGTGGATAAATGTAATGGATGGCTCATTGGTTCGGCTTCATATTCTTTAATAATTTAATACAAAAAATTAAATACTTAAATTTCGAACAAATTATTTTATGGCTGTCTTAGATTTTAAGAACAAGAAAAAGAAAAAAAGAAAAAAAAAAGCAAACTTAAAACATAAACTACCGTTTGATCTGCAGCTTTGACAGACCGAGTTTCGAGACTCATTCACTATTAATAAACCATTCCATCAACGTCGATATGGTACTTATAAACTGGACGGACTGTATGCTTCAAACAAAACTTACAAGTGCAGAAATTGATGACAGCAAAATAAATAAAATAAAAATAAATAAAAAATAAAATAAATAAGTCGTGTAGATGTAGGGACTACACACGGTAAAGTCATATCGCCCCTGCTTTGGTTTCATATTGTTGAAAAATGCTCTTCAACACTCTCTCTTCCCCTCTCAAAAATCTTCCTTCTTCAAGGAGAATTTCCTCAGTTATGGAAGACCCCTTTCATAAAACCATTACAGAAAAAGTTCCCAAAGTGTGAAGTTACAAAATATCGTCAAATCACTAAACTTTCACATATGCCCAAAATCTTTGAAACCATTTTGTACAAAATTTTAAGTTTTCGTTGTAAATCTCTCATTTCCCATAGACAACACGGCATTGTTGAAGGCAGTTCCACAATGATTAACCTTGTTGAATTCGTATCCTTAGGCTTCTCAACCTTAGAGAACGGAAAGGAAGTCGGCGTTTTCTCAACTAATTTCAGTAAGGCCTCTTACAAAATCCCACATAAGCTTATTCTATTCAAACTGTCTATACTTAGGTTTGAACTTATCCTTGTAAGATGGATTTCTTCTTACCTGAAAAACCGATACTACAAAGTTCGATTCAGATGATGATTTCTTAGCTTCCTTCGGAATCCCACAAGACAGCCACTTAGGACCTCTCCTTTTTATTTTTACTATTAGCGATATTGAAATGATTATCAAATATTCCTATATTTCAATCTACGCCGACACGCACAGTGGAAAATGGTAGAACAATAGCTTTACATTTGAACTTTATCTGAAAGCTAAATATTCAATCTTTACGAAAGTGCAAGAATTTTTTAAAATACCTATATGTATAAATCATTTTTTTTAAAGCATTAATGTTTATTATATTTTTCGATTTTCAATTCAAGGCCGTTTGGTTCATAACTTTGAAATTTAGTTTTCTTTAATTTTCAAACTCAAAATCTTTAAAAAACAAACTAATATTTTTTTCATCGAAGTAATTTTTTTTTAAAAGTTTACATTATTTAGTACTATTTTTGTTCTAAAAATTCAATGCTTTTTTAAATTTGGAATTAAAACCTGAAAACCAGATAGTCGTAGGGCTTATACTTTTGAAGACATAAGCAAATATCAAAACCAACTTCATTATTTGACTTTTAGAATACAGCTTAAATCGAGATGTTCCTTAAACCTTTTTTATTTGAATGATTATTCATTGTGATAATATTTTAAAAATGTCCGACCAATCAAAACTTGTTCATTAGTTAGGCAAAGTGAAGAACTTACTTTTTGATTGCCGCCATGCATTTTGTTTAATCATGTTTTTTTACCAAAAAAATTGCTATCTTTTTTACGATGAGTGTAAATTAATGTCATATCAATTATGCGTTTTTCCTTTTTATATCTGAGCAGAGCACTGTGCATATATAAATGATTATATACTATTCCATCCAGTTTTCTCTATATGTTATTATAGTTATTTTTTCTACTCATATAAATGTGTAGGTACACAGACATTATTCCATGAAGTTTTTTTTTATACATACATACATATGTATATGTATATTTTTTTTTAATCGGGATTTTATTTTAATTTTCTCATGTCTTAGAAATAATAGATCATCTGATTTTAACTTGATAACGGTATTGAAAAATTTAAATTTTCAAAACTTTTAGTTTGAAAATCAAAGGGCACGCTGTAGAGCCCAGCCAATTTCTGGCACTACACAATTTTTAAAGAAGCAAACTCAGGAGTGAAAGCACGTAACTTGATACAATCGAGTCTAGTCGATGTAATCGAGTATAGGGAGTTCCTTATTTGATTCAATCGAATCGAAAACAATCGGCTGATCATAAGTGAAATATCGAGTGTGAGGTCACACAAGTTGTATATTAAATAAAACACACTTATAATTGGACAAGTAATTTTAATGACTATTTGATTTATATTTTTGACAAATACTGCCTTTTGGCTGGACGTTGCCAGCATAATATAACATTCTGCCCCCATTAAAGTTCCCTTTAATTAATAGGTAGTTTTGATATTTTTACGATGGGACGTTTGAGTTCTCCCAGTTTTGTACGCAAGGTAACAGCTCGCACCATTTCAAGCTTTCCTGGATGTACTGCGGTTATACGCCCAAGAAGCCAAGAAGTTGGAGGTAGGTTATCTTCATGTACCAGAACTAAATCGTCAACTGCGACATTCTTATGTTCTTTTCTCCATTTAGTGCGTTGGTTTAGTTCATGTAGATAATCACGTGACCATTGTTTCCAATATGACTGGACCATCCGCTGAATTTGTTGCCATCGGTTAAGTCTTTGTGGGTTTGTGTCTATAAGAATCTTTTCTGGAAGTGCGGTTATAGTAGTACCTATCAAAAAGTGACCCGGGGTTAAAGGGTCCAAACTGCTAACATCGGAGTCGCTGATTTGAGATATCGGGCGGGAATTAAGAATTCCCTCAATTTGTGTTAGTAGTGTGGCCATCTCTTCAAAAGTAAGCACAGCATCACCTATTACACGCTTTAGATGTGTTTTTACTGCTTTGACACCCGATTCCCACAATCCGCCAAAGTGGGGTGAGGCAGGAGGGATGAAGTGCCACTGGCACTCGTTTTTAGATAAAAATGTGGCTATGATGTTATTGAAGTCTGTTGATAAAACCATCTTGTGAAGTTCTGAGAGCTTTCTTTTTGCACCAATAAAATTGGTCCCATTATCGCTGTAAATTCCGGCTGGAATTCCCCGTCGCGAAATGAAACGTTTTAATGATGCAATGAACGCATCCGTTGTTAGATCGGATACCATCTCCACATGTATTGCCTTTGTACTGAAACAAACGTACAGTGCGATGTATCCTTTACTAGTTTTTGCACCTCGACCTTTGTTGAGACGAATTTTGATGGGGCCAGCGTAATCTACGCCGCAATGCAAAAAGGGCCTGCTTGGATGTAGTCGTTTATCGGGCAGGCTTCCCATAAGTTGTTGTTGTTTGATGCGTTTAAGTCGAAAGCAATTCAGACATTTGTGTATATAATGACGAATTGTGCTTCGTCCTCCAATAATCCAGTATCGTTGCCGCATGATTGAAAGAAGAAGGGTTGGGCCTGGATGCAAATAACGTACATGATACTGGTCTATCAAGAGAGACGTAATTAGGTGTTTCTTTGGGAGTATGACTGGATGCTGGGCGTCGTAATTGCATGAAGAATTGTGAAGTCTACCACCAACTCGCAAGATGCCATCACCATCGATGAACGGAAAGAGCGATGATAGTTTGCTACTGCTGTTAACTGATTTTCTCGATTTAAGACTTTTAAATTCTTCGGCGAATTCTACTTGTTGTACCCAGCGAAGGAAACCGGTTGTAGCAGCTTTAATTTCGTGTGTCGAAAGTAAGCTTAAACTCTGAGTCGCAACCAATACGCCATCATATGAACGATTTTTTCATATGAAGATGATGACGTCAGTATCTTTTCCAATACGGAATTTGACCCAGTTGTATGGAGTGCTTGAATGTTGATTCTTTTCTCTTCTTTTTTTGTTTGGTATAATGATGATGATTGTTGTAAGGGCCAATACGATTTAGATTGATTTAACCACATTGGACCCTGCCACCAGATAGATGAAGTTTTCAGAGTTTTAGGAGATGCTCCCCTTGATGCTATGTCAGCTGGATTGTCCTGTGAGGAAACATAGCGCCACCAATCAGCTTGACAAATGTTTAATATTGCCGCAGTTCTATTTCCGACAAAGGTTGTCCACCGCCGAGGCTGGGAGTTTAACCAACTCAATACAATTTGAGAATCCGTCCATGCTGTCATGCTTTGTTTTTCATCGTTTAAAGCTTTTCGTATAGACTCGAAAAGTTTTGCAAGCAAAAGAGCTCCGCAGAGCTCAAGACGCGGAAGTGATTGCTGTTTCAGTGGAGCTACCCTAGTTTTAGCTGCGACAGTTCTGACGTATATATTTCCTTGATGCTCTGTTCTGCAGTAAATAACGGCTGAATATGCCGCCTCTGATGCATCACAGAATCCGTGAAGCTCGCAATTTCTTAGATTTCTTGTATGAATCCATCGTTCACCCTTGATGTTCTTAAAATATTTGAATTCTTCTGTAAAGACACGCCACTTTTCAGCCAACCTTTCAGGAATGATGTCATCCCAATCTAATTTTTTTCCATTTGGTTGCACTACCCAGAGTTGTTGAAAGAGGATTTTTAAGGCAACAGTTGCAGGTGACAGTAAACCGAGTGGGTCGAAGATTTTTGCAGACTCCGACAAGATTGTGCGCTTGGTAATTGAAAGTTTATTGGACAACGATGTATGGAAACTAAAATAATCACCGTCTGGGTTCCAGTATAAGCCTAAAAGCTTTGTGGGCTCAGAATCAAAATCAATACATTCCGTTTCTCTTTTGTCAGAATCAATCTTTTTTATGAATTCTTTAGAACTGCTTTTCCATTTACGAAGTTCAAATCCCCTTTCTTCTAAAACGTTCTCCAGCAGCTCCCGAATATTTGTTGCTTCTTCTGCACTGTCTGCCCCCGTTAGCAAATCGTCTACATAAAAATGATTTTTGATTATATGTGATATGGTGGGATGGGTTGAAATGTAATCATCCGCGATTTGAAATAATGCCCGAGTAGCAAGGAATGGAGCTGAAGACGTGCCATATGTCACAGTTGTAAGCCAATAATCTTGTATTTTATTTGATGAATCATCTCTCCATACAATTCTTTGAAAGTTCCAATCTTGAGAGTCCATTTGAATCTGTCTGTACATCTTGGACACATCTGCGCTAACCGGTACCTTATACTGTCGAAAGTTAATCAAAATTGAAAAGAGATCTCGTTGAATGGTAGGACCAACCCCCAGGATATCGTTCAAAGACACATTAGACGAAGTTTTGCGCGATGCGTTAAAAACAACTCTTACCCTTGTAGTTGTACTTGAAGGTTTTATAACTGAATGATGAGGTAAATAAAAACATTTGCTGTCTGCAATGTTGACTTCACTTTGAGGGATTTTTTGCATATGCCCCATGGCAATGTATTCATTCATAAAGTCGCGATATTGCTGATACAGGTCGGGATCCTTAACTAGACGACGCTCCATAGAGAGAAGGCATGATATTGCTGTTCGTCTCGAATTGCCAAGACACTGAGGTGATTTTGTAAACGGCAAGCGTACAGTAAAGCGACCGTCCGAGTTGATGCGAAGGTGAGTTTTAAAGTGAGTCTCACAATGCATCTCCTCATCGGTATATTGACTGTTTGTAGCTGAGATTTCTTCTATCTCCCAAAATTTTGTTAATGCTTTGTCGATGTCGCAGTCAACAGTTACTTGATAAGACTTTGGATTCTCTAGGTCTAGGTGATTGTTAGATTGATAATGTGGACCAGCAACAACCCAACCAAATATAGTATTTTGGAGGATTGGTTCGTGAGCTGAATATTTAATCTGTCCATTCTTAAGTACATCGAAAAAGTGATCAGCTCCTATAAGTATGTCAATGTTTTGGCTCTTGTAAAATAATGGATCGGCTAGTTTATGCTCGTGAATCCAAGTCCATGATTTTGGTGATATGTCAACTAACGGCAATGACGATGTGACTTTTTGTAATATCAAAGCTCTTAAGTTAACTATGCCACTTGATGTATTTAGCTCAAGTGTTACCTCACCTTTAGTAACTGCGACTTCGACGGCTGATAAACCACAAATAGAAGAACGATCATGCTTACGTTTGAGACCAAGCACTTGTACACATGATTCAGATACAAAAGACACCATGGAACCAGAATCCAAAAGTGCTCTGTATGCTCTGGAATTACCTTGATCATCTTGTACGTTTACTATTGCAGTTGGAAGGAGAGTTGACCAGGCTGATTTTGTAATATTTGATGCCGAATATGATTGAGATGGGAATTGTTCTTGGTGCTCATCTTGAGATGGTGTTTGAGTGAGACTGCTGCTGGAAGTTGATGTTGCACTTGCATCTGCAATGTCGGTGTAGTAGCTTCTGATTTGGTCATGCTGGTGAAGAGAGGAGTGATGTTTGTCGTTGCAATAATGGCATCTAAATGTTGAGTTGCATGATGACGTCTGATGACCATCATGTAGACAGTTGAAACAAAGCTTCGCACGAAGAACTAATTTTCGTCTCTCTGAAACAGGCAAAGTTTTAAATAAATGACATTTAAAAAGCGGATGAATGCCGCTGCACTTGGGGCACCGACTTGTTGATTGTGCATGCATTATATTTTGTTGTTGTTTAGTACCATTTGGATCAGAGAATGGATTTCGTGCTGCATAACCAAACCTGTTTGTTGATTGTGTCTGCATCGTATTTTGTTGTTGTTGAATATTATTGGAATCAGAGAATGGATTATGTTCTGCGTAGGCTTCTAATGCGTCACACCTTTCGTTGATAAACTTGATGAAATCATCGAACGAGTGAAATTTTTTCTCTGATGCTTTGACGGCCCAAAGCTGTCTGGTATAGTCGTCAGTTTTTTGCAGCAAGATGTATATCAACCATGGGTCACGCTTCTGTGCATCAGGTCCAACTGTGCCTAAACCTCTTATGACCTCATCAGATGTGTCAGCTAGTCGTCTAAGCTGTATTGCGCTTGCGAAGTTGATTTGCGGTTGCTCGATAAAAGTTTTGATGTAATTATTAATAATTTGTTTTTTCTTATCATACCTGTCAACAAGCTTCTCCCACGCAATATCATAGTTTTGCTCCGTGACGAGTATATGGCGAATTTGATCCGCTGCATCTCCAATGAGCAGTCCCTTTAAATATTGGAACTTTTGTATTTTGGAGAGTTTTGAATTCGTGTGTACTATGGACTTGTATAGATCTTGAAATGACGGCCAAGTCGCATACGATCCATTGAATTGTGGAATTGTGAGAGTTGGCATTCGAAGTTCACTTCCTACTGGAGCACGGTCATGTAAAGCTTCAATAAGGTTCTGCTGTTGTGAGGCTAATAAATTGAGGGTTTCATCGAGCGGGGCGTGTTGTTGCTGGTGTTGAAAACTTTCATTGTGATTCCTGCTTGTTGGATTGAGGTGACGAAAGAACGCAGCTTGAGCTGTATAAAATATTTCTTCTACAACTTCTATTTGAGATTCTTCGTTAGGTTGCATTGCAATTTGATCATCATATTCACAGAAATCACGGAGTGCGTCTTTGAGGTTAGTAAAGCGGCTTTCAACATCCACTGCATCGGTGCCTTCCGAAAGTGTTAAAATATAATTTTTCAATCTTGATATCGTTCCTTTAGCTCTACCCCGTTTTTGTTTCAGAGTTGGTAAATCGGTCGCCATAATTATACGAAATCAATAACTTAACCTATTTTTGCTATTTATTCGAACTTTTAGAATTTTTGTTGACAGTTGTTTTTTTGGCGGTGTTAGTTTTTGTGCAAAATTGTGTGTGTGTGCTTGATCGTTGTGGTAATGTTTTGGTTTATGATTAAATGAATTATATAAGTTGTTTGTATGTATGAATGAAATGAGTTGTATGTGTGAATTTTTGTAAGAGTTGTGTGAGTGCGATTATTCATGAGAAATGTATATGTGAGCTGAAATGTATTGTTTGTGTGTTTATTAATAATGTCTGCTGTGTAATGATGTAGATTTTTGTGTAATGATGTAGATGTTGCGATTGTGCTTAGTGTGTATGTATTGTATTTTGTGGCGCAAAAATGGCAGTGGACTGCATTTTCATTTAATAAAAATTAATATTTAAACATAAATTCAGACATAAAACACGAAAGACGATCGAAAATTGTTAATGCTTTAAAGGCTCGAAGGACCATGAAATATCGAGTGTGAGGTCACACAAGTTGTATATTAAATAAAACACACTTATAATTGGACAAGTAATTTTAATGACTATTTGATTTATATTTTTGACAAATACTGCCTTTTGGCTGGACGTTGCCAGCATAATATAACAATAAGAAAGAACTGCCTGTTCTCGATTGTATCGACCTAACTTGATCGTATCAAGTTACGTGCTAGGGCTCCAGGCGAATTTTGACCCCTCCCTATCTTTAGTACCAATGAAGTCAGAAACTTAAAATTCCGAATATT
Organism: Chrysotoxum bicinctum; assembly: GCA_911387755.1. NCBI lineage: Eukaryota > Metazoa > Arthropoda > Insecta > Diptera > Syrphidae > Chrysotoxum > Chrysotoxum bicinctum. The sequence continues at coordinate 140,779,731 of OU426988.1, forward strand.
TGCTAAGCTAGTCAAGCACAGGCACCTCACCAAATTTCAATTTTCTAGCATAATTGAAAATCCAACACCAATTTGGAGAAAGTGGGCGGATACCACGCCCCCTGAATGGAAAACTTAAAATTTTCGTTTGTTTACTCTGCTTGCATGACAAGACCTACCCCTGTGCAAAACTACAAGATTTTACGATGCCGGGAAGTGCTCCATAATTTTGATGATCTGTCTGTCAGTCAGTTACGGTTTTTGTGATTTTTGAGGCCTTATATCTCAGAAACCGCTTATGCCAGAAAATTGAAATTTGGTGAGGCGCCTGTGCCTGACTAGCTTAGCAAATATTCGGAATTTTAAGTTTCTGACTTCATTCATACTGAAGATAGGGAGGGGTCAAAAATCGCCTGAGTTTGTTCCTGTAAAAAGGGTATGGTGCCAGAACTTGGCACTACCGTGCCTTTTGATTTTCAATATAACAAAATTTAATGGAAATCGAATTGAATCTTTATGACATAAATACCTATGTAGTATGTAGGTATATAAACCAGGCACCTACCTAACTTTATATTTCGAAGGATAATATTTTTTTTTTGTTTGATAATGTAAAAAGATTTAAGATGATAGATATACAAAAATAGTATAAGTTAACGACACGCCAAAGCAGTAGGCGAACAATATTGCACGAGCCGAATATGAGAAAGAGGAATGCAGGTGTCAGCGTTTAGCGCTTTGATGAGAAAAATAATGAAATTCTTGTACCTGTATATTTGTGGGAGTGAGTTGGCTTGGAAAAGTGGTATTTAAGCTTCAATATTTTAAGTAACTTTGTCATTCTTTTGTTTTGTAGGCAGAAACGCTGACTGTTTAAAATAAAAAAATCTTTCTTAAAAAACCGACTATGTTTCGTTGGTAGATCTTACCACTTGAATATGAAGTTGAAGAAAATTCACAAGGTTTGCTCTCTTGAAACTCAATTGTGTCGATGCCATAATGCCACTTTATGAAGTTAGGTCTTGTTTGATTGACTTCAGCTCGCTTCATGCGAGACGTAAGTGTTACTTAGTAATGTTTGCTAATAGAGATGTGATTTGTAATCATATTGATTGTGCTCACTTTATTTACTATACATTATACAAAATGTACACTTGTCGACAGCAGTAGTGTTTTTAATCGCTCCCGGTCTTTATTGATATTTAATAAAGTAAACCACAAGTAATACCAGACTATTTTAATTTTGTTAATTCTCCTCATCCTCACAAACAATTATGCATTTTATAACAAGTGATAGTTTTTATTTCATTGCTTAAATCGATAATAATAATTCAATTTTGCGTTATAATGTCAAGTAACAAAAGATCAGCTCGGAACATTCAGTTTAATAAAACACCGGTTGGATCTCTAACACCGGTTGGATCTCTAACACCGGTTGGATCTCTAACACCATTAAAAACAAATGATACAATCAAAGTCGATGATCTATGGGCTCGTATTCATAAATGCCTTTCTCTGTTGGAAGATAAAATTAACAATGAAATCTCCCTTTTGAAAGCTACACAAGATTGCATCCTCAAGAAGGTGAGTGCGATTGAGTTGTCAACAATGGGTAAACTAACTGACATACAACAAAAATGCAATACTCTGGAAGCGCGGGTAGATTCTCTTGAAAGAATGCAATTTGCTGCTGATGCTGTGTTGGTGGGCATACCAGCTTCACAAGATGAGAATCTCAATGTTGTCTTCGACAAATTATGTAAAGCAGTTTACGTCAATACACCACCTCTAAAGTCAATATTCAGAGTAAAACAACAAACGACAATGGAAGGAAAAAGATCTTCGTATGATGGCACAATAATTATAAAGTTTTCCGAATCACATGACAAAAGTAATTTACTGAGAGGCTGTTTAGAGAGGTATAGAGAAACCAAATCTGCGTTGTCACTTCCTGACATTGATTTGATATACCATCTGATAAAAGAATCTATTTAAATGAGAGCTTAACGAAAGCTAACTACCTCTTGCAAAGGAATCAGTGTTGTTCCTCTACGTGTCGACTTTGATTGTCTACATTAATGCGTAGACAATTGTGTAGACAATGTCGACTATGATGTCGACAATGTAGACAATGTACACAATGAAGACAAAACATGCCAAGCCAATCTGTCATCTGTCATTCTTGATTTCTCTGTCACATTGTTTACTTCATTTAAGGTAATTTGAGTTTTTATTCAAATACTGAGTCTCTTTGCGAATAAAATATGTGTGATCGACGATAAAATAAAGGTTTCGGTCAACTAGGTTTTCTTTTGATGAAAAAAAATAACAAATACATATGTAGCATATTGTACAGTGTGCAACAAAAATCTACAAAATACTGCAGAAAGCCGTATTCGCAGCCACAGGTCAATAAAAATTTGTTAAAAAAAGCATATTCATATCCTAATAATAATGCCTTCACATTCATTTACGAAGGAATGCATGTAAGCCATCCCAATCACAGTATGGCGATTTGTTCTGTTCTGATATTCATAATACTCGTAAGTTTTTTTTCTTTAAGACTACCTACAGGTTTCGTTTCTGTGTTCAAATAAATACAATTTCAAAGTGAAAGATTGAATTAATATAAAATTTGTTTTAATTTTATGATTTATTAGACGAAACATATTAAGAAAAATTGAATGTCTACGTTGTCTACATTGTTGATATTGACATGTAGACAATCATGAATTGTATACGTTGAATTGTCTACGCGTAGACAATCGTGTAGTCTACATTTTTTGTCTACATGGAACAACACTGAAAGGAATGCACTGAAAATGAAGCAATCCAAATTGATAACATTAGTTCATACCAAAAATGGTCAAGTGTATGTACGGACTCTTAGAGGGGAATCCAAACTAATCACCTGTAAAGAAGACCTGGAACTATTTAACACGAGACGAGTTGAAAATGAATCACCGTAAGCAGCGTATCAACAAAACTATATTATTAGATTATATTATGTATATATACTCTCTTAAATCTTTCATTGTTTATTTCTTCTCCTTTTCTTACAATAAATTTCCTCTTTCTTTCTTTAACTGTCAATTCTCCATGCATTACTTATTTTATGAAGTCATCGTCTTGTTTAGCATTGATCTTACTTTTGACTTGTTTTTCTTTTTAATTATTCCATGTTTCCGTATGTTCTTTATTTTTTTTTCATCATACTAGTCGTACAATGAATTTGTTTCATAATAATATATCAGACCAAAAACATAAATGTTAAAAAAGAGCCAAGTTCTTATATACAAAAACCTTTGTGTAACAAGTCAGCCGTGAAAAGTAATGAGATCTAAAAGTGCGCCAAGTTCTTACTTTATGAAGATTTAATACCGAATATTTAAAGTAGAATAATATTGAAACAGCTACAATGTACAATAGAGAAATTTTATTATTTAATGATTACTGAGTACAATTTGATGGGCTTACTTGGCAAGTTTTTTTTTATGCCCAATTCAAACGGTTTTAAAAACTTGACCAGTAAGCCCATCAAATTTTACTAAGTAATCATTAAATAATAAAATTTCTCTATTACATTGTAGCCGTTTCAATATTATTCTACTTTAAATATTCGGTATTAAATCTTCATAAAGTAAGAACTTGGCGCACTTTTAGATCTCATTACTTTTCACGGCTGACTTGTTACACAAAGGTTTTTGTATATAAGAACTTGGCTCTTTTTTAACATTTATGTTTTTGGTCTGATCTCACTCCTTTTTGCAAAGATTTAAATATTTTGCCATGTCAAAATCTCGAAAGATACGGAAAGATAGAAGGGTGGACTCTTCCTACTAAAATCAACTTAGTTTATAGCTTCCTATTTCTTTTGGTATATTTTCTTTTTGTTATTGGTTGTTTTGATTTGCGCTTCAATTATTTCTTCTTATCCTGGCAAGATACATAACACTAACATACCTACCTTAATTACAGCAATCGGAAGTGCTCCATATAAATTAAACATACCACGCCCCCTGAATGGAAAACTTCAATTTTTATTTTTGGTCCTTTATATGCGACTTGAGCCCTACCGTTCTACCAAATTTCATTGTTCTACTGCAATTGGAAGTGCGCCATATATAATTTACATCAGTTCTGAGGAAGTGGGCGGATACCACGCCCCTGAATGGAAAACATCAATTTTTATTTTTGGTCCTTTATATGCGACTTGAGCCCTACCGTTCTACCAAATTTCATTGTTCTACTGCAATTGGAAGTGCGCCATATATAATTTACATCAGTTCTGAGGAAGTGGGCGGATACCACGCCCCTGTATAAAAAACCGCTAATTTTATATTTTTTTCTTCGAATGCAATTTGAGCCCTATCACTTTACCAAATTCCATCGTTTTACAGTAGTTGGAAGTGCTCCATTCAACCAACACCAATTCGGAGAAAGTGGGCGGATACCACGCCCCCTGAATGGAAAACCTCAAATTTTCGATTTTTTCCTTAGCTTGCATGACAAGACCTACCGTTGTGCAAAATTACAAGATTCTACGATGTCGGGAAGTGCTCCATAATTTTGATGATCTGTCAGTCAGTCAGTCAGTCAGTCAGTCAGTCAGTCAGTTACGGTTTTTGTGATTTTTAAGGCCTTATATCTCAGGAACCGCTTGTGCTAGAAAATTGAAATTTGGTGAGGCGCCTGTGCCTGACTAGCTTAGCAAATATTCGGAATTTTAAGTTTCTGACTTCATTCATACTGAAGATAGGGAGGGGTCAAAAATCACCTGTGTTTGTTCCTGTAAAAAAGGGTGTAGTGCCACAACTTGGCTGGGCACTACCGTGCCCTTTGATCTGGAGGGAATTATGCACCATTGGGGAATAGCATCAACAAACCGAGAATGCTGTTTGAGATAGTACCTATGCAAAAATAAAATAGGTATTCGGATGTGCCATTTAAATGCACAGAGTATGGTAAATAAAATTGATGAAATGCGTTTATTGTTTGGGAATGGTTGTATAATATGATTCTTAGTTATGTACAGCGTCAAGAATGAATAAATAAATAAATAAATAAATAAATAAATAAATAAATAAATAAATAAATAACATGCACCTTTAAGAATTGTTCATGTAAAGATTTCTTTTACATGGTACTAACTATGGTAAATCTGAACCAGTATCTAATTCTTGTTCAGTTCGTAATTCAATATATGATCATATGATCGAATCGATTTGCAATTAAATAGATATATATTTAAAAAACCAGTTTCAGAGCTTTTGAATAAAATTTTTTTAATGAAACACACTTATTATATTTAATTATTTATTTTGTCAGACACCTATTATAAGTTATTTATTATATTATATTTAAGTTATATGCATATTAATTAAATTTATAATGATGGTCCTATAAAGTAAACATTGAATATTTAAATAAATACATTTTTTATGAATGCATAACTTGCCATATAATACCTTCAAACATACAACATATGTTTTGCAAGTAAGAACATTAATATTTTAGTATAAAAGTGCTTTTAAATAATTAAGATCTTTTATTAATTTCCTCTGATTAATGCCCTTCTTACATTGAAAAACAAAGTACTTTTAATAAAGGGCAAAAAGAATAACGAAATAATAAAATCACTAGTAAAGGACACTTTCAATTGAAATAATTCATAATGACAATTTCCTCCAACAAAGAGGCGTTCGTGCAGAAAGGGTTAAATTAAGCATTCAAGTCTGTGATTTTTTGTACATATTTTTAAGAGGTATCAAAAGAATTATCCACTTTTCATATACATATTTTACCTACTTTTTTTAATTAACTCACTTTGCAACAAATTATATAAAATATGTTAATAGCGCAATACGAGTACTCATATGACATACCTCTCGAAAAAAAGCAATAACAACAAGAGCAACAAACAAAATGCAACATAGGTACGTACTTCAAAGATCTTAATTCAATTTACGAGTTCATTCAACAGTGTAATCCTTTCGTAAATTGAAATACGTATAAATCCTTTCTGACATTTTCTGCCATATGCAGAGCAAGCCTTGCATAGCTTCGAATCATATCAAGGACTCACGCTCTACACCAAAAATAATTCAATTTCGTATTCCGCATGCATCTCGAAATTGAGTGAAGGATTCAATCGCGACCACTCTCTTCCTGTTCGCGTCTCTCTTCTTCGGGTTCCAGCCGACCAATGCGTCAATGATGGGTGCTTGCTACCATTTCGATTTATGAACATATGCATATGTAAAGACCTACCTCAAGTCCCCACAGGAACACCACTCTTTGTGTTTTCCACTATGATACAGATGAAGTAGTCTTTAAAGCAGCATACTCGGTATTATGGTCGTTATGGCGTTTATTTCGCAATCCACATCATAACCAGCGGCAGTGGGCCGGGTAAATTGCGTGCAATGCTTGCGAGCTAACGATATACCTGAAATGTACATAGTATAGAAAAGGACTAAGGACATAATGAATGAATCGTTTTCACAAAGCTCCAACGATATACAATTGATTTGTTCATCATCACACCAAGGGAAAAAATTATTAGCGGATACTAGCGGACATACAAATGCCTTTGAAACAAAGTCTATGATTAAACTAAATCGAATAAAAAAAATCTCCACGAAGCATTGCGTTCGGTAGTACTTGATAATATGCAGATTGCAAAGCTTTTGTTTCTATATTCATTTTCAATCCAATGTGCAGTAATTGTGTTCCTAACAATATCGTCAAAAGCTGAACAATCTATTCTATTTGCATGGTGAAACTTGAATGTCCTGTGTCCTATCCCTTACAATCATTTTGCTATACCGAATTTCATACAATGTCCGATTAGGTTTGGCTTATCCATACTGTGATGGACTTTGTTGGCTAAATGAATACTCCTATATTAATGAAGCTGTAGGTAGAGTAATGAATTTTTCATTGATTCAATGAATTTTTTTTTTTAGTCTTAACTGGTTCGAAACAATTTCATGCGTACAACAAATTTATTCAAAATTGAAGTACGACAGCTCGTTGAGAACCATGACCTATTTTCTTATGAATCTTTAACATACAAAACTGTATGCGTTGGGAGCTTCAATTTTCTGGCGAGTTAAAAGTTTAAGGAAACAAGATCTTTTTATGGAGGAGTCAGTACTCCTAAATCTGTTTTTTTCTCTTTACAAGTGAGCCGCTATGAATGAAGCTCAATACTTTCTCATGAGAATCCATTGATACAAGCATTACTCCAACAGGACAGCATACGTTTGCGCTCTTCTTTGATGACTTTATCGATAATCTTCCATGTGGAAGAATGTTGTGAATGTTTGACCTAGATCATACGTTGGTCCTTGGTTATTCCACATGATTGAAATAGACTTTTTCCTAACTCGTTGAACCTCTTAGTTCTCTTTACGAAGAAAAATTAAATTTACAAAAAAAAGTATTGAGCCGTTTTCGAGATATTGAATTTTCAAAAAACAAAAAATTGATCTTTTTTTTCAAAATTCAAAAAAATATTTTTCTTAAAGTTTTGAAATGCAATGTTTTTTAAAATTTTTAGAAGCTTCTCTCTACAAAATTTTATTAAAATCCGTTTTGCTGATAATGAGAAATTCAAAATTTTAAAAAATCGTTCTATGGTAGGTACAGTCAGTAATATCTTGTTTTCAATTTTTTTTTTATTAAATTACAGATATTAAAAAATAATAGAAAGAAAAAAAATGTAAGCAAAATACTCGGAACCGTTTTCGAGAAAAATACGATTTTCGAAAACCATTTTTTAACATTTGCATGGAGGGTACCGTTATTTTTAGGTAAAATGAATTTATTTTTCTCATATATTGTAGATTATTTTTTCAAAATTTTATTTATCAAGTTTTGAAAAAATCGAGCATGGAGTTTTCTAAATAATGAGTTTTCAAAAAAAGAATTTGAAAGATTTTTTAAAAATCCAAAAAAAAAATTTTTGGAAAATTTGAATACACAATAATATTCAAACTGCTGGGAAGCTTTAATATAAAAAAAAATGATCAAAATCCGTGATACCATTTTTGAGAAAATCAAAAACAAAAAAAATGGTCCCAAAGGGGGTACCAAAACTACTCATTTTTTGGAACTTTTTTTTTAACCATTACATAGGTTCAACTAAATTAAATTTTTTAAAAAATCGTTGGGACAGATTTTGAAAAAAAAGAATATTTATAAAATTTCGAAAAAAAATCATATGGCAGGTACCTTTATTTTTGGTCTTAAAAAATCAAATCAAAAAACATCCGGGGGTAAAAAATTAAAACCCATAACTACCAAATTTGAAGAAAAACGGCCGAGCCGTTTAGCTGCAATCGAACAGACAGACAGACAGACAGAATTGCCAGACCCACTTTTTTCGTCTTCGCTATCCTCGTAATGTCAACTTTGATCAAAATCTCGAGTTCGATTTTTTTTTACGAATGCATAACTTGCCTTATAGTACCTATAAGTCGCAAGTAAAAATTGTGCATTCCCCGTTGGATCACTCTCCGAGGAAGCTTAAGAATGCCGAAATAAGGACTATAAGATCTATCGCAGTTTTAATTCGAGAAAAAGGAGCTGGATTGTGACGAATGAAGATATGATGCAACGTATCCTCATATCCTCAGATCCACTAATAACAGGATAGAGGCCACAGCAAAAAAGAAAATACAACCAATGAGTGGAGATGCTAGAAACCTCATTTTAGCACAGTAAAATAGCTGCTTCTAATTTTTTTATTCTTAATGAAAAGTTCATATTTTACTAAAAAAAAAAAAAAAAAAAAAAAAAAAAAACACAAATATATTTCATTACAACATCGAAAACCCATAAATTTGTGTGTGTGCCAAATTTTATTTAAATCCGTTAAGTAGTTCATATTTTACAGACCTTTTTGCGGCTTATAATCAGGTTCCTGTGGAACCGAAAGATATTCACAAGACGGCGATAGTCACACCCTTTGACCTATATGAACTTATGTTAATGACAACTGGATTAAGGAAATCATCGCAGACCTTCCCACATCTCATTCATGAAATTCTTCGGGAATTGTATTTTGCAGTTGCTTTCATCGAAGACATTCTTGTAGCCTCTGAAAATATCCAAGACCATGTGCACCACCTCTGTACTGTTTTTAAAAAAATTAGATGAAGTAGTCTCGTTCTACGCTGACATTGGGTCAGCCTACCACCGCGGCTAAAACGCATGTGTTTTCGGACAACCCGAGAAACAGTTTTCGGGACATGAAGTTGTTCCACAAGGCATTAGACCGTTACCGAGCAAAGTAGAAGTCATTGCGAGTTATGAAAATCCATCAGCCAAGGATCTTCGGGGATATTTGGCGATGATCAATTTTAATCGGCGGTTTATACGAGAAGCCGTCGATATTCAGGATCGTTTGCAGGGTTTGATTGAAGGTAACGTCAAAAATTGTAAGAGACTTTTAAAGTGGAAAAGCCTTCCAGCAATATAAGAGAGCACGGTGCGATGCGACTATGCTTGTACATCCTGCGAAATGTTGAGTGTTCTTATGACATTCGATGCCTCAGATTCTTCTATCGGAGCTCTGACAAATCAACGTTCGACGGAGAGAAAAAACATCTGGCATTTTTTCAAAGAAGATTTCTGATGGACAAAGAGATTACTCAACATATGATCAAGAACTACTGGATAGCTTGTAGTGAACTACCTGAAGACTTCGTCTTACAAAATCGATCGAGAATGGCATAGTGGAGCGATGGCATGATTCTTTGAAAGCTGCACTCAAAACGAAAATTCCTATTATGTACTTGTAAAGCGCTTCGCCCGCTGAATTAGTTTACGGTAAGTCTTTAAATGTTATAGGTGAAGTTTTCGTTCCGAGGAAGAAACACATAAGTGATCCCGGTTTCGTGCACAAACTATCAAAAAGAATTGCAAAAATTCGACCGGCGCAGATAATGCACCACATCTCTGGGAAATTATTCTTTATTTAACCGGACTTGTCGAATTGTAAGTATTTGTTTTTGAAAGAGTTGACGATTTTCGAAAACCTCTGCAAGCACCATACAATGGACCTTTTCTTGTTAAAAAAAACGCAAAGATAAATATTTTAAAATTCTTACTAAAAGCAACATCAGAAAAAGTTTCTATAGATCGTCTAAAGCCATTTTTTTTTTTTTTTTTTTTTATAATACACTCGCGCTCAAGGGTATGTTACGAGACCCTTATAATGTTTTAAACACAGCACGGGCGAGGGGGAAATTAGGAGAGGAGAGAAAGGAGGTGTCGATGAACATTGATTTTGAATGTTTGCAAATTGAAATGGCAAGGGAAAACTGTGCCGGGTAAGTTATTCCATAATCGTGTTGTGCGACTAAAAAACAAATCTCTATATTTGACGGTACGACCAAAGTTAGGCTCAAGGGTGAACTGATGAGCATTCCTAGCGAAGCGGGTATCACGGGTGAATTGATAAAGGGGAGGAATGCAACTGGCTACTTCGAGTGAGCATTGCTTGTGAAAGAAGCGATAAAACATGGAAATACATGAAACATTCCGACGGTGTTCAAGAGATGGGAATGAATCCATTATAGCTCATTTTTCAATTAGTTTTAACGCTCTGTTTTGAATTCTATCCAATAAATGGAGAAAAGACTGAGCAGCGCCTGCCCAAAGGTGTGAGTTATACTCGAGTTTTGGACGTATATACGCCTTATAAATGGTAGCCAGATCCGAAGGGGTGAAAAATTTCGTACATCGATATAGAAATCCTAAGCATTTAGCATCATTCTTGGCGGTCTCGAGTATGTGATCATTCCAACGAAGATCGTCGTTAACACACATACCGAGTACTGAGAGCTTTTCGGTTTCTTCGATTCAAGTGCCATTTAAGGACAATGGCATAGGGGGTATATTTTGCTTCAACGACAATAGACAGCATTGAGTTTTCGAAGCATTAAACTCCACACGGTTTTTTGTACCCCATTTAACAATGCTGTAAAGATCGGAGTGTAATGAGCTTATGATACAGTACCGTTGCAAATTCACTTCCGAAGGAGATGGACGTGAGTTTGGCAACGAGTATGAAAAGCTGAGAGTGGAGTCGTCGGCAAAACAATTAAGTTGATTAGAAGTTTCAGACAAGAGATCATTTATAAAAATGAGGAAGAGAGTCGGAGACAAAAAGGAGCCTTGGGGAACACCAGCATTTATTTTGTGAATATCAGACTTAAAACTATCCAATACAACATGTATTAAACGATCTAGAAGGTAATTTCTAATCCAAAGAATAAGAGCTTCGTTGATGCCAAACGCACGCATTTTCGATAAGAGAGCCTGGTGCCAAACTCTATCAAATGCCTTAGAAATATCAAGCGCAATAGACTTACTTTCTCCAAAACAATGTAAAGATCTGTTCCACTCTTCGGTGAGATATGCCATCAGATCACCAGTGGAACGATTGCTGCGAAAGCCGTATTGCCGGTCATTAAGAAGCTTTCGATCTTCGAGATATTTCTTGAGCTGATGATTTATCAGCGATTCCATGACCTTGGAAAGAAGGGACGTAAGTGCGATTGATCGATAGGACGAGGGGGAGAAATGATCACCTTTTTTAGGAACAGGCTGGACAAATGCTGTTTTCCATCTTCTAGGGAAGATTCCAGAACAGTAGGAGCGATGGAAAAGCTTACGCAATGGTTTTGCCAGCGTTGAAGAACACCTCTTCAGAAGAATGGGGGTATACCACCAGGACCAGCGGATTTGTTTATATCAAGATCTCGAAGGGCTCTTGCAACTGTACGAGTGCGGAAATATACCTGTCTCATTGAATGATTTACGTTCTCAAGTACAGGAGGGGCAATGTTGCTAACAGGCAACGTGGAGTTAGCAGCAAAATGAGCTGCAAGTACATTTGCCTTTTCTAAAGAGCTAGTTATCGGTTTTTCTTTGTGAGCGCTGGAACTGAAGATGAAATTGAATTTTTTATGTTCTTGACAAATGACCAGAAATTCTTACTGCCTTTGGGACATTGCAGGATTTTTTGCCTTAATTTCTGTTCATGTAAGAATTTGGTTTTCTTTATAACAGCGTTGCATTGGTTTCTGACTTGTTTAAACTTTTTCCGATTTTCCTCGGTTGGGTTAGCTTTGTAAGAGCGGAAACTTACTTCTCTCGACCTGATAGCTTCCTTACAGCTTGTATCAAACCAAGACTTTTCTTTCGACTTTATACTCTTAATTCTGTAAGGAATAAAAGTACGCATCCCAAGAAAAATCACTTCTGTGATCATATCAGCACTGGCATCAACGTCACTATCGAGGAAACATAGTGACCAGTTAAAAATTCTAAAAAAGTTATTCAGACCGTCCCAGTTGGCTTTCTCGTATTGCCAAACGGTCCTAGTTGGATGCTTCTCTTTAACTGAATGAATGGGACACGAGAAATTAGCTGATATTACACAATGGTCCGAAGTGCCGAATGGAGATTTTACCGTTATGGTATACTTATCAGGGTTAGAAGTAAGAAACAAATCGAGAGTGTGAGCGTTTTGCCCAGCAACATCTGGTATACGGGTGGGCTCATCTACCAGCTGAGTAAGTTGGTGCATCTCAGCAAAGATCTCAACATATCTTCCTTCGGGTGTTGTCTGTCCTGAATGGCGGAACCAATTTGAGTTGTGTAGATTGAAGTCGCCCGCAATAACGACTTCAGTGTGAAGGTACAGGGAAACAATTCGGGAAATGGAATCAGACAGCGCATCAAACTCATTAAGAGTTGAATTGCTGTCCAGATTCGGACTCCTATAAATAAAACAATAATGGATGATCTGCTTGCGGACAGTAAATTTGAGCCACATGAAATTAAAGTTCGTATTAGAACAATGTCCGTATTGAGGAAGACTCTGGCAAGCAACATCATGTCTAACGTAGACTAAAAGGCCGTGATGGCGAAAGAGTAAAGGCATTAGGTTATAGCGAGACAGGCTAAATTCTGAAAGATCAGTATTTGCACCAACCTGTGTTTCACCTAATGCCAAAACAGCTGGTCTGTACTCAACAGAATGGCCGTACACGAAAATTTCTTCTTAGCCCACGAATATTGGTAAACACAACACAAAAATCACTCACCATGTCAAAAATCACAAAGAGAAGAGCCAACGGAAGCTAAAGGCTTCGATTCAACAAAAGAGCCTTCTGATTACAGTACAAGAGGAGAAGTAGTGTGCTGACTTCCCACCGCAGTGGAAACACTATTCAATTCATCGACAACGAACATATTATATTCTTATATGTATACTTACAACCATCCCTGCAAGTGAGCCAGAAATACGAAGAGGGCAATTCAACATTCAACTGGCATGAATCAAAGAGAGTGCACTTCACTTTTAAGAAGCTTAAGACTAAACCACATAAAGTATAATTGAATATTAAGAAATTAAAGCTTGAATTTATTTTTTGAGTAGGTTTTTTTTAATTTTATTTTTTTTTTCAAGAAAGGTATAGAACTTACCAAGTTCAAAATGGACCTAGGAGTAGCATAAACCCTGGTTTAAATAAATTTAACTCTGATTTGTCTTTGCCGCGTACAATTAGTCTTAGGTTTCCACAAAACCATATTTGTTCTCACTATTTTTAAACGTATTTTTCCTTGAAGTTCAATGTCCTTTAAGCATTATTGCATAATAAGTTCATGAGGAATATAAATTGGCCAATTTTTATATAACCCCCATTGTTAGGTATTTTTTGTCTATTTATTATGTCACCCAACAACTTTCAAAGCGAGTCCATGTCAAGAATCATCTGGCTTTTGAGCTTGTCCACATTTATTACGCTGAGGTTGTCCTTCCACTCAGACTTTCACTTCGTGCAACATGCAGGACATTTTTGCTGTCACTGCTTATACATTCAATAGCAACGTTTCACGACTTGACAGATACAACATATATAGTCTAGGATGACTCTTTTCCAGGTCAGCGACACTCTTCTTTTCCTTCCTTCACCAAACTGATACACCAGCAATCAAAAACAAAAAAAAAACTAAACACATTTTCTAAAAAAAAAACTAATCAATTCCAGTATTCGTCGTTGTTGGTGGTCATCCTGATACCCGGTTCCGTCCTCATTCGACCAACACGGAAGGGCAATCAAAATATATTCCGTTTCATTGCAGAAAATTGAATGTTCTTTTTGCAGCAAGGATGATGGGATAAGCCCACAACGAGTCACATATCTTTATGTTTCTTTTCTTTTCTTTTGGTTTTTTTTTTTTTATTAAAAAAAATTACAATTTATTTATTTTTTAAATCACAAAACTTGTCTTGCAGAATGCACCTTCTCAAAAGAAATCTGAAAATGTGAAAAAGGATACAATGGCGGATTTATCGCCTTCCGAAGTGCTTGTTATGTCGTTGTCGCTGCACTAAGCCGAGGGGCTTATGTGTGCTCTCATCGACAACAAAAAGCCACTCAAAAGCACTCAACATAATAAAAATTGAATTCCATATAGAATCGAAGCAATACAAAAAAACAAAAAATAAACGAGAAAAATCTGAAATCCTTTTCGATAGATTTGGGGTTCTGAGCAGGGTTACCTTTCTAAATATTGTATAAAGGATAATAATATGATGCTCTGAATAGGTCTTATTATTTTGGGTATTTAAGCAGTGCTCTTAAAAATATGTATTTTTTTTTTATTAATAACATAAGTATATTAAAAACACAATGTTTTTTTAAGTAATACTTAGTACAAAGTGGTTAACATGTTTTAATTGATATATTTATAATATTAAACTGAATTTTAAATTAAATTAATTTTTTTTTTAAGAAAAGGAAATAAATGAATTCAGCACTTCAAATGATCTTCTATCGCAGTTGAAAATTATGCCTAAGTTTTTGACCTTATCAACGTACGGAAGCGTTGAGCTACCAAGCTCAATGCTAGGATAATAAGACGTGTCAATCGGGTTTTTGTATATCTGCACATCATCGGCATACATTAATATCTTACAAAATTTGAGAATCTCAGGTAGATCATTAATAAAAATACAGAAAAGCAATGGTCCAAGGATAGACCCCTGAGGGACACCAGCATTCGTTGAAAGAAAGTTTGAAAGGTGGAAGCTTATACACACTGCCTGCGTTCTTCCGGATAGATATTTATGAATGAGAGTCACTGCAGTTCTATCAAAGAGAAAATTATTCCTTAATTTATTCAGTAAAATACCGTGCGGAACTGAGTCGAAAGCCTTTGAAAAATCAAGCAGCACCAGTGTAGAAGCGTATTCCCTGTCAATTTCTTGACGAATGTCATCAACAAGTTTTAATAGAGCTGTGGAGCAACTAAGCCCAGTTTGTACCGAAGAAAGAAACTTGTTAGATGATAAAAAAGATGACATCTATTGACTCATTATTCTTTCAAAGACTTTCGAGGCAAAAGGCAGAAAGGAGATCGGGCGATATTCTTTAACTGATAAGCTAGAATTCTTTGGAATTGGGATTATTTTGGAAATTTTCCATATTTTAGGGCAAGAAGATGTGGTTTAAATTGAATTAAAAATGTTAGTAAAATATGGAATATTTAGCGGCAAAATAATTTTGAAGAACTTAGGGTGCATATTATCCAGCCCAATAGCTTCAGACTTAATTCTCTTGACTGCCTCAAGTACATCAATCTCATTAACTTCGCAGAAACTGAATTGGTTCGAGGATATGGATTCACTATTGTTATGGTCTGCAATAATTGATGTATTCGAAGAAGGGCCGACAAACAATTTGTTGAGCTCATTAGCATCACATTCCTCACCTAAATTATTTGACTTTTTGGTTATGCCAAGAGATTTAATGTTTCGCCAAAGTTTTTGTGATGAGGTATTTTGAAATTTTGTACTATAGTAGTGAAATTTTACTTTCTTGATGTCCTTATTGACTAAGTTCCGAAGAATTTTGTATGAACTGAAAAAAGATTGTAGCCTGAAACGTTTCCATCTGATATAGGCTGACTTTCTTTTAGCAATAAGAATTTCAATCTTACGATTTAACCACTCGCATCTATAATTACGAACGGTAACCGATTTTATTGGGACAAATGTATTAAACAGGTGGTTAACTCCGGTAAAAAATTCAATTTGGTCATCAACTTCGGGAAGAGAGTAAATTGTTTCCCAGTTGATGTTTGTAACCTCAGCGAATAGGGTTTCAAAGTTAATAGCCTTGAAATCTCGATACTGGAAAGTACCTACATCTGTGTTTCGACTAAAATTAATATTATAAAGAGTTAGTTAGTTTTTTTGAGGAATACTTCTTTATTTAGTGTCAATGCAATTCAATGCAAACATTTTGTTAACGCTAAGTACAGGAGAAGGAAAGTGATCATGCGAAAAGCAAAAATCTCAGTAAAGCACGACAAGAGAAAAAGGAGCCAGAAACTGGTAGTTAATACACCAAGGTTGCCTCCAAGTTATACCAGATTGATCTTTCACTTAACCAGTGTGTCATGTAGATTTTTAAGTATGAAGTGGTGATTTGAACAGATAAGTCTTTTGATTTGCTGGTGAAAAGTGTTAATTTGATAGTAGGAACTGTTAAAAGACAGTGATGGCATGGAGCCGACACTCAAAAACTAAACAAGTAGTCAAATTAATGAACTTGATATCCAGGTCTCAACGATTCGAATTCATATCTGTGGGCTATTATTATAAGGAGGAATCCAAAGACAATCCCAAATCAATAATTTAAATATTTTTAAGAAACTATTTATTGTAAGAAACCATTTTAATGCTCATAATCGTGAGTTTTGAATAGTAAGCCTCCGTTGTCACTCTGGGTCAATATAATCCATGCCTTAACTTTGTTGTAAAACATCCTTAAAGTTATTTAAAATTTTATGGGTATAAAACCCTTTAACTATAGTTTAAGGTCCCCACTACAAATTTCGATGCATCCCGCTTGATCATAAACTCACACAAACAGTTGAGCGTGCTTGCAAGACGGAGCTGGGTCACTTTGACACTGATACAAAAAAATATAAAAAAATAAAATTATTTTTCGTCCAATTCATAGCACATAGTTGGTAGTAATAGTTAGTAGTACTAAAAACTTGTGATAATAAATTTGTGTGTACCGATATTTTAATGGCGTACAAGTTACGATCGCGTATGCAGAATGCGCTTTTTTGTGAAGAGCCTGCAGACATCGGTGGCGAAACTTTTTCGGAAGATGATCACATTTCGGAAGAGTCAAATACTGATACGTCGTCTTCCGATTATACAGAAACGGAGGAAGGAAGTTGAAAATACGACGGAAAATAAAAGGATTTCGTTGCAGGCGAGTCGAGCTGCTGGTCGGCCGCGTTCTATACTGTACAGTGTACAGTAAGAACAAAACAAAATGGAGAGTTTCTTTGCGCTCAAAATTATCGGGTGAGTACATAATTTTTTCCTTTATGATTTTTTTCATGCAGTACTGCATTTTCAAAAAGAGTATTGCACCACGTGGAACAGATATAGAGTTTTTCTCTTGCTCGCTCTATCTCTGTCTTTCTTATTGCTTACGGCACGGCATTTTGTCTACGTGAAAAATTTTTTTCAGATCGTCTTTATAATTCTGAAATACTTCCTGTACCTAGAAATGGCGCTGAAAATTGCGAAAATTATTTTGATTTTTTGGAAATTCTTTTCAACGATGAAATTCGTAGTACTATTGTTGATTGTACGAATGCAAAAATTGAAGAAATATGTGCTGAAATGATGGCAGAAGTCACAATTAATCAAACATACCATCGTCCGACTGATATGCTCGAAATATAAATGCTTTCATAGCTCTACTGTATTACTTTGGCATGTGGAAATCAAACCACGTCAGTGTCCTTTAACTTTGGAGTCATACCAGTGGGTTTAATTTCTACCGATGCGTTATGCCAAGGTTGCGGTTTACTTTTATCGCTTCTTGCTAGCGCTTCGCTTTCTTTCAACGCCATTCCATATCTGGGAAAGACTGGCCACGCTCGCGAAGATTCGTCTAGGGAATATATATATAACAGCACCTGCTCATGGCAAAAATCGGTACCACTGTTGAAAGCTATGATGAAAGAACCGTACAAAATGCAAGTCACTGGAACAATAAAAAAAAATAAGCCCGACATTTCCAATGAAATGAAACTGTCTTCGAAAACCGTACCAGCATCAAAATTTTGCCATAGTGAAGATGTGACGCTAGTTTCGTACACCTCAAAAAATCATAAAATAGTTTTAGCTGTTATAGTACGAAAAGCAGAGGATCAGGCAGGGGAAGCCGGATCTCATTTTATTTCAAAATAAGACGAAAGGAGGCACTGATGTCTTCGACAAACTCTAGCATGCATACACAACAGCTCGAGCGACTAACCGCTGCGCTGGCCAATGAGATTTTTTTGGCATGCTTGATCATGCTCAAGTTAATGCCCGTACTTGTAAATATTACAATGTAAGGCTGTCAGCTGAAGCAGCAATAAAACAACTTGTTTTATGCCTCGTTTCCCCGTATTTGCGTGATAAATTAGAAAACGTGTACTTCGCACAGAAATTCAACAAGGCATAATGATGATTTTGAATGAAAAATCACTAGAGCATCAAGAAAAAGGCCAGTCTTAGGCAAATGAGTCAGATGTTGTCTTTGTCCATCAAAAAAGGCCAACAAAACTAAAATGCAGTGTCCAAGTTACTCCCGACCCATGTGCAATGAACATAGAGTTTATCTATGCAATAATACATGTGCTGGTAGTGATTAAAAAGTCGTTTAAATATTAATATTTTTCATTTTTCAATATTAAAATTATGTATTTTTGCGTCCAAAAAATTACTTCAGTCACCTACAAAAATAAATATCTTTTTTTCGAAGTACATTTATCTACTAATTTTTTCTGCAATAAGCAATATTTCAACTTTAAGATGCTGAATTTTTAGATCAAAATAGTTATTATTAAAAAAAATATTATTTTTTTTTTTAAATTCGATTTTAAAAAAAAAAACTTTTTTTTCACGATTTTTTGATTATACAGTGAACATTGGAAAACGTGAACTAATTAAAACCGAGGGTGTTCATGTTTTTGAGATTGTTCGTGTTTTGGAATGTAACATTTTATGATTAAAATAGTATTCCTACCGTATTGTCTTACTACTGCTCTAAAAATAAAACATATTTTCTTTCATTTTATCTTCTTTTTGCTTGCAGTAGTATAGATTATTGAATATTTTTACATATTTACATATACTGGTAGGGGTTATTAAAAAAATTGATTAGATTTCATTTTTAAATTAGAACGTTTTACAAATAAAAGTTTTATTTAACAAGCAAAATTTGTAATTTTTGTCTGGTCTATTTTTGCCAACATTTTAACAACTAAAATTTCTCTTAGGCGTTTATGTCGCTTTGGTCAAAGCCTTCATCTGAACACCATTCCAAAGCCTTTTTAAATATTTCGTACTATGCATTGTCAATATTATGGGGAATTCCGAAGTTTTAAAAAATTAATTCAGTGCATTTTTATGTAGAAATGTTGAAAAAATTTCTGTTCACGTTTTAGAGCTTTTCGATTTGTTCACGTTTTAGAGCAGTCAATGTAAAAATTACAGTATTCACGTTTTGGGATAGTTCACGTTTTGGGGGGTTCACGTTTTCCAATGTTCACTGTATTCACTTTGTAAAATAGCAATTATTTCAGCGGAAATTTTTTCAGTAGCATCTAAAGTATATCTGTGAATTTTTTCAAGACGATCGGCCAACAAATAATAAAATGGCGAACGATCAAATTTCATCTTTGGTCATTTTGACCCAGTGTGACAATATTGATTGAAAAAATAGGTGTGATAACGAAGGGCTATTTGAAAAACAAACATTCCATTTGGACGAAGTTGAAAACTATGGTATCTTCATGGTCATTACTCATAAGTAATAATTGATAAACATATTGGTAAGTGATTTAAGAGTAGATTTCAGCAACATTCGGGGCTTGCGAAAGAACTTCTATGCCACGTACGTTCATATACTGTAAAGAACATGGCAGCTGTTTTGGCACTTAGTGATCTTTCCGTTCATTCGGAATTTTCTCTACATGGGTAAAGCTTATTGCCATTATTCTTCCCACACCACGGTCTCGTGATTTTTATTAGAAATGATGTTGCGTACCAACTTCGACCCCAATATGGTAAATGTTTAAATATGAATTTCAATTTCATATGGTTAAAATTCACGGTACACAAGCACATCAAACATAGTACCTGAAATTCAACTTTTAACGAATTTGATGCTCTGTCCGATTCCATCCAAAGAATTGTTTTTTATTATCCTCACACTGAAATCGTCATTGCAAGCGATTTCAATATACACACATCTAGTTGCCTTCACTTTTCTGGTCAGAAAACACCCAAAGGATTGTCAACGGCCTTGGCTCCGATGAAAGCATCGCTTCCCATCGATCAGCGAAATCAAGCATCGTTGCGCGCGGTTAGTACTTGGATGGGGGACCGTTCAAATACCAATCGTGAGCTGTTGACATGTGTTTTTTCTGTTGTTCTTTCTCCACCCCGATGAGTTTCACCTTGTCGTGGTGGGGTGGCTTACGTCTTTCTCTGGCTTGCTAGAGTTAGACAACTAAGAAAACTCAACACGTAGAACTTATATAAAATAAGTCACGTGGCATACACATCAAAAACGATCGAGACATCTCTTTCGTATGTGTATGCAAAAGCAATCTAATGTAGTATTAGAAAATGATGTTAAAATCAGATTGCTAGATAAGAAAATTGAAATTTTGAACGCTTGGAGGACATCGGTTGTAGTTCAAGCCATGTCCGAAAAAATCTCGGTGCTATACCCAATCTCAGAATATGATAGATCCTATCAGAAACTGAGCAACGGGTCCCTGGTGCTGATTTATACAAATCTTGAACAATGTGATGTGGGGGTCACGGCCTTGACGAAGGGTAGTTGAGCGATATGACCGTCTCTTTTGCCTGGAGTCTTGGTTTAGCAATACAATGGACGGTCCTTCCTGGTACCTGAAATTAAATTGCGGGGAATGTCTCTATCCCTTTTGGTGTAGGACGAGCAAGACTAATCGTTTCGGTGCGGATTGTGGTTGGCTTTGGTCGGCTATGATCTGCACCCTCATTTTGCTTAATTTATTAAGCGCATGTAATATTATTGGTGATATTTCTAAAATAACTCCATAATATAAAAAAGTAGCAAATAAGAAAACACCCTAATTGGGTACCACGGGGATAGTGATTACTAATCTCCCGCTAATTATAGCCCCCATGGAGTAAGGACCATGGAATCACTGTCACTGGGAAGGCCCTCTGTAAAGAGAGCTCGTGGTGGCTGTGGTTATACCAATCGAGTTACGCGATTGGCTATTGTGGTTTTTACTGCAATAGTTAGATAACACAATTAGATCCGTACCAAAGGGTAATAAACTGCCTACACAGTACAAAATTTGGAACAACCTAAAAATGCTTGATTCGCACTCCATTGACAGGACCAACGAATTGTCTTGGGTGTTAGTCTTGCATGGGTTGGAAGGGTGTGGCCACCTTTCATCCAGATAAAAGGCAACTGGGACCTAGTCCTGGGCCGTCAGTGCTTGAGGTTAAGCAGTGGGGTGAAGGCTTAATCGCTAGGTATCCACTATAAAAGCTTAAAGCTTAAATTTCAGTTCTGTTCTTCTTTCTTTCTGTCTGTCTCTCTCTGTTGTATTGTATAAGCCGATGGTCTGAGTTACCAGTGCTTTCAGTGTCTCTACTTCGTAGATTTATCTACGGAGTAGTGGAATATGTAATGTAATGTAATCTAACACCCAAAGGAAAATATGTTGAGGTCTTTGCTGAGTTAAATCATCTGACTAAGCTTGTTTTGTTGACGGGCCAACTCGGATTCCTGACGTTGCAGGGCAATCCGTCAACACTCTAGACTTGTTCCTCACCTCTGAACCTGATAAATACACCATAACTGTATTATCTCCGCTAGGCACATCAGACCGTTGTGTCATATCTGCAATTTTATCGTGTCAACAAACGCCAGTTAAAGAAAAAAAGACCCGTGAGAACCGTTTGGCTGTACGAGAAAGCGATCTGGGACGGTCTCAATGAGTTCTTCGAAGAATTTAGCTAGGGCTATGTTTCCTCGATAGTGACGTAGACTCCAGTGCAGATATGGTATTCCGAATAGGTATTCCGAATAGGATGAAATTTATTAAACCGAAAGAAATCTCCTGGTTTTATTCGAGCTGTACAGATGGTATCAGAGTTAAAAAAGTAAGTTTTTTTTTTTTTTAAAGCCAATCCGGAAAACTGGAATAAGTATGTACAAGCAAACTAGAAAAACCTGTTACATTCATATGTGACAAACTAATTTTTTACATAACCAAAAATTACGACAAAAAATACATCCTCAGTTCCAAGGCACGTCTTCAATGACACTCCTGTTGTAAGCTCGATAGATAAGGCCAATTTGCTTGCAGCACAGTTTGTGGTAAATTCGACGATGCCAAAGAGCATTATAACTCCTTCTGTACTTGAGAACACTAACTTTTTCATGGGACCAATCTTTTTTCGTACTCGTTTGGTTGCAAAAGTTTTGAAAGATCTTGACATACACAAATTCACTGGCCCGGATAGTATCCCTCCCATTGTTCTGAAGAGGCGTTCTTTAACGCTGGCAAAACAACTGCGTAAGCTTTTCCATCTATCCTATTCCTCTGGACTCTTTCCGAGTAGATGGAAAACAGCATTTGCCCAGCCTATCCCTAAAAAAGGTGAATCTTCTACCCCCTCTAACTATCGTCCAATTGCACTTACGTCCCTTCTTTCCAAGGTTATTGAAACACTGATAAATTATCAGCTTAAGAAATATCTCAAAGAACGAAAGCTCCTCGATGACCGGCAATACGGCTTTCGTAGCAATAGGTCCACTGGTGATTTGATGGTATATTTCACCGAACAGTGGCACAAATCTTTACATCGTTTTGGAAAAAGTAAGATTATTGCACTTGATATCTGAAAAGCATTTGATAGTTTTTATCATCAAGCTCTCTTATCGAAAATGCGTGCTCTTTGTTATCGATGAATCTTTTCTTCGTTGGGTTAGAAGTTACCTTTCAGCTCGATACATGTCGTACTGGATGGTCTCAAGTCTGAAATTTATAAAATAAATGCTGGTGTGCCTCTTCTTCTTGTTTATCAACGATCTCCTATCTGATACTTCTAATCCATTAAATTGTTTTGATGTATATAGTAGCCTCAGCTTTTCATACTCGTTTGAGTATCGCTAAAGCGACTCATTGAGGAAACTGAACAACTCTCAGTGCTCTATAATTGGGCAGGTGCTCAAATAACACACTTGAATCTCTTGGATAGAATCCAAAAAAAGAGTTCTAAAAATGATAGATGATAGGAGTATAACAGAAACTGAAGTAAACGCTCTGAATTCCAAATTACAAAAGAGAACTTTACTTAACTAATAATTCATTATTTGACATTTAAAACAGGGATGATATTAATTATACAATTCGGTACAGTTGTACTAGAAATTACAAAGCTTGGTAATGGATATGTTACATCATCTCCCCGGACGTTATATAGGTTCCACCTCTCTAGGGTTGAAATCGTTCAGGTTTCTTCCTAATCCGGTTTGATCTTCTTGTGTCGAATTCGGATGATGGTTGAATACCTTGGCTTGACGAACCCGGCTGGCTTATTTTATCTGCATCTTGAATCGCCTTATTTTCAGAGAAAGACTTATCCGCAGCGTTCGTGGTAATGATGCAATCATTTTCGCCAACCTGTTTATAAAGATCGAAGTTTTTATTAGTATTGGAATCGAAATTACCTTCACTCAAATTTCTATCTCCAGTGTCCGCAGACACCGATGGCCCTATTAGGGTTGTATTAGTATCCAACTGATATCTCGAAGGACGAATCTGGTTCTGGTGGCATCTTAAATAACCACGTTCTGTTTGAACTCCATACATCTTGTTTCCAAAAACATCTTTGATGACGCCTTCTGACCACTTCTTTGACTGCAGATACTCGCGGACCAAAACCTCTTGTGAGCGCTGGAATTTGGCAGATGTGTAATCCGGTTTTACTTTTTTAAACTCAGGAACAAAACGTGACAACAAGTTTCGGTATTTTCGGCCATGAAGTAACTCTGCTGGCGACTTGAGTGTAACTCCACCAGGTGTTGAACGATATGTAGAAAGGAATGAATAAAGAGCTGTATCAGGGTCCTTCTTCTCCGCCATGTTCTTCTTGAACGACTCCTTGAATGTTCTGACAAACCTCTCTGCTTGCCCGTTTGATGCTGGATGAAAAGGAGCTGTTCTAAAGTGTAGAATTGAGTGAAACTCGCAAAACTCCTTGAAAAGTTGGGCCGTGAACTGAGTTCCGTTGTCCGTAACTATCACTTTTGGAAGTCCTTCAATCGCAAAAATTGATTGGATGGCCTTGATTGTAGCTTCGGCGGTTATAGACGTCATCGACACAACAAATGGGAATTTTGAAAACGAGTCTACACAGATGAGCCACATTTTATTAAAAAATGGACCGGCGAAGTCTAAGTGTATTCTTTCCCAAGCCTCATCCGCGGGAGGCCAGTTGCTATATTCTCGTTTTGGATCGCATGCAGTTTGTTAACAAATAGTGCATCCCGCTACCATCTTATCAATTTGTCTGTCTAAGCCTGGGAACCAGACATATTGGCGCGCTAGTCGCTTCATTCTAGAAACGCCCCAGTGGCCTTCATGGACGTATCTCAGTACTCTAGCCTGCATCACCTCCGGAATTACGACCCGTTCACAATCTGCACTAAGGACAAGGAGAATTATATTATTCTGAATTCTCAAAGCCAACTTACGCTCAAAATATGGTTTGATATCTGTCTCGTCATTTGCCAGCCAAGCCGGCCATCCATTCTTTATGTAAGCGGCAACCTTCCTCAATACTTTATCTTTTAAAGTAAACTTACTAATAAGTTCAGCATTTATCGGACCGGTACCAAAATCTTCCAGAACCGAATTTACTTCATGACCTTCGCCCTCAGACTGATCGAATTCTATATCTGGGCCCACGGGAAGGCGAGATAACGCATCTGCATTTCCATGCTTGGACGTAGATCGGTACTTGATTTCATAATTATAGGCCATGAGCGTCAGAGCCCAGTTCCGGAGCCGCCGCATTGTCATTTCTGGAATCGATCTACCCGGATTAAATATGGCTGTCAACGGTTTATGGTCGGTCTGCAACTCAAACGGGCGACCATACAAATAGCAGTGAAACTTCTTCACACCATACACAATGGACAATGCTTCCTTTTCCACCTGGCTATATAATTTTTGATGCTTGTCGAGAGTTTTGGAGGCGAAGGCAATAGGTATCTCCTTCCCATTTGGATAACGGTGTGATATAACCGCTCCAATTCCGTAGCTGGAGGCATCTGTTGCCAATATCAGGGGTAGTGTATCATCAAAGTGAGCTAATCGCGCAGCGTCCAGAATACTGCGTTTAAGCGATTCCATCGCATTCTGTTGGCTAGTGGACCACACAAACTTGGCATTTTTTGCACGCAGTGCATTAAGAGGTCCAGCTACCTGCGAGAAATTCGGTATAAATTGATTATAATAGTTCAATTTACCTATTAAGGCTTCCAACTCCTTAAGGTTCGTGGGCTTTGGTATGTTTCTTAGAGCTTCCAAATGCTTTTCTGAAGGACGGATCCCAGCGGCAGACAGTGTATGGCCCAAGTACTCTAATTGTTCCTTAGCAAAAGTACATTTTTTCTTATTGCACCGAAATCCATTGCTTTGAAGACGACTAAACACGTTTTCCAACGTCTGCAAGTGTTCTAAATCATCTTTACCCGAAACAACGATGTCGTCGAGATACACAGCTACTGGTAGGTCTGCAAACAGCTGCTCCATTATGTTCTGGAATTCCCCTGGGGCGCTGCTTATACCAAACGGAAGACGCTGATATTGGTACAGTCCAAAAGTTGTGTTGATCACCGTCATCTCCTTCGAAGCGTCATCCAGCTCGATCTGGAGATAAGCATCCGAGAGGTCAATTTTCGTGAAACGTTTCCCTCCATGAAGTGTGTGAAAAATGTCCCGAATACGAGGTATTGGGTGTCGATTAGCGATCAGCTGCGGGTTTACACTGGACTTGAAATCCCCACAGATTCGTACGCCACCATTGGCCTTCTGCACAATTACCACGGGAGCTGCCCACTGTGTACGGTGTACTTGTTTTAGAATCTGAGCTTCAATCCGGCGGTTTACTTCTTTCTTGGTCTCTTCAAGCAGTGCATATGGGATTGGTCGATGTCGAACGAACTTTGGAACAGCCCCATCTTTCAGGGCAAGATGTGCTTTATACATCTTGCACTTACCTAATCCCGACGAAAACAACTCTGAATGTGACGTACACAGTCTCTCAATGCTGTTTAGCAATGAGCTGCTTGAATCAATTTGCAAAATCGAATGTTGCACAGTTAGACTAAAGGTCTTAAACCAGTCTCTTCCAAGAATATTAGATCCATTGGAGTTCACAACCAGCAACTTAACATTATGTGTTGCTTCTTTAAAAACAACCTCCACTTGCAACTCTCCTCTAATAGAAATTGGTGTTCCACCGTACGCTGTCAAAGACTTACCAGTTGTAGACAATTTCGGATGACCCAATTCTTTATAGCCCTCGGAACCCACCAAAGAACACGATGCTCCTGTGTCAACTTGAAATGTCATATTCCTACCATTAACAGCTAGTTCTATCATTATGCCTGAGCTTGAGCCCACCAGCATTTCATCATGTAATTGTACCACTTCGGTTAAATGGATCTTCTCAACCGAATTAACTGTTTGCTTATTTTGTGATGCCGTTTTTTGGTGTCGTTGAGAGCTCTTACGGTAACGATTTCGATTATTTTTGTTTTTACTGCTAGTGCTAGCTGTTGCATTTGCTCCATCAAATGCTGTTCTCTCTCCTACCATACACACCGCCTCTATGTGTCCTACTTTCTTGCATCTGCGACAGACCGATTTGTAGTGCCGACACTCATTCCTACTGTGGTTGATAAAACATTTTGGACAAGATTTATAGCGGGATTGCGACGAAGTACGGTTATCGTGATGATTAGAAACTGGCAGCTGATTTACTTCTACTGTATGATCGTCTGTAATTGCAGAAAAAGTTTGTTGTGCAGTTTCATAGGCTCTTGCAATTGTTAAAACGTCTTCGAGTGAGGGGTCTGCTTTCTGGAGTGCTTGCGTGCGGACGTTGTTATGAGGTGTGTATAGCACAGGAATATCTCGTATCATGTTGTCCACATAAGAGGCGGCACAGCCTTCACCAGAGCACGTGAACAAGCAATTACGAGCAACTCCTCTGAGATCTGCAACTCATGATGAATAAGACTGTCCAGGCTTCATCACCGTCTTGTGAAATTGGTAGCGCGCTGCAAGAACATGAACTGTAGAAGTGAAGTGTTCACTTAGCTTACCAGTGAGATCTTTGAAAGTCTTCGTTGTCACATATTCTACGCCATAGAGCTTTTGGAGGATCTCGAAGTTGTCTGTTCCAACCCAAGACAAAAAAACATGCACGTTTTTGATTATCGTCAGTGACACGGCATGCTTCAAAGTGCTGTTCCATTTGCTGGAGATATGTTTTCCAATTATCCTCCTTCTTATAAGCTGGAAATGGTTGGATAACCGAAGCACTTGTCAATGATGTTGGCGGCGTGATTCGAGAAAACCATGTCTTTTGATCCGCCAATATCTCAGCCATCAAATCACGGTGTGATTTTAAAACTTTTTCCATAAATTCTTTATCCATTTAAGAACAGTTTAGTGAAATTCTGAAAAGAATTCAAGGCTCGCAAGATCGAAAAAATTAGAATAAAAATTCCTCGTCGCCACTGAAGTAAACGCTCTGAATTCCAAATTACAAAAGAGAACTTTACTTAACTAATAATTCATTATTTGACATTTAAAACAGGGATGATATTAATTATACAATTCGGTACAGTTGTACTAGAAATTACAAAGCTTGGTAATGGATATGTTACATCAGAAACATTTGAATCTCTCGAGCACCGTCGCAATGTTTTTTGTCTTTTATTATTTTACCGTTACATCTATAAACAGTGTTCTAGCGAAATAGCCAGTTGCATTCCTCCCCTTAAACAATTTATCCGTAATACTCGTCCAACTTCGGAGGTACTGTGAAATACAGAGATTCTTTCTTTAGCCGGAATACACGAATGTTGTACGCTCTACCCAGCTCTATTTTTCCTTCCCTCTTAAACCCTTCTTTGTTTTCCTAACGCTCGTACTGTTTTAATTATTTTAAGGGTAGTAATAACCCCTTGAGTGCGCGCTAATTATTAAAAAAAAAAAAAGAAACAAAAATTGAATGCCATGGTAACACTGGTAAAGTTGTACACACCCACTTATGGTTCTTTGTATAAACTATTCTTGTGCATGCTGCTGTTGTTGTCGATGGTTTTTGGATGCACCGTACGAAAAATTGAATGCAGTCTTACAAAAAAATAAATACACTGTTCCTTAGGAAAATGCATTTTCTGGTTTGTCTGTGCTTTAAAGCAGCTTTTGATTGTGTTATTAGGGAAGTAGAGGGCATTTCCGCTCCGGAAAAAGTATTTTTAAATTTAGAAGCGGAAGAAATTGAAACAATGTGTGTATACAATGGACAAGGATAAAATCGATATTCGGTAGGACATAGCCAAAAGATATGCTTTAGTAAGTCATGTGTGGTTAATAAGTTGGTTAAATATCTACAGATTTCGACCACCTTAAAAATGCTAGTGGATTGTGTCATCGGTTTGGTAATAGGTCCAAAAATTCTAATTATAATCTCTTCTGACTTTGTTAAACCATCCGTGCACAACTTAATGGTATTCTTTGAGTGTTTAGTTTTCTGTTGCGCCTAGAAACTAACTCCGCCTTAAATTTTGTTTTAAATCTATATTGTGATCATTCCATTTTTAGGAATGTCGATAAGATTTATTACTGTTGACTTTAAAAGACAGTCTCTTTCCTTATAACTTATACTTTTACCCGACCCAGTGTCCACCTTCGCAAACCTCATGTTGGCTCCTTTAGCAGCTCCTCCAACTATTTCATGTAATGAAGGATAATCTCCATTGCTGCTGTAGGGTTATTTCTCATTGCTCCAGTATTACATACACATAATACATTATTTATGTGAGGATTTTGACTATTTCTAGTGTATTTCTAGTTACGAGAATATTGTGTCATGCAACCTCACCATAGGTACTGATGGGTCTTAACATCATGCTGTACATCCAATTAAGGAAGCAAGTCTCTTGCATACCATTTGAGCAAATTACCCGGGAGTTGACTATATAGTATAATTTTCTAGATATTTTACATCTTTTTCTGTTACTGTATCTTCGCCAGCTAACAGGACAGGTTTCATCTTTCATGAATGGTCGAAGTCTTTTCTTGGTAAATGGTATTATAGTAATCTTTGTAGGATTGATATCACAGAGAGTTTCTTCGAACTTTCCAACGGCTTTAATAACCGTAATACAGCATATGCCCTGAGATATTTTTTAGCAGTTCATCCACTACAAGACTCTTTCGCAAGGGTGGTAGTATACCTCTCTGTGGACACCCTCTTGTTGTGATGATAGTTATGGTAATGTGTTTCGTTACTATACTCTGTCCAACAAAAATTGTCAGTACAGGCCTTATGGGAGAGCTTTTCCTAAAGCAGTGGCGCCTGATGCACCCTCACTTCAATGCGTTAGGAAAAATGCCACTAAAAAAAGAGAAAGCCACTGACTTTTCTTAAGGAATTTTTGTTGTAATTTTTTGCAAAAAGTTGTACACCCCAACACGACCGTCGTATCCCACTGCTGCTGAGATACTGTCAAGATCAAGACAAGAGTGTCAAGTGTCACTCAATACGATCGTGCGCTCTTTATCTACATCAAAACAGAGTTACCATTATCATTCTCAATTGCAGGCAAAGAGCTTTTTCAGTGGTTTTTATTAAGGAGCTTTTGGGATTTGAAGCTTTTGAGAACACATTTTAAGAAGATGAGTATGTTGAGTGTTGTCGTATTGCTTTTCAACTTAAAAAAAAACGCGCGTTTTTTACTTTCATTTGCGGCGATTTATAATTTAAACTACGGAATCCCTGTGAGAGCTTTAAAAGGCGACACACTTATGCCTGGCAAAGCAACCAGAATGAGAGACAAACGTCCTATCTTCCCTGTACTGACAATTTTTCTTGGACAGAGTATAGGGCTTAAATAGCACCGATATGGAAGGTATTTTCATAGGATCTCTCTATGTCAACGAAAGCACAAAAAGATGGTTCCCTTGTATTAATAGCTTTTGTAAGGTTTCTGTATATTACCCTTCTTTGTAGGCGAGTTGGCGTACATTGAGAGGCCTATTTACAAGAACTTCTAGTATTATAAATTTGTCAACTTTTTTTTCAAGATTTTCAGTACAAAGGATGTAAGAGTATCGATCTGAAAAACTTTGCATGGGTTATATCTTTTTTCCCAATTTTAGGATTGAAGATTACCTTAGGTCTTCTCCGTAGACTTGGTGTATATCCAAGAGCAATGCTACTACGGAGTATGCAAATGAGAGAAGACAAAAGATCTTCTTTGCCCTTTTATACAAGAGCTGGAAAGAAACCATTTTTACCTGCTGGCTATGGTTGATGCCCCAGTCTATACTTTTAATTGAACAAATAGTTGCAAATACAGGGTGGAACACCAATTGTGCTACAATAAGAAATTCAAATAACTTTTTTTTTAATCGATGTATTTCATTTATTTTTTTTTTATTGGTTAGAAAATTAAATTTTATTTTAAATAGTTAGTTGTTTTTAAAGATTATTGACCGCAAATGACCTCCACGCTGTCCCACGCATATGCGGAACCTGGTCAAAAAATTATTCATTGCGGCCTGAAGAGTTGAAGTTGGGATCGCCTCAATTATTGTCGTTATGGACTGCTTTAGTTCAGTTAAATTCCTGGGCTTCGTTTTATACACCTCTTGCTTGACATAACCCCATAAAAAGAAGTCTGGTGACCGTCTCATGGAGCATTTCTGGATTAGACTCATTCCATATACGGCAATTTTGCTTGTTTACATTGCCGTTAAGATCAAAATGGGCCTCATCAGACATGAACAAACAATTGATCAATGTGTTGTCTTCTTCGGCCATTGATATCATTTTTTGGCAAAATTCCAGGCGAACAGGCAAATCCTGAGGGTTTAACTTGCTAGTAATTTGGACTTTGTACGGAAACAAGTTTAAATCGTCATGAAGTATCCGTTGTAATGACCGTCTACTAATTCCAATTTTCCCCGATAAGTTTCGGGTCGAAACGCTCGGATTGGCCTGTATTGCAGATGCTACTGCTGCGATTGTATCCTGAACCCGAACATTGGCATCTCGATGGTACGGCCTTCGTGCGATGCTTCCAGATTCGGCAAACATGTTTACAAACCTCATAATGGTCCATCTACTCGGGGGATTACCGCCAAACTCCCGCCTAAATTCCCTTTGGACGGAAATGACGGACTGCAAAGCATGGTACCGTTGCACTATCCAAATTCTTTTCTCCGTATCCCAAGCATCCATTTTTATAAATCTAAATAGTAACCTACAAAATAAAAAAAAAAATAAGCCGATTACTCACACAGAAAAAAAGTTATTACGTTTTATTTTTGTACCACAATTGGTACGCCACCCTGTAGTTTTATTTGGTTTGTTAAGCAGCAGAGTGGACCTCTGCTCTTCTCTATCTCTGAAGCTTCCATCATTGCACTTAATTATTTGATGTGTCTTCTCTTTTGCAAGAGCTTGACACCTTGTTATTCCGCACAATTGTAGGACTTGTTGTGTCAAAAATCAACTAAAAATTATAATTTTCCATTCCAGGGGCGTGACATCCACCCATTTTCTCAAAAATTATCATAAATCATATGGAGCATATGGAGCACTTATGATTGTTGTAGAATGATAAAAATTGGTTGACTGACATACGTACAAAGTTTTCAAATTATTTTAAATTCTGAGTAATTAAAGAAAGTTTTCCTACTTAACCCTGTAAACTTTAGTCAGTAGTAATAACAACAACATTTCTTCTCAATATTTGTAGATGGTTCGGTTCGATATAACTCTACTCAAGAAATTTGATATTTAATTTAAAAAACTCATAACATGGTGTACTTTTCTCGACTGACTAGTTATACACAGGGTTCTTGTACGAGTACATAATAAGAATATGGCTCTCTAGTTGGTATCGTTTGGTACATTTATTGAAAGAGAATGTTTTTCAATTTCAAAATCCTGGTATTTTATGAAATTTCCTTATTGAAGATTTTTCCGAATTAGATAGCACCACTTCCTGCAGCCTATTGAACAGTCAACACTATTTTTTAAACACCTTCTTGATTTAGACTCGTTACGGTAAACAAACTTTATAGGAACAAAACAGCAATATTTTTGAATTTTCAATAATATATAATTGAACAATGAACAGCAACTTCCATAAACAAGGGGATCTTCAACTTGCGAGGGTAAATTTTAGCGGCCTGAGAAAGCTTTGTTGGTTTGGTAACATCTGTGAAATTTAGTGTTTATTATACCAAATAACCATGGCAAGTAACACAATATTGAAAAGCACGCCCAAATTATTATATCTGTTGCGTTCGTTGTGCCTATTTCACGGTAGACGTTGACTCCATTCACAGTCGACTTTTTAACGTTTGGTGGCCTAATTTGAAAAGACCGGTTTGATAATGAATCAGGCAATATTCGTACATCAAAGAAGGCAAAATCGATTAAGAACATTGCCGTGAATGAGTACAGCAGAACCCGAAGCATACGCCTCCTTGCAGAGTATAGGAACTCGTCCTTTCGCAGACTTCAACTGGGAAAATCTTACATTGGAGCTTACGTCTACAGCCGTACAAGATCCAAATAACCGGGTAGCTCAATGTTCATGATCAAAGACAGCGCCGTTTGTTCACTGACTGGCTTTCGGAACGTTTGGAAGAGGAGCCCAATGTTAGCCGAAAATACATCTTTAGCGACGAGGTGCATTTTTTAATGAATGGCCAGATATGAGACAACACCAATCCACATGATGTTCAAAAAGATACCTTTTGGTATAAATTTTGGGCCGGTGTTGCCATAGGTCCGTACTTTTTCGGAAACGAGGTGAGGCAGTCATATTCAGTCAGGGTAAGGTTATCTACCAATCTCATGCATCTAAGGCCCGCTAGATTTTTTTTCGTAGAGTTTCCTGTAGTCGCAGAGTTATCCGTATAAACCACAATCGACAGATGCCCTTAAGGCGAATATAACACTGGCCATCGCTCAAATTTACCCAGATCTTTGTAGAAGAGTCATTGAAAATTAGGAGTCTGAGATCCGTGTTACCATAAATTGAAACTAATATTTTGATAATAGGTGTGTTTTGTGAACTGTCCAAGAAAACGATCTAGCCTTCCAGTTACATTAAGACATTTTGATTCTAAATTTTGAACAACCTCCTTCGTCTGTTGGTCAAAAATTTATATGTACATATAAAAAAAAAGGATGTGTTCATGAACTAGATCATTTGACAACATAATCTAATCGTTACAAATTCCGATTATATTAAATTTGAAAAATTGTGGGGATTACTTTTAAAGTAAATGTTATTGTTTTTATAATTATTTACTTATTTCGTTATTTTTTTCATAAATTATTCATATATTATAAATTTTCCAACTTCATGAATAATATAAGAATAGCCATACTTATCAGACATATTCATGGAAATCTTGCAGAGATCCCAACTTGACATATTAAGAAAACAAATTCATTAGAAAGTAAATGTATACTTACATACATTAAAATTACTGAAGAGCGAATGTGCTGTTAACTTGTTGTTCTTGTATTTACATGTGCAAAATAAGCTTAATTTGTAATTTTTCGTAATGCGTACATTAAGAAGCTCAACAAAACACGTCTAATGATTTCGACTGACTCAAAATCAAAGCTAAGGAGCTATGTTCTAATTCATTTATTGAATGAGAAAGTTGAACAAATGCTTTAGTAGAGATGCTTTATTAGGAGAATAGATACCTGAATTTTGAGAATACAAATCTAAAGCATGTAAATTGAAAAACGTAGCTTTTGTTTTTTTCGCCAAATAAACATAAGCTATGTCTTTTAAGTCCAGACCAAAAATGGAATTAATATAAATAAAGAATATATTTGGGCCTAAAACTGAGGAACACCTATTTTAATGTAAATGGTTACACTGAATTTACCTCCTATCTTCACCATTTGTTTTCTATTTTTAAGAAAAGAAGAAAACCAATCAAGCATGAATCCCCTAAAACCCTAATTTTCGTAACAATATAAAAAACCTTAAGATATGGATGAATACAAATTATCCAGAGCCCTTATGATCTGATAAACTTCAAGAGAAGAAATCTGCTCAAAAAGGAATGTATTTGGTCTAAAATATTCACTTAAACATAACTCTGGGCAATTTATAGACACATTATTAATGCCTGCCTGAGAGATAGTTGTGTTGCGGTAAATTTAACCACAACAAGTTTCACCTACCTATTTGTTTTTCTTCCTTTTCCATATTTAACCTCCCTTTTCAGGCGCAGCTTCAAAATGCTTGAATTGAAACCTAGTATTCATCAACCAGAGTTCTGCTCTGGAGTATTTTGGAAAAGTAAACAAGTCGTCTTGTTTTAGAGACTGCAATACTACCATTAATAAATTGTGTGACGGGTGGTCCACAAAATGAATGCGTGTGTGACAGATGGTCCACACAAACACTACTTAAAGTGACAGACAGGTGGTCTGGTCAGTACCAAATCTAAAAGTAGCACGGACAATATTTTTTTCCATGAAGCTGATGTTACTCTATGTGAGAAAGGAATAGGTTTTCCAACCTATTATTTTCATTAAATAATTGTAAGTATCTACAAGATGGAACGATAACACGAATCCCGGTGTTTTTGCGAAAGCCCGACGAAGTTCGAGTAAAATCACCAGGTAGAAATAACTGCCAACCTCTCCTATCCGAAATTTAAAATTGAAGTTCGCTTCTGACCAATTTTCCAATAGTTATTAGTTGACTGAATGCACCCACTGAATTGCCTCCCACTGGAAGTCATTCAAGAGGTCAGTGAATTCAATGACGATGACAATTACACTAGGGTGTAAGGTGTAAGTAGGATATGGGGTGGGGTCTCAGCTGCGTTCGATCACTTCCTTAAATATACGGGGTATAGCTGAATGACAACGGACCGAGATCCACGCTTTCTGACTGACCAAAAGTACTTGGGCATTGGAAAATGTCTAGGATGGGACTTTTTTACCCGTTGAGAGAATAGACCGGAGGTTCTTGAGATATTGATGAAAGAATTATTTTTGAAAAATTAAGAAAAGAATTACGAGTGTTTTAGTTTCGAAATTTTTTTTCTTGTCGATTAACAAAACACGGGTGGTGAAAACAATTTTTTAAAGGAAATTTGAAATTGGTGACACGAGAACTATAGAAAAAAAAATAGAAGAAAAACTTGACCTCATAGGAAGGCGAATTTGGCAGATTATTTGGCAGGATAAGTATTAAAAAATCTAGTTTGAAAATTGTTCGTTTTCATTAAGAATTGTGTTAAAAGATTTTTAGTGTCATTTGGCTTTCATAGCGTAATTTTTTTTTTATAATTCGCTTGCGCTCAAAGGTATTTGAAGATACCCTTATAATGTTAAACACAGCAAGGGAGATGGGGAAATTAGGGAGGGAGAGAAAATAGGTGACGATGAACATTGGTTTTGAATGTTTGCAAACAATTGAAACGGCGAGGGAAAACTGTGCCGGGTAAGTTATTTCATAATCGTGTTGTGCTGCTAAAAAACGAATCTCTATATTTGACGGTACGACCAAAATTAGGCTCAAGGGTGAACTGATGAGCATTCCTAGTGAAGCGGGTATCACGGGGGCATTGATAAAGTGGAGGAATGCAACTGACTACTTCGAGTGAGCAATGTTTGTGAAAGAAGCTATAAAACAGGGAAATACATGAAACATTCCGATGGTGTTCAAGAGATGGGAATGAATCTATGATAACTTAGTTTTCTATCAGTTTTAACGCTCTGTTCTGCATTCTATCCAATAAATGGGGGGGGGGAGATTGTGCTGTAACTGCCCAAAGGTGTGAGTAACTCAAGTTTTGGACGTATAAACGCCATATAAATTGTACCCAGATCAGAAGGGGTGAAAAATTTCTTACATCGATATACATAGAAATCCTAAGCATTCAGCATCATGCTTGGCGGTCTGGAGAATGTGATCATTCGAACGAAGATCATCGTTAACACATATACCGAGTAGTGAAAGCTTTTCTTCGATGCAATTGCCATTTAAGGACAATGGCATAGGGGGTATATTTTGCTCTAACGACAATAGACAGCATTGAGTTTTCGAAGTATTAAACTCCACACGGTTTTTTATACCCCATTTAACAGTGCTGTAAAGATCGGAGTATAATGAGCTTATCATACGATACCTTTTCAAATTCACTTCCGAAGGAGATGGACGTGAATTTGGGAACGAGTATGAAGTAAGTCATCGGTAAAACAATGAAGTGGAAGAAAGTCAGAGACAAAACGGAGCCCTGGGGAACACCAGCATTTATTTTGTGAAGATCAGACTTAAAACCATCCAATACAACATGTATTGAACGATCTAGAAAATAATTTCTAGTCCAAAGAATAAGGGTTTCGTTGATGCCAAATGCACGCATTTTCGATAAGAGAGTCTGGTGCCAAACTCTATCAAATGCCTTAGAAATATCAAGCGCAATAATCTTATTTTCTCCAAAACAATGTAAAGATCTGTTCCACTCTTCGGTGAGATATGCCATCAGATTACCAGTGGAACGATTGCTGCAAAAGCCGTATTGCCGGTCATTAAGAAGCTTTCGATCTTCGAGATATTTTTTTAACAGATGATTTATCAGCGATTCCATGATCTTGGAAAGAAGTGCAATTGGTCGATAGGACGAGGGGGAGGAAAGGTCACTTTTTTAGGAATAGGCTGGACAAATGCTGTTTTCCATCTTCAAGGGAAGATTCCAGAACAATAAGCGATGGAAAAGCGTATGCAATGGTTTTGAAAGCGATGAAGAACACCTCTTAAGAAAATGTAAGGCAGATCTCGCGACCTGTTCAAAATAGGTAGATACTTATTCTTTGGGGACCAAAGTATTAACGGTCCATTTTTCCTTCTTTCAAAATTTCTGAACGATCTTGGGTTTTTATCCTACTGGTAAGGTTTTCGAAGCAAGGATACATAATTAAAAAAAAAAAATTTCAAAAAAAGTAATAATTTAATAGATTTTATTAATTTTATAAGCATTTTCAAAGAATGTTTCCGACTGACTCAAAATCAAAGCTAAGGAGCCATGTTTTAATTCATTTATTAAAGTTGAAGAAATGAATCGAATATTAAAGGTAAGGAATTCAAGAAGTTTCTTTCAAAAATTCAAATTTGTTCTCTTAATTAAAAATTACGTGGTCTTTGCGTTCCGCTCTAAAAGCTTTATGATTTCCTTTCTTTCACAAACAAAAAAATCACTGTTGCCCATTTCATTTCAGGTACTTCCTGTTCTACATCTTCCTATTTTCTTAAATTTTTAAATCTTTTTTATTTATTTTATTGATCGACATTCGATCAACTAAGCACTAGACAATTAAATAAATTGATTACATAAACATTAAAATGCACAATATACATTTAAATCTGAAGTAATACATAAACAAACTAAGTTTTAACTTAGCTATAGCTTTTAAAGAAAGATCATTCACATTTTGTTATGTATACATTATGTACATATACATTATGTAATTACATTTTGAATTTTCATAAGAATTTCCTAATTTAATATAAAATATCTACCTAAGACTGTTTTACATCGTCAAGCAACTCGCATTTTTTTTCTCCTTCCGTTAACCGACGGACCTCAAAAATTCTCAGATACATCCCATTTTCTAAATAAAAACATATTTTACAAGAACCGACGACGCGACGTGTAGACAATTTGAGAGCAGCAAGTTGTATCGTTTTAGTTTGGTGTAGGTGAAAAAGAAACTTTATGCACATAGCTGAGGTAAAAATCACGATTCAACTTTCAAATAGTCATGAATCGTCGAAGGGAAAAATTAACCAATTCGACAAGGACGAAGAAAAATCTAACGAAAAGCAAACATATATTTATATGTAAGTACCTATTTAAAGCAACAGCGGCAGCACTTTTTCAACACGTTTCCCATCATACGGATATACTCACATATGTATAGCCGATGTAGTCAGTTGTATAGATAGCAGTATAGTCAGAATCAGTTGTTGTCTAGTCGAAAAATAAAAAGAGAAAAAGTTTCTTTTAGTGAAGAGTTAAACATTTTTAAACTAAAACACACATCCCCATGAGTCAGGCGTGCTGGCAGGACCAAAAATAAAAAAAAAATATACACATACATACATATATACTAAAAACGAAAAATCTTTTCCTATATTATTTTGTTGAAGGAAAAACTCATAAACGGATTTTAGCATGCATGAAATCCTTGTTCGTCTTCAGGGATACGCGAGAATGTGAATTCGTATGGAAAAATATTATACGATTTACATATATGTATATGCATGAAATACGTTTAATAGGTGAATATACATAAGATATGTACAGTACGGTGTAAAAAAAATTTTGTCCGCAGATTTTGCAGCATTTTTATAATTTTTGATACGGAATTTCTGTCTTCAGTTTTTACTAGAATCGTAAGTCACCACTTGATATGAAGAACATCACATCAATATTACAGTTAAATATATTTAATACATATTAGTCCAGTCAAAGCGTCATGAAAAAGGGCCTGACCTTGCGCGCAGAGGCATGGTCAATTTTTTTTTCATGGATCGATAGATGCTTATGAGAAAAGCTTAAAACCAAATTTGCACCACATGACAACTTTTTTTACCAAAGTTATTGGTAAAAATGTATTTTGTGTCATTTTTTGGTCATTTGCGAATATCTCGGCTCCACTATCTCGTACAAACAAACATTAAACATGCATTTATTCCTAATAACATTATCTATTATGTTGTAAAAAAAAACATTTGTTTAAACAAATGAAAAAAAAAGTTATTGTAAGTTAAACAAATTTTTTGTTGTTTAAAAATCACTTTTTCGTGATTATTAAGAAAAAAGCTCATTTAACGATGAAATTTTTATATTTTATTATTAAAGTTCTTGTAATTCCCTACAATTTAAAAAAAAATTCAACACTCTACGAGGAACGAAAGCCGAGTAATAAATTATTGAACATTGGTAAGTCAGCGCACCCACGCATTTTATGATTTTATGTTTTAATTAATATCTCAGTCCCAGTATGTCGCAAAGTGAAAATAAAAAACTGTATTACTAATAACAATATTTTCTATCAACTTGCATTTAATTTAATATGTTTGAGCAAAAATATAAAAAGTTACCGTTGGTTTCAACGTTTTTTTTTTCTTGTTTTTAATACCTTTTTTTCAAAGTTATTGAGAAAAAAACTGTATTTCACGGTAAATACTTTTCAGTCCATTACGACAAATGGGAGCCAAGATATTCATGATTTAAAAACTTAGGAAAGCTTACAATTTAGTATTTTAACCTTGTAGCTTGTAATTTTGGTGTAGGGAATTACAAGAACTTTAATAATAAAATATAAAAATTTCATCGTTAAATGAGCTTTTTTCTTAATAATTACGAAAAAGTGATTTTTAAACAACAAAAAATTTGTTTAACTTACTATAACTTTTTTTTAATTTGTTTAAACAAATGTTTTTTCTTAGAACATAATAGATAATGTTATTAGGAATAAATACATGTTTAATTTTTGTTTGTACGAGATAGTGGAGCCGAGATATTCGCAAATGGCCAAAAAATGACACAAAACACATTTTTACTAATAACTTTGGTAAAAAAGTTGTCATGTGGTGCAAATTTGGTTTTAAGCTTTTCTCATAAGCACCTATCGATCCATGAAAAAAAAATTGACCATGCCTCTGCGCGCAAGGTCAGGCCCTTTTTCATGACGCTTTGACTGGACTATTATACATATATGAACTCTTCCAGCATTCAAGAAACACACCGTTTCATATTGAAAATAAACAAACGAGGTTTTGACAAGTTTAATCTACAATTTTTTAAAAATAATGACGAAATGTTATCAGGAGGCATGCTCAGCCCAGGATTTACCCTTAGGCCAACCAGGCCCAGGCCTGGGGCATCACGAAAAAAGGGGCCACAAAAGTAAGTAGAAGCAACTGAAGTTTGCCAATCGTCTTATTTTATTGGTAAAAAAGCAAATGGCGAGAACTATCAACGTGAATGGATTTTGTATTCCATCTCAAAAGGAGCGTTGTTCTACTTTTATTGTAAGCTATTTCCTGATCACACTAGGCCAGGAATAACTTTTATAAATCGTGAAGGTTTTTCTGATTGGAAAAATGCGTATTTAATAGATTTTTTTTTTTTTTTTATCTGATGGAAATCTTCAAAAGACACTCGGTAAGAATCGGTACCGAGTAGTGTGGGACTCTTACCGCACTAAAACCACCGGTGAATCAGGACCAATCTATGAAAGATCGACAAATGATTTTTATTTCTTAATTTTTAAATCGCATTGGGGGAAGTTTAATGTAATAACACTTTCCCATAACTTTTAGACCATCAGCTCATAAGGCTTGGTTCTTCTTAATCTCCGAACATTGTCTCGTACATTTAATACGGTCTCCATTTCAGAGTTAGTGTGACTTTGCAGTCGCTGATTGCGTGTTTCTTAACCACTTCTGTAACCATTTCAATTTGAAGGTCACGATGTAGATGGCTATTTCTTATATACCAAGGGGCATTTATTATTCCACGAAGGACCTTGCTTTGGAATTTTTGGATGGGTTCAGCATTTGTTTTCTTTGTACAGCCCCATAGTTGGATGCCATAAGTCCAAACGGGTTTCAATACTTGCTTATATAACATTAGTTTGTTCTGGTCAGAGTTCTTTCCTAGTAACCAGTACATTTTTCTGTACTTTAAGTTTAGTTCTTCTCTTTTCTTTTTGATGTGCTCTTTCCATTTAAGCTTTGCATCCAAATTCATTCCAAGGTATTTGGCGGTATTGGAGTA
Organism: Chrysotoxum bicinctum; assembly: GCA_911387755.1. Lineage (NCBI taxonomy): Eukaryota > Metazoa > Arthropoda > Insecta > Diptera > Syrphidae > Chrysotoxum > Chrysotoxum bicinctum. The sequence goes on from OU426988.1 coordinate 140,820,990, forward strand.
AGGTACTTCTGTACTGTTTATAAATATTGGAACATTGTTTATGTTTTTGTTTGTAAAGTTTATATGCGTCGATTTTGTTTCGTTTAATTTGATACGCCATTTCTGCGTCCAATCACTAACTTTATCGACTGCATTTTGCAATTTTTGTGTAGCCTTCGTAACGGATTTATCTGGCACCAATATTGCAGTATCATCAGCAAAGATCGCCATGATAGCGTTGTTGTCCACTGGAATATCCCTTGTATATAACAGATACAGGGTTGGTCCTAGGACACTTCCTTGTGGTACACCGGCTTCAATTTTCTTAAGTTCCGAGTAATTTTGGTCGTACCGTACTCTAAAGAGTCGGTTCGTAATGTAGGATTTCAGTACTTCGTAGTACTGCCTGGGAAGGTCCCTATGCAGTTTGTACTCAAGTCCCAAGTGCCAAACCTTGTCAAAAGCTTGAGCAACATCTAAGAATAAAGCAGAGCATACTTGTTTTTCTTCAAGTGCCTTTTCCACAACATTCGTAATTCGATGCACTTGGTCTATCGTGGAATGTTTATTTCTAAATCCAAATTGATGGCTTGGAATTAGTCTTCTTTCTTCAATTATTTTGCTAAGCCTTTTCAGTAGCAGTTTTTCAAAAACTTTTGCCATGATTGGTATAAGCGATATTGGTCTGTAAGATGTTACTTCTGTTGGTGGCTTACCTTGTTTAGGTATAACAATGACTTCAGCAATTTTCCAATGATGTGGCACATATCTTAGTTTAAGGCATGCGTTTATTATAAATTGGAGTTTCTTGAAGGCTATTAAAGGCATTTCTTTCAAAACCTGAGCAGTTATAAGATCGTACCCTGGTGATTTTTTGTTAGACAACTTATGTTGACACATGCTTCTGACTTCTTTGAGCGTGACAGAAGGTATTTCACATTCGTCGTTTCTGTCGTTGCTGGGAATGGCTTGAAAACATTCGCGAGATGTTCAGCGAAGAGATCAGCCTTTTGTTTCGGGTTTCCGATCCATTTACCATCTTGAGATTTTATTGGCGGGTTTTGTGTCTGAGGTCTTTTTAGGCGCATAGCTGCTTTCCATAAGGAGTATTCAGTAGAAGCATCCGTCGTTAGACTTTTCAGGAATCTACTTAGTGACTCATTTTTAAACTCACAGATTCTTTTTTTTAATTCGTTGTTAAAACGGTTAAAAACCACCTTATCATCTGGGAATCTCGTGGTTTGCCATTTTCTTCTAGCTCTTCATTTTTCCAATATCAACTCCTTTATTTCGATAGGATATTTTATACCTTTTTCTCTCGCGTTCGAAATAGTTGGAGTACTTTCTTCTGCAGCCTGATTTAATAGATAATCATGAAAAAGAAGCGATGATGGATTACATTACACGTAGATCTCACCGCGGAATTAAGACAGATTTTGACAAACAAATGCAAGAGTCATGTTCATACTGGAAACATGTACTTAAAAGGGTGGTTGCTGTTATTTGCACATTGTCTGAACGTGGTCTAGCATTTAGAGGAACTGAAGAAAAATTTGGTTCATCAAATAATGGCAATTTTATGGGTCTTCTTGAATTAATAGCAAAGTTTGATCCTTTCTTGTCCACTCATATTTCAAAATTCGGACATCCTATTTCAGGAGCAACTTCATATCTATCTAAAACTATATATGAAGAATTGATTGAAATAATGGCTCAAAGAGTTCGCGAGGAAATCATTAAACAAATAAATATTTCTGGGTATTTTAGCTTGTCTGTAGATTCTACGCCAGATTTGTCTCATGTGGATCAATTGAGTATTGTTATGTGGTATGTTAAAGATGGCCAGCCTGTTGAACGCTTCTTAACGTTTTTGGAGATGCATTCTCATACTGGATCCGGTATTGCTAATCAAGCATTAAAGTATCTGAGTGAACATAACATATCAATTTTGAAATGCAGAGGGCAAACATACGACAATGCTCCAAATATGTCCGGTCAGTATAAAGGGATGCAACAGCAAATTCTTCTGACAAATCCATATGCAGCAGCGGCGTAGCGTAGGGGGGGCGGGGGGGTCGGTCCGCCCCGGGCGGCAGGCCTAGGGGGGCGGCAAAATGTCGCCGGTGATGCGGGTAGAGTAGAAATCATATGTTTCATGACAGATCGTTTGAAAAGTCAACAAACAACAATGATGTAAATTTGAAATTTGCTACCCTATCTGTGGTTCGTCGTTGACCGCTTTCGTGAATTCGTAGACGGTGAGTAGGGCCTAAGAGTGCATTCCGTATTGTCACGCTGATCGCGAAACTAAAACAAAACGTTCCGAAACTCTCGCGAAACTGAAAGGGAGTGTTCCGAAACATATGATATGCATATGCGAGATATGATAAGATAACTAGGATTCGACGGAAACGTTATTCTAGTCTCATCTAGCTCAATGTTTTTGCTCCCTCCCGCATCACAGAAAGTTATTTCGATTGTGTTGTTTATAGTTTAAATACTGTTGAATCTTCTAAAACTAAGCACTTAGTACTTCACTCAACCTTTGAACTAGTTTTTGAAAATGAAAAGAGTTAAAGGAAGCGGCGCGGAATACCGCAAGAAAAAGGCTAAGAAAGAAGCAGACGCGAAGACGCGAAATATTTCAGTTCTAGTTCTAGTTCAAAAGCTACGTTAACGTCTTCGGCGGCATCCAGCAGCAGCGGAAGTGATTCCAATGTAAGTAAGATTGTCCTCCGGCCAATATTCATGGGAATGCATAACTTATTTTACGGGCAGAAGAAGAAGACGTGCCTGCCGTCGAAGTTGGAAGTCGTTCTGGTCCCACCACAGAGCAGGGTCAAGACGAAGTCGACTCACCAGAAGTATCTCAAGGATCTAGTCACAAGCCTGCAGAAAAAGTGAACCTCGTGAAGCTGTAAAGACGCTTAAAAATAAGTTTGTGGAAGTTCTTGAGGTACTGGAAGAATTGACGGATCGGTAGCCAGTCTTCTTCTGACAGTCATGCAGTCATTCAACTTCCTCACTTTTCTTAGCTTTTGAGCTGCAGAGCTACCTGAAGAAGATGACGCACAGATTTACCTGCAGCAATGTGGACTGAGTGTGGATAAGTGTGCTCAGAAACTCTGCGTTTTAAAAGCTCTCCTGGTGGAGAGCAGAGACCGTTTCGTCCAAGCCGCAATCGACTTTTCTAAGACTTTTTGGAAAAAACTCGGAATCGATCTCAAAACGAGTACAATTCGCAGGAAATAAAATGCACGACTGGGTCGCACGAACTTGCTCCTATGTAATCGACTAGGAATTTTAAAAAAGAATGTTATTAGAGAAAACTGTTCATAAGGATAAAATTAATTTTTAAATTCTTTTAGTAGTAAGAGAAAAACACAGAATGCTATCCAACTATGAATTTATGCAAGAACAAAAATTATAAGTCGTTGTAGTGGTTTCTTAAAAAAAAAACTTTTATATACAAACTTTTTAAAAGCTTTTTCAGAAAAATTTAGGTACGCCAATTTAAAGTTTTTATTATTGTTCGAACAAAAATTAAATTTGCGAAAAGAAATATTGACCCGTTTCGGAGATATCGAATTTTCAAAAAAAGAAAAAAATAGATTTTGTTTTTTCAAAAATTCAAAAAATATTTATTCTAAAGTTTTGAAATGCAATGTGTTTTAGACTTTTAGAAGCTTCACTATAAAAATTTTCATTAAGATCCGTTATGTGGATAATGAGAAATTCAAAATTCGAAAAAAATGGTTCTATGGTAGGTACAAGCTGTAATATCTTAATTTCAGAATTTTTTTTATTAAATTAAAGATCGTAAAAATTAATTGAAAAAAAAAAAATTTATCAAAATTCTAGGCGCCGTTTTCGAGAAAAATACGATTTTTGAAAACCATTTTTTAAATTTTTTTAGCATTTGTATGGTAGGTACCTTTATTTTTAGGTAAAATAAAAAAAAATTTCTCACATTTTGTAGATTATATTGAGAAACTTTTATTTATTAAGTTTAAAAAAAATCTACCAAGGGGTTTTCGAAATAATGAGTTTTGAAAAAAAAAATTTTGAAGTTTTTTTTAAAAATCCAAAAATTTTTTTTTTTGAAAATTTGAGTACACAATTCTATTTATAATTTTGGGGAGCTTAATCAAAAAAAAAATGATCAAAATCGGTTAAACCGTTTTTGAGAAAATCAAAAACAAAAAAATAGTCCCATATGGGTACCCTCAATAACCATTTTTCGAAAAAAAATTTTCAACCAATACCTAGATTTAATTAAATGAAATTTTTCTGTATTTTTATTTTTAAAATCTGTCGAACAGTTTTTGAGAAAAAAAAAATGTTTATAAAATTTCGAAAAAAATTCGTATGGGGGGTACCGTTATTTTTGGTCTTAAAAAAAGAAAGAAAAAAACGTGTGGGGGGAAAAAATTAAAAATGATATCTACCAAGTTTAAAGAAAATCGGCCGAGCCGTTTAGCCTGTAGTCGAACAGACAGACAGACAGACAGACAGACAGACAGACAGAATTGCGAGACCCACTTTTTTAGTCTTCGCTATCATCGTAATGTCGACTTTGATCAAAATCTCGAGTTCGATTTTTTTTACGAATGCTCGTAAAATCCGTTTATAAAACCGCTGATTCTATTTTACTTTCAATAAAAGATATTTCATTGCCTGTGAAATGATGTCTCGAAATTTAATTTTAATTTAGTATTGAATGGGGGCGGCAAAATGGGTCTCCCGCCCCGGGCGCCGAGATGGTACGCTACGCCACTGATATGCAGTCTATGTACCTTGTGCATCACACTCTTTAAATCTTGTTGGTGGCAGTGCTGTGGATTGCTGTCCTATCGCAGTTGATTTTTTTTCTGTCGTACAATCGCTTTACAATTTTTTTTTCTGCATCAACAAGTAGATGGCAAACGTTAAAATCTGCTCGTCAAAATGATAATGTGATAAAATCATTCTCAGATACACGGTGGGAAGCTCATGCTGCAGCTACTTTTGCCATCATTAAATCATATAATAAATTATTAGATACTTTAAACGACATTTCTGAAGATAATACATTAAAAGGAGATGCTAGGAGGGAAGCTGGTGATCTACTAAACAAAATGAATAAACTAGAATTTGCCTTAATGCTTGTGATTTGGAACGATATTTTACAAAATTTTCAAAAAGTCAGTAAGGTTTTGCAAAGCGAAGACGTAACACTACTGTACTGACATGCGCGAATTTGTATAGATCATTGTCCGATCAACTGGAGAAAATGCGTCATAATTTCGACACTATTGAAATGCGCTCTAAGGAATTTCTACCTGATGGCAGCTACATGATTACACGAAAACGAATTCGCAAAAAAATTACTAACGATGGTAATGCTCCCGATGTAGATTTTAGCCCGAAGGATAAGTTTCGAATAAACGCTTTTTATATTATAATCGATAAGTTAAGAATACAAATGGATTCCAGAGGTCAAATATATAAAGAAATTTCTGAACGATTTGATTTTCTTTGCACAAGCAATGAAAAAGTCAACGTTTTAGCCTGTGCCCAGCGTTTGGTGTCAAATTATCCGGAAGATTTAAATTCAGAACTTGCTGATGAGTTAATACAATTCCATCGTTATGTGATGCATAAAAATGGCAATAATTTTAAATTTTTCAATCAAGCTAATTTATATAAGATTATGTGGGAAGATAAAATTACATCAGCGTTTCCGAACGTAGACACGGCATTACGTTTATTTTTAAGTCTGGTGGTGACAAATTGTTCTGCGGAAAGATCATTTAATCAATTAAAACGCTTAAAAAGTCCTTGTCGAACAATGATAACGCAGAAAAGACTTGATGCACTATCTCTGCTCTGTATTGAGAGTGATTTGCTTCATGAAATAGATTTCGATGAACTTATAAAAGACTTCGCTGCTAAAAAAAACGAGAAAACAATATTTCAAAAATTAAGTAAAAATCTGTAAAAAAAAGTCGTATACATACATATGTACATATTCTTGTAACTATCATTATAAATAAAATTAATTTTAGTTTTATGGAATTTGTTTTCTTAAGTAGGTATAGTATTTAATTTTGTATGAAGTAAACCATACAATATAAGAGAATATATGCAAAGGGGGCACCATTTACTCTTCAGGCCTAGGGCCCAAAAAAGCTAAATCCGGCGCTGGGCATGCTCAAACCATTTTTTAAACTCTCGAATTCAAAAAGGACCTCGTCTTCAGAAAGAGAAATCTTAGAGAAATTTAAATGAGTAGCAGAAATATCTGGATATATTTCAGAATTATTTGAATTTAATTTAAAATTTGATTAGAAAGATGATGCAAAATAGAAAAAAGGCGTAAACAATATCTTGTTATGTTGGCAAGAGATGTTTTATGTTCACATATAGATTGTTCTGCTCTACTCGCCCTTTATCAAATTTTCGCTCCTTCAAGACCCTTAAGAGAAAAAAAAAATGTTTTTTTATGTGCCACGGTTTTATACTAATTACGGTAAAAGTGACCCAGTTACCAGCTCCTGTATATCTATTATTTAATTCAGTTTGTGACTTAATCGACCTACATTTAAGTAGATATTTGTTCAAAAAAGCGTTGATGCTGTTCATATTTTAAAAAGTAATATAAAATTGTATTGACGAAGAATATTTATTCTATTATGTTATTTTTTTGTTTGTATATTATGTATATAGATTGTTATATCTAAAAGAGTTTGTAATCTCGATAGAAATAAAGAAATAAAACTAAAACTAAAAATAGTCACAAATATTTTTTAGATCACTATACTTACAACACCATTATAGCTAATAGAAGATGTATTTCCTCTTAGAAATAATAAATTGCCAAAAACATTTCGAATTCTTTTTTATTTTTGATTCAATGGACCATACATATTGTCTGTGCAAATTTTTTTTTTTAATATTCATACTCACGACGTAATCGACAATTTTCGCTTCGAAATCTAGGAACGACTTTACTCTTACTTTGCATTTTGATCATAGCATTTTTTAATCGCCTTAAACTCTTGCAAAACCAGGCGGGCTTACCACTCTTCTTAATCCGTTTAACCGGTACAAAGACAGAAAAGATATCATACAAAACATTTAAAAAATTTACATAATTACCAGATACGTCTTGACAACATAAGATTGATTTCCACTCAATGTTACTCAGATAATTATTAATGCTAACGTAATTAGCCTTATTAAAATCATATGTATAGTTAATAAATTGCTCTGTAAAGTAAATTCTATAAAAAAATAAAATCCATTGAAATATTCAAAGCAGAAGAGGGAAATCTTTTTTCAACAAAGATACATTAAATTCTTTATGAACAAAAACTAGATCTAAAATTTTTCCTAGAGTATTAAAAACATTATTAATTTGCAAACAATTAAAAGCATACAAACTATTGTTTCATTTTCATTGAAAACATTAAACGGAAATAAGGTTTTATCATCACTTAACTTCGAGAAATGTATTAAGTTTGTTTAGTTGGTCTTTACAATGAACAATATCTATATTGAAGTTTTCTAATGTATATTAAAGTACTCGTACATCTGAATGTGAAAAAAAGTTTAAAAACAATTTTAAAGCTTTTCAGCAATCTACAGTAAGGCCGATCCATCGATTCGATCAGTTCTTTCCCTTGTTACTGGCCCTCTATGTTATGTGTTACGTTATTACTCGGTTAAAGATCCTCAAGTTTGCAGATGATACACAATTATTTACAAATATTTAGGGAGGTGTCTTAACCATTTAAATAAAATGTACGATTGGTTCGCACGAACCTACCTTTTTATGTAAAAGATTAAAAATTGATAACTGAATGTTGGTAGCGAAAAATTTTCCTTACTATAAAATACATTTGAATGACTAAAGCAATTACTTTAGTAGTTGGATCTCGAAACAGATTGCCATGTGTTTTTGTAATTTCGGAAGCAAATAATAATATACTTATTATCTAAAATCGTTGCAACCGTTTTCTTTCTTTTAAATAAGCATTTATGTAAAAATTTTTTTAAACTTTTAGAAGATTCTCTGTAAATTTTTTTTTATTAAAATCCGTTATGTGGATAATGAGAAATTCTAAATTCTATAAAATGGTTCTACGCCAGTAGGTACAGTCGGTAGTATCTTAATTTCAAAATTTTGTTTATTGAATTTATAGATCTAAAAACTAATCGAAAGAAAAAAATTTATCAAAATTTTAGGTGCCGTTTTCGAGAAAAATACGATTTTCGAAAACGTTTTTTAACATTCGTATGATGCGTACCGTTATTTTTAGATATAATACATTTTCTTTTCTTAAATCTTGTCTTTAAAAAATTGAGCAAAGGGATTTCGAAATATTAAGTTTTGAAAAATTTTTCTTTTTTAATTTTTCGAAATTTAATTACGCAATACTATCCAAAATTTTTGGTGAAATTTTGAGAAAATCAAAAACAAAAAAATGTTTCCGAGAGGTAATTTTTCGGAATGTTTTATTAAGCTTAGCCTTTCTTTACCTAAATGAAATTTTGTAAATTTGTGAAACATTTTTTGGAAAAAAAAATATTCTATAAAATTAGTTATCCCAGGGAACCGAAAAACTATTTTTTAACCTTGAATGAAAAATTCAAGAATCAACTTTTGTTTCAATAATTTTTCGTGATTCACGCGCAAAAATGTATATTTATTACACTTTTAGGTATATATGTAAGTATATGTATTTAACAGACCTTAGCACCTTAAGACTTTTAAATACAATATATTCGCTTCTCTTTTTCTTTAGATTTTCGTCCTTTTGTATCCTTGGAGACGCATATTTCAGGTGAGATTTGAGAATCTGATAAATTCTAACCACAAATGATAATTTTAAATCGACAGAAATCGAAAAAAATTTTATTTTTCGTACAGCTCTGTTTTTCGAAAGGAAGGAAGACCGGAACAAAGCTTCTTTGTGAACAAATATATTTCGAAGAAGTGGAAAATTTGCATATGGCGTCGCGCAGTATATATAAATTTAATTCAAAAAATCAAGCTTTACACTAAGTCGCGCACTCAGTTCTAGTTTGTAGGGGATATGTATTTATATATGTATGTATATGTGTATATAGAGATACAGTGACTTACTTTCCCGAACAGCGGGATAAATAAAGGCGTACAATATACGTTAAACGTATATATTGGTATATGTTAGCTCTGATACAACATCATAGTGAAAAAGTTTATTTGCACTTGGAGCAGATTTTGGAACTTGTAATATGTTGAATATGTCAGATGGCTTTATACGTGTATTAAGTTATAAAGTACTACGAAAAATCCTTGGATTCGTATTTAAAGTCTTGTGAACGGTAATGCACGAGTTTTCCAAATATATAGCAGCTGGAGGTGAATATAAGTTCAAATTACTCATACAAAGAGAAAAGAATTGGGTTTGGGTATAATACAAATTAAATACACCACTGAGTTACAGGAACTGGCTCTTGGAATTCAAGAATTCGAATCTTAGAAATTTTATAAATTAAATAAGAAAGTAATTAAAGGCAATATGCATAAGATTCTATAAGATTTACTTGCGACATATGTACATTTAGGTGTACTATACATATATGTTAAGTTATTAACATTACGATGATAGATTTATGTTTGTCCTTAAGTGGGTTCGAGGTCAATTTTTGTTATTTTTTCTTTATTTGTGACGTTTCGGGTGTGATTACACCCTTCTTCAGACATATTTATTATAAAATTTAAATTGAAAAACATTACACATTATATGTATACATCAAAATTTAAAAGGATATACTACTTACAACTTTAACAAATAAAAATATTTTTTATTTGTTTGTTTGTTTTTTATATCCGTGGTATTTTCTTTAAAAAAATGTTTATTAGACGTTTTAAAAGATTTAGTTTGTATTTTGATATCCCTTTTTGCTTTTTAAATTCGTTTGAAAATTTATTTCAAACAAAATGAAGTTTTTTATTCGAATTTTCAAAATTCAAATAATAAATTTTGAAAATAAATTCAAAATTTTGATGTATATAGTACGTATAATATTTTCAATAGTTGAGTTTTGTTTATGAAGATATTGTTTGATAATTAATCAATTGACCGTAAATACTACTAAGTCTATCACAATCTGAACGTCTATTAATATTATTTTCGGTATTTCTAATATTTAACATTTCTAGTAACATTCTTTTACTGTAATTATTTTCTGATTGTAAAATTGTAACGTTTTTGAAATCATGGAGATGATTTTCCTCTATACAATGGAGAGCTAGTGCAGTATTTTTGGGACTACCATTATTTATATCAGATTTATGACCTGATATACGATTTCGAAGTTTTTGCATTGATGTTCCTACATAGATTGATGAGCATGATGTTGATCCATCACCTACACATTTAATCTTGTACACTATATTTGATTTTTCTTCGTTTTCTAATTTTTATCTTTTAATTTTGAGAAAACCGAATGTTTAAGAGTATTTGCTGATTTACGAGTAAAAGCTATTCTAGTTTTTTCTTTTTCTCTAATTGGTGCTTTCAATAAATGGTTTGAAAAATTTGAAAGGAATAAAGCACTTCTATATATTATTTGTGGTTCATTTGTATTTTGATTTGATCGTCTGATAATATTAAAATAGTTGTTAATAAGTGATTTAGTAATTTCTGTTGGGAATGAATTAGTGTACAATGTATCAATTATTATTCCAATATTTTTGTCGAAATATAATATCACTATTGTCTAGAACTCTATTTATGAAATTTTGTGCTGTATTAATAATTAATAGTTTGGGTTGTTTTGAATTGAAATTTATCAAACGGCCTGAAGATGTTGGTTTTTTGTACCAATCAAAAATTAGATATGTGTTTTTTCTTATAACTTTATAACATCAAGATAATGGAGCATTCCTTGTTTTTCAACTTCAATGTAAATTTAATTTTAGGATGAAAGGAATTTAGTGCTGTTAAAGTGGAATTGAATTCATTTGATTTTATAATTATCATCTTCATATTTCTTAATAACTTTTGGTGTATACGATAGTTTTTCTAAAACGTTATCGAGTAAAGTTTCCATAACTACGAGTATATCTGCTAAAACTGCGGATATAGGACTATAGGTACAATTTGTTTTTGTCCATAAGTTGTTTTATTAAATTGTAAATAATTATTACTAACTATGCAAAAACGTAAAAGTTTTCTTTGATAGTATTCCACTTTTTTCAACAATTTCTAGTGCCATTTGTACTGTTATATTTGTAAATAGAGAAATTACTTCAGAAGAAACTAGCATATCGTTTTCTTCCAAAATGATTTGTTATACTAGCTGTGTTTTATTTTCCCCCAGATCTGATCCGGATTGGATTTTGTTTTCAAAATAACATGTAAGACAACAAATACAAACAAAACTGGCCCTTGTGTCGTTTTTGTTATACATGTAATTTTTAATGAAGATTCAATCCGGATCAGATCTGGGGGAAAATAAAACACAGCTACTGTTTCAATAAAATGTTTTGCATTTTTAACATTATATTTTGAATTCTCAGTTATTTTGTTAAGAATTTTAAGAATATATTTTGAAAGTTGATAGCATCCGGGGACATTTGTAGAAGAGCATATTGGTCGTAAGGGCCAATTCTCTTTATGAATCTTAGGTAAGCCATACATTTTTGGATTGTTGGCTGTGTATGTTGTCATACATTTCTTTTCTGATTCATTAAGATTTTTTTGGTTGAATAAATCTTTTATATAATTATAATTGCGAACTTGAAGTTTGTTCGATCATTTCTCAAAACAGAATAGGTTTCTCGATTTTTCATCATATCATTCATCTTTTGAAGATATGATTCTTTTAAAATCGCTACCGTAACATTACCTTTATCTGCTGGAACAATGTAAGTTTCAGGATGTCTTTTGAGAAATTTTCGTGTATTACAAAGTATTTTATTTAAATATTTTTCAAATGGAGGAGTAGAATATGACTTTAAATTATTTTGGATTATTTGTGTGAAACATGTTCGTGCAGATTCATATTCACTTTGTTCTTTAGTTTTTATAATCTCTTCTCCATCTGCTATCATTTTAAATAGTGGAAACTCTTTTTTATCAATAGGTAAGGAGAATTTCGGACCTAATGATAAAAGCCATTTGATATCTTCTGGAAATATTATATTTATTTTGTTAACAAACCAATTTTCTTGACATTTTATTCACATTTCTTGTTTTAATTTCAATTTCATTTGTTCTATCTTTCGTTTTTGTTGTTAAATTAATTTTGTTGTGTGTCAGTTCTTGGCTTTTAAAGAAGAATATATTCATTTGCTTCTAGTTCATTTTTAATTTTATTTTCTAAATTATTCAGTAAATATTTTTGTTTTTTTTTTTAAAGATTGTTGTTGGGAGATTGTTAAATTTAAAATTTTTTTATGAAAGTTTTGTAGTGTTGAAGATAATTTCCTTCGTAAATCTTTATTGGATTCTTCGGATTCAAAATCAAAAATTATTTTAAAATTTTTTGTTGAATTCAGTATAAAATCAGGGATAAGCCCATATTCTCTACATTTTAGAAAGAATATAAGGGAATTTTTATTTTTAATATTACTTACACAGATCCTGCTATATGATTTAAGATTTGAACAACTTTCTCTACCATATCTTCTTCTTCTTCTAAAAATCCATTTTAAAATATATGTAGTTTCGGTGTGTCCTCCGTTATAATAAATTTTCCTTTCCTCGAGCCCACTTAAGGACAAGCAAAATTTTATAAAAAGAAAAGGTCACGAAGAAAAGAAACATTTACGATGATAGAGATCACGAAAAAAGTGGGTCACGCAATTTTGTCCGTCTATCTGTCTGTTCGACTATATGCTTGGCCGATTTTTTAAGCTTGCTAGATAGCATTCGCATACAAATTTTCCTCCCACACTTTTTTTTTTTTTTTTTTTTTTTTTTTTTTTTAAGACCAAAAATGACGGTTTTTCTCAAAATTCTATAAAATATTTTTTATCTAAAAAACTATTTCATATATTTAAGCAAAAAAAAAAAACAATTTAGAAATTTAATTTCGTTGAATTGTAATAATAATAAAAAAAAAATCGAAAAATTGTTATGATACCCCCGGAACCATATTTTTTGTTTTTGATTTTCTCAAAAACGGTACAACAGATTTTGATCATTTTTTTATGCTTAAGCTTTCCAAAAACTTGGATAGTAAATTGGACAGTAATTTTTTTTTTGGAATTTTAACAAAATTATTTTTTTTAAACCCAATATTATGTCTTAAGACTTGAACTTGACAAGGTGTGATAAAAAAATTGTTTTATCTCCAAATAACGAAACTCACCAGACAAATATTACAAAATGGTTTTCAAAAATCCTATTTTCTCATAAAGTTAAAAAAAAATATTTTTTGGATTAAAGAAAACAAGTAAAAAAAGGGTCAAATTTTTTCTATAAATTCGATAAAAATAATTTTCTTATTTCATATATGTTTATAGTTTAATTTTTATTCGTACAATCTTAAAGTTGGTTTACCAAATTTGTTCCTTAAAAATGTTTCATAAATTTTGTTCTTCCATTAATTCATTTTTGCTTAAGAAATCACATGGCATTTATTTCTGAGTTAAAAAAATTAATCTTATGCTTATGAATAACATTCATTTTTTAAATTCGTAGTCTATTAAATAAGAGCAAGCTTGTGGGACCCAGTCGTGAACAATTAAAAGAAAGTATGTCACAGACAAGAGATTGCAGTATCATTATAGTTTGATATTAAATTCTAAACCTTTTTTTATGGATTGGTGTAAGGTACAAATGATTCTACAAAGGATTCTACAAGATTTCAAATGTATATACACACAGTCACAAAAGTAAGTATACAACCAAGCTAATACGTAAATAGACGAAAAAATACCGTTAATATCAAATCCATATCTATTCTCTGCATATGGCACAAGTGTCTTGTCATACACATTACTGCTGTTAAGCAAAATAGCGGTACAATTTGTATCCACTTCTTTGCTATCGCATTATTTGTAATCACGGGTAAAAAAAATAGGTTACAAAAGTTAGTATACAGACAGTTCTTCTTATGTGATGTTGCATCAATAAAAACTTTTGAGTCGATTTTTTGTTTTTTTTTTTTTTTTTAAAGGTAAGGCAAAACTACTAGACTAGCCTATTTCAGTTCAAATTATTCCTTTTAAAATTAGAAATGGCACCACGTGGAAAAGAGCTCTCCTTGGACTTACAAAAATTAATAGTTAAGTACTCTAGTGAAGGAAAGTCGATTCGGAAAGTAGCTGTACTTGTTGATAGGAGCCCAGCATCCGTCCACAAAATATTGAAATAGCAGAAACAATGTGGAACAGTTACAAACATGGCTCGCAGTAGCCGCCCGCGAACGTTCTCTGAACATGAGAAGCGACTAATAATTCACAAAGTAAAGAAAAATTCGATAATAAGCGCACCAAAACTGCAGGCTGAGATAGAAGAAGAGACAGGTAAGTCATGCTGTACCCAAATTATACGCCGCGTCCTTCACGAAGTCAGGTATAAGGCTGTGCTATTAGAAAAAAAACTATTCATTAGCAAAGGTCAATCGCCAAAAGCGGATTGAATTTGCCAGAAGTCATATTCAGACCGATTTAGCTTTCTGAATACCGTTATATTTTTTGACGTGAGCAAATTCTACATCTATGGCTCTGATGGACGTGCAAAAGTGTGAAGAAAACCTAATACGGCGTTAGATCCTAACCACCTGACTGGAACTATTAAACATGGTGGTGGTTCAATTACGGTTTGGGGGTGCTTGGCGGCATCTAGAGTGGGTAACCTGGTTTTTATTAAGAGTACGATAGATCGTTTTGGTTACCTCGACATCCTAAAAAATAATCTTCATCAAAGTGCACAAAAACTAGGTTGTGAGAGGTCATTCATCTTTCAACAAGATAATGACCCCATACCCATACATGACATACCTCGCAAATCGTGAGAGAATGGCTGCTATATAATATGCAAAGACAAGTCAAAACAACTCCTCAATCGCCAGATTTAAATGTTATTGAGCATTTATGGGATCATCTGGAGCGTCAAATCCGCAAACATGAAATAAAATCAAAAGTAGAGATTAAAATGATCCTTCAAGAAGAATGGAACAAAATAACCCTAAGTGTTACCCAAAAACTTGTTTCGTCGATGCCGTCGAGAATAAACACCGTAATTAAATCAAAAGGTTACCCAACAAGTTACTAAATTCTAATAATAAGTTAAAAATGTTGTAATTTCTATTAGTGTATACTTACTTTTGTGATCAAAATTCTGAGAGAGTTTTAGTTTTAAGTTGATATCTAAGCCATTTTAAAAAAAATGTTTTGATAATTGATTTTATGAAAAGAGAATAAAATTTTCTAAAAAATATACGCCAAATGTTTCATAACATATGCTTATTCAATTTTTTCCTCTCTGCTTAACATTTTGTTTCCTGCTGTATACTTACTTTTGTGACTGTGTGTATGTATGTATATAGAAGCTTGATACATTTATTGTTATCATTGAGATACGAAGAATGTAAGCCTATCCTTTTTTTCTTTATAAAGTTCAGTCCAGTCAAAGCGTCATTTGATATATCGCGCAGAGGCTTGGTTTTTTTTTTTTATTCATGGATCGATAGGGGCTTATGCGAAAGGTTTAAAACCAAATTTGCACCACCAAACAACGAAAGTTATTGGCGAAAAACGACTAACGGCAGACGAGTAATAAATTAATGAACATAGGTAGGTCAGCGCACCCACGCAATTTTATGTTTTTACGTTTTAATTAATAGCTCAGCCCCAGTATGTCGAAAAGTAAAAATAAGAAAAATTTATTGTTTATAATAAATCTTCTATCAATTTGTTTTTAATTCAATTTTTCTTAAACGAATAGATAAAAGGTTCCCGTCGGTTTAAACGTTTTTTTTTCTATAAATATGAATTAAAAAGAAATAGTCCATTACGACTAACGGGAGCCCAGATATTCATGAATTAAGGACTTAGGAACGGTTACAAATTTGTATCATAACCTTGTAGCTTATTAATTTTTGTTTATTGGTGTTGCCACCAATAATATGCAACATACATACATGTGTGGGTGTTTTAAGGATCAGCCCAAGGAGGTTAGAAAATAAAATCTGATACAGGAGTAAACACAATTTTTATATACAAGTTTGAAACGATGCGTTGAGGTATGGTTCCTATTGTTCTCATTCAAAGCTTTTCATTTGAAAAATGTCTGTGTTTATAATAATATCCATGACGTTTAAGAATGAGCATGTGTTTTATTTGGTAAAATTCTCTAAATGTTGGTGAAAGTATTTAGGACAAAGAACTAGGGACTCGTACATTGCTTGACGGAAGTGTTTGACGAGGGCGTGAAGACCAGAAGAACTAACTTCAAAAGCATTAGTGAGACAGCTCGTTGCCAAAGTACAGTCCCAGTCGCCATTAATAGTCAGGTGAGTTTTGATTTTCAGAATTGCTGTTTTATATGTGCCAAAATATATCCACATAATCCTGAAAAACTTTATTCAGATAAAAATACTTCGATCAGGGACACAATACTCACAGTTTTAAATGAGCAGCAACAACAACAAGTGAAAGTGTTGAATATACGGACTTGAAACAACGAATCGAGAAGGTCACTTATATAGTTGCACGTATGTACTTCACCGAATAAAACTTTTGAGAACAAAAATGGATTCACTGGAAGAAGTCGAAAACTCAATGCGAGACATCCACCAGTACGTCAACAATAATCCTGATGAATGGCAATATGTGATAAGTGATTTAATGTCAAATTTGAGGCGAATACGTTCTCCAAAGCAGCACAATTCTATCTCGTATGAAGGTGAAATATGGAGAGAATATTATTGCTGTTTTTGATCGGAATAGAAAGCCAACCATCATTTGTTTTCGCAATAATAGCTACGAAGAAGAAAATGAATGATTAAAAGACCGAGAGAAGTAGAATAGTTATTGAAGCAGCCGCAATTATATCGGAGGTCTCTGCCCCGGAAACTATACATAGGTATTATTTCAGCGCGGCAGTGTTGAGAAGAAGGAGATGCAAAGCAATCACACATGCGATAATATCAGCAGCGAGATCAACATCTTTAGAGTCAGATTTCACTGAAAATTATAAATTAATGGCACCTGTATTTTCTCTATTAGTTTGTGACTTTGGATATATACAAATCAAGCCACTATTCTTCCCACAATTTATCGCTTTGACTTTTACTTAAGTCCAAAAATGTCTGAAAATATCTCCATTACTCGTAGCTTTCCCCCAAAATACATATGTATTTTGGAACATGTCCCGTAAATATCGCATCGATAGAAATATGGCTACTAAGGCGCCAGTAGCCCTAAGATGGATGAAAGATAGGAGCATTCACATTCGCGAAACGTTCAGTCAAATATCGCTTCTCATTAGAATTTTGACCATTGCGGAACACCTAAGAGAATAGATGAAATTTTAGATGGGGACATTTACTTGAATTTTATATTCAAAATCTACCGCTATTAATTATAAAACTCATTTTGATATGTATACTATTTTCTTACGATTTGCACAGCTCGAGAAGTTCATAAAATAAAATTTGCTTTAGGCTTGACCAACATGCGTTGACATTCTCAAATATGCTTGTCATGCAGCCAAAATATCAAAACATTTTGAAATCCATCCAGGATGTTTGACAAGCCACTAGATGGAGCATTCACATAATCAAAATCAATCCAATCATGCCCTTCTTGTCAAACATGTTTGCCCTTAATGGTGCACGACAGTTTTAGGTGAGAGGTATAAAAGCGTAGCTTCAGTCCGCAACATTTCTTCACCTCATATCAAATATGTCAAAAAGACGAAAAAGAGGCCCTTGATGTCTTTTTTCTGCTATAGACGGTGTTCACACTGAGGTAAATCCCCCTGTCAGAGATTTATAAACCGATTGACATCATTCCCACCTTGTAATGGAAATTGTTAAAGTAATCCATTCAAGTCGTAGTCATCATCCAGTTCATGGCTTGAGAGATGGAGAACGATCTATATTTTGATATTATATTGAATGTTTAATTCGATGATTAAAATAATTATATGGTATGACAGATAAAGGACAAATTTCATTTTGACGTATCGGGAATATTTCGTTGCAGGTGTCAACTGATTGCCTTGAAAAACTTTTTTCGTATTTTTAAATGGCAACTCTGAAAATGCATTTTTGAAAGCATGAAAAAATGTATTCGTCCATCACTAACGTGAAGTGTATTTGTTTAAAATATTGAATGAACCGGCTAATAAAATTTACACTGGTTGTTTTGTCTTTCGTTTTTTTGACATATTGGTCGAGAGGTGAAGAAATGTTGGGGGAGTGGATATATTTCGTTTTAGCTAGCAATGGAAAGTACTAAAATCGAGATTTCAGTACTAAAAGTTTCCCATGTAAACAGGGTCTTAAATGCAATCTTCCGTAAGGTAAGTTGCTACACGGAACGTGTAACCGAGTTACCCTACCGCCGGCCGCGCCGCCCGCCGCCGGCAAAGATACTTACACATCAATAATAAAAATAAAACTCAATGACCAGCTCCCGGAAAACTCATAGATTTTATGATTCTTGGGAAAACCTGAAACATCTTGAATTAAAAATGAGTGGAAACAGCTCGTTTTTCTAAGGAGTTTCTCTACGAGTCCCTTGAGCACTGGCCAATAGGAGATCATGCAGAGTAGTTAGGCATTCCTTACAAAACTCACAGTCATAGCTATGGGGACCAGCGTGAAAAGAAAACAGTCCTCCATTTCCTCAGCAAATAACTTGCTTTGGCCAAATCATCAATGCAAATGAAGATCAAAGACTTGGTCTCTTTTCTTAATGCGACAAAATGGCTCTTGAACGAACTTCACTAAAGATTTTCTCCTTGACTCCAAATACCGTAAGATATATCAGTACCTCAAGTATTTATTGAATCGTTAAATCAAAACAACTGGTTAAACCAAATAAATAAAATACAGGAATTTTTCTTTAAAACTAAAGGTCCCTATCAAGCCCTTGACAGCGCAGAACATAATTCATAGCTTTTCACTCAATATATTTTTGTCCACATTTTACCTACCCACTTGTTGCATGAAATTCATCACCAAGGATATTATGCCTTAATATAAATAAAATATCACTAATTTATCAAGTTAATGAGTAAAGTTTGGTTTGCAGGGGTAAGCCGACGACGACCGACGCGTCGCACATCTTTACATCCAACCAAAGGAAGCATACTTTGTGGGTGAAGAAGTTGTGTTGTGTTTTTTTTTTCCACATAACCGCAGGACATCATTTAATGAACTTTAAAAAGGAGGGATAATTCTCGTATCTAGACATTTATAGAGTAAAAATTCAATAACCATTATGCTTAAGCTTAAGTAAAGGAAGGGAAAACATTTAGAAATAATGTATGGTTATAATTTTTTTTGTAATAAAACTTTCAGAGAATGCCATTTTAATAACATGTAGTTCATATTGTCTACAATTGAACCCCCAGCGATAGGTTACAAAAAAAAAAAAACTTTAACCTCTTTTAAAAACACTTTAAAATGTACCGCCCAGCCTTGCACTGCTTCCACACAAACACCACCAAACATTGAGGTAAACCTCTTTTCTATGAAATAATAGCACCTGCCTTTATGCATAGCCAGGATCAGAATGCTCATGGTAAGAAATATGGGTCGCGCGCGTAATGCTAAACAATGGCACTTCATAAATTACCGTTAAATTAAAAGGGGAAATGTATTTATGTACCAAGGCTACCTTCCTTTTTCCTTTTAAAGCCTTTTATTTCACACGGTTAGAAGCAGTAATTGTGTGCACCATGATGTGGAGCTATTTTCATAACTTTTTCAAATGCATTTTCACCTGAGTACAAAGACGACGCGACGGGATGTGGGGGTGCAGTCAACCTACTTTATTTTCTCAAACTCAAGCTCTTACGACAGAAAACATACCGTAAATGTCTTTTGTTTGTGGTGTGTTAATGTGGCACTTAAGCTTCTATGTCTCAATGGAAATATAAGTTGAAAAGAAAATCCTTAAAGGAACTCCCAGAAATAGAGATTGTGTTGGAATTCATTTAAATTCTGGGAAATATAATATAAATTCACGAATGGGTCGCACGAGCTTGTTCTTAAGAGGTCTAGAATTTTAAAAATGAATAAAAACCAAATACACACAGAGGTGCAGCATAGATGAATCGAAGTATTCCTTCGCAGCGAAACAGTTACTCAACAGATCGGATCATCATCTGACCATCAGTCATTTACCAGCAGCCATACACATCAAATCATTTAAATTAATAAAAATTAATTTAATTATAATATAAATTATATATATTTTTTATAAAGACTAAGTTGATGTTGTCTTGGTTTTGCTTTGCTTGCGCCCAACGCTTCATATAGGTACATATAAATATTTTTAAAACATTCTAAGTAAAAAATGTTGTTAATTTTTCGTTACTGTGGAAATAAAAATAAAATAAAAAAAAATCATGAACCCGATTTCGAGATAATGAATTTTCAAAAAACAATATGTGTCATGATTTGATCACGAACTTTGATATCTTCATAGGTAGCCATGTAGCAATCAGGGCCATTTCGTCAATTGTCACGAAGTCAAAACTCTTTGTTTGCTGGCTTATAGTGAATTAGGATTGTATGATGAAACGAATTCAGTCACCCTTCGATGGATCCCGGGATACCGTGAAATGTATGGAAATAAAATGGTTGATGAACTGGCCAAAAACGGTACTCTGAGTACTTATATGCCACTATCGAACTCACGAAAGCTATCTCAAGACTGCAAACTGCAAAAATTGGCCAAATATTTCAAAGAGAAAAAAAACAGAGTATCTACTGAAGCTTAATAGATCTCATTCAACTCTCTCGGTTGGAATCCTTACGCGTCATAACTCAATGTGAAGAACCCACATTAGCAGAAGAGACATCAGCACATCTGACTTATGCAGAGAGTGTCAGGACGAAGTGGAAGAGGGCTCGTCATACTTCACTTGTCAATGCCCCATCCATGCCAGAACTAGAAATGGATCCTTAGCAGAATACTTTTTGAACGAACTGGGCGACTTACGTCTCATTTTTGCCGCTAAAAAGCATGCTTAACTTCATTCAGAAAATAAGATGGTTTAGGGGGCACTCCATACCCACAACTTCCACTTAATCCTTCCTCTCAACCTTTTCATTCCCATATTACCCACATCCTAATGAGTACAATGGATCCATTGAAATCCGAGTGTGGTGATACGGCTTGCTGAATCATCAACCAACCTAACCTAGCCTTACCATGATTTTTTCAAAATTTCAAACAATGTTTTATTTAGGTTTTGATATGCAATCTTCTAGACCTTTTAGAATGTTTGATTCTGAGACTGAAAAAGTCAAAATTCGGTAAAAAGAAATGTTCTGTAAGTGATGTCTCAGTTTTATTTTTTTATTTAATTATCTATAGATCGTTAAAATTAAGCGAAACAGAAAAAAACTAATTAAAATTCTAGGTGCTGTTTAAGAAAGTAGTATAAAACATGTTTCTTAAATCTGTATGGTGGGTTTTAAAAATTTTAATTCATAACTTATGTACTTTTTAAAATTTTAAGCTTACAAAAATGTATCGAAATCCGTTGAACCGTTTTTTACAAAAAATCGAAAACAACAAATTTATTTCTATATTAAAAATTTATTAATATAATAATAACCCTTTTCTTTAAGTATGCCTACATCTCCATCGTGTCGTTTGCAACTCAACCGGCATTCAGTGCCGCCGCTGGATGTTCGTGCGCCCTTGTGCAAGAACCTTAAATTGCCGCCCCTGTCTCGGGTGCGCGGGGGTATTTACGTTGAATAAGTGAAAGTTTTATTTATTCTCCATTTCGCAGTTGAAAAATTTAAGCAAACGTGCATTGTTGTTGTCGTGTTCCGAGCTACCCAAATTCTTATACAATAAACGTAGTCATTATAGCATAATGTACAGTTTTTGCATCATTTTAAGATTATTTACTCTTTTTACTTGAGACTTATAGGTACTATAAGGTAAGTTATGCATTCGTGAAAGAATCGAACTCGAGATGTTAATCAAAGTTGACATTACGATGATAGCGAAGACGTAAAAAGTGGGTCTCGAAATTTTATCCCCATCACACGTTTATTTTTCTTCTTTTTTTTAAGACCAAAAATAACTGTACCTGCAATACGATTTTTTCGAAATTTTATATTTTTTTTAAACAATGTCCAACAGATTTAAACAAAAATCAAAAAATTTAAAGAATCGGTACAACCGATTTTGATAATTTGTTTTATGCTAAAATTAATCAAAATTTATATTCCTGTGCATTAAAATATTCAAAACTTTTTTTTTTGGATTTCAATTTTTTTTCCAAACTCAATATTCCGATAACCCCATGCTTGAATGTTTTTAAACTCAATAAATAAAAGTTTTCGAAAATCGTGTTTTTCTCGAAAACGTCTCCGAGAATTTTGATAAATTTTTACGTTCTATAATTAAACAAAAAAAATTGAAATCAATATATTACTGACTGTACCGAACATAGAACCATTTTGACGATTTTTGAATTTTTCATTACCGGCTGAACGGATTTTAATTAAATTTTTTATATTTTTTTTTTTTGAAAATTCGATATCCCAAAAAAGCTAAATATTTTTTTTGGAAATTTATTTTTTATTCGTAAAGTAATAAAAAAAATGTTTTGAAAATTTATATATAAAAGATTTTATTTGACTTATAACTTATAACTTTGTTATAAATTTTATTCTTGCATAAACTAATATTTGCTTGCATCACATGGCATCCTGTTCTTAGCTCCAGCTACCACTAAAAGAGTTGTTTTAGTCATTAAATAAATAAACTTTATGTTTATGAACAGTTTTTCTCTAAAAGCATTAATTTTTGAAATTCCTAGTCTTTTTTATAAGAGCAAGTTCGTGCGACCCAGTCGTGTATTTTATTTTAAGAGGAAACAAAAAATATGGCGATTGCGAATAATTTTCTTCAACAAAACCATTTTCATATAAAATGCAAATATTCGAGTTCCCAGCACAATTTTTAATTTATGTATGTCAAATCAATTCTTTGGTAAAAACCAATAGTTTATAGCTTGACAGAAAGAAGACAAAGTAGTTTTTGATATTTTTAAAAGTTTTTGTTTTCACTTTCTTTTTGAAACACTTAATCATTTACTTCCGGATCTGGAAGTATTATGTATAATTCCTTGACATCTTAGGTATGCTTTGATGAAATTTGTCATTTTGTGGCTTGTGTTGGAACTATGTATATTTTGATATAAATAGAGTCTGAACTCTGAATGTCAATTGAAAGCTTAAATTCGAACAACCAATGAAACGTTAAATTTCTGGGTTATTCTGATTTTGTTGAATCCGTTGACATTTAAATTATTTATCAATTCAATTCCAAAATTAATTAAAAACTATTCGCAAGCCCTTATTTAAAAAGAAACATAAATATTTAGAGACACAAAACATTTTTTTTACCGTTGGTTTTTTTTGGTTTTCGTTGTAAAGATGGTTTGTTTACATTTTCCATCGGTTAAATAAGGAATGTTTTAAATCACCTTTGATAATTTTGTTCTTGTTACCAACTTAGATTTAAGATATTTAGCTATATAATTGCAATCAGAATATTGATACCCATTCATAGAAAAATACGAGTAGTTAGTAAAATTAGTGTTTTCGAGACACTGTTTTCGTTTCATTTTATGGGAAATACATGGGCTGTAAATCTAAAAAAAATCAAAATCCTTTTCGAGTTTATAAGTCTGAGATGAAGGTTGCGTGGAAAGCTATTTCCCAAGTGTCAATCAATATGGTGACATGGCGTTAAGCAGTTTAGACTATGACTGCAATCGAAGAAGTTATTTGGTGTGAGAGGCGACAGTCACAAACAAAATATGAATAAAGATCTGTAGTACCTAGATTATGTGTGGGAACTACGTAGTGAACAGTCAAATGTAAATAAGTTCCAATAGCTTAAGGAAAACTTTTGGAGTATGCTGTATAGGTTGAGTTAGATCGATCTCTTAATTTTCCGCCCCTAGACGTTGGCGCCCTTGTGCGCCGCACATTTTGCACATACGGTAGCGGCGGCCCTGCCGGCATTGCCATTAGATAAATCACAATTTATGTAAACATCAGTTCTTGTTGAATCACCGATTACTACATCATGTGTACCAAAATCTTTATCTTTTAACGAATCTCTATCAGCGTATGAATGTTTAAATCGTGAATCCTCCTGAACAAGCTCAGCAAATATTTTAACTGATTTTCCGAATAAAATTAGCTAATCGAATGACAAAAAAACAGCTTGACCTTAAGACAAATGCTCTAGACATTAAAAACTAACGAGTGATTTTTTAAGAGCTATCGGAAATTAAAAAAAAAAAACAACACATAAAATTCAGCAAAATGTATGAAATCTCTATTTGAATCGATAGTACGGTCGATATAATTTAATGTTTGAAGATTATTTCATGAAAATGTTGGCCGCGGCTCAAATGGTCCATCCGCTTAGTCTAATTTTGGCATACACTTTGTAACATTTCGGCCAGTATTTCACGAATAAATGCTTCAATGTTGGCTTTCAGAGCGTCAATCGAAGCGGGCTTATCGCTATAGACATGAGCCTTAACATAGCCCCACAAAAAATAGTCTAGAGGCGTTAAATCGCACAATCTAGGCGGTCAATTGACCGGCCCCAAACGTGAAATATACTGTTCACTAAAATCGCCTCTCAATTGGTCCATTGTTACGCGTGCTGTGTGGCATGTGGCACCGTCTTGTTGAAACCACATGTCATGGAAGTCAAGCACTTCCATTTTGCGCAAAAAAAAAGTTTGTTATAATCGCACGGTAGCGCTAACCATTCACAGTAACGTTGCGATTCGCATCATCTTTAAAGAAATACTTTTACTTAGGTAATTATGGTTTGTTTTGTGGATATCGTCATATCTTACAAATAGATAGGTATTATGAAGTCATCTTCGAAAGTTAGTAAGCTAATCAATTTAAAGTTAATTATGATGTACCTCAGGGAAGCCATCTTGGTGCTAAGCTGTTTGTTTTATTCATTTAGTTCATACTGGTGATTTAAAATTATTTCGACATGGTGTCTTACACGGAAACATAACTTATTTATTTATTTACGACTATCTGTTGAAAAGTGTCTGTGATAAGTTCCTGACCTCCTTTTTGACTACAGATGCCATACTACTCCATTCACATGAAGAAAATTGAACGTATTCAAAGAAGATTTTTTCTTTGCTTTTTCCTGTCCATATAGAGATCTACTACCTCCAAACACTCAAAGACTTAAGTTAATAAGCCTACCATCTTTTTCTATTCACAGAGAATATATGGAGTTCTGTTTTATTATTAGATTAATGGTTGAATTTATTTAATCTCCATCGGTTCTTTTTCGATTAAGTGTGAGTATAGTAATAGTAGTAGTAACCCGGGTAGAAAATTATCTGGGAAACTCTATCGAATAGCGTGGCCCTAGCTAGATTGGCCATCATATAGTAAATCCTATGCTGGGCCTAGACAGATGCAAGCCTGGCGGATCTTGACTAATTTATGCTTATCCTGGCTTTATATTGAACCTGGCTAGAACTGCCTACTTATTGGCTTTTCCAGAAGTATCTTAGACTGGGCCTAGATATTTTTAAATTAGTTTAGCCTAGATATGAAACTTTTTCTTGGCGATATCTTGGCTGTAGATAGTATCGCCTCTTTATTGGCATTGTAACAAATAAACTACAGGGACCTGGATAGTTTTTACTTAGTGTAGCCTGGATAAGGAATTGTATCTGGGCGTTATATTGGCCTTAGCTAGTGTCGCCTCTTTATAGGCGTTCTCAGATTTTACTTATACTGGGGCTATATAGTTTTTACTTGATGTAATGTATCCTAGATGTGCCTATACATATGTCTCTTCTCTATAAAAGGCTATCCATTATCCTTCTAAAAACATAACTTTTTTATTTGGTCCTAAATCGGTATTTTTCAGATTCTTTAATACGTATTTAAGTCTTCTTAAACAGTATAATTAAAAGAGAGTTATTTGAGTAGCACTTTGAAACACAATATTTTATATATCACAGTGGCGCAATAGGTAGCGCACAAGCACGGCAAGCGAGAGGACTCGGGTTCGAATCTCAGTGGAGGTAAATTAAAAAAAAAAAAAATTGTTCCATTCCAGCAAAAAATCACTTAAAGAGTCGAATATAGGGGAGGCAAAAAAAAAATGAAAATAATCAACAATAATAAAAAAAAAAATTTTTGTTTTGTTTCTAATAATTTTTTAAGAATTGCCGTAGCTCTTGTGCTACTTGTGAAGACCCATCTAGGGCCCATATATTAACATCTAGCAAGGCCCATTATATACAGAGCATTAACAAATTAGCGAGGGACAATCTAGATACTGCTCGGTAGGGCCATGATTGAAACTAAGAAAAACTAGCTGGGGCCTTGGCATTATCGAGTCGAAAATTCTACCCGGGAAGTAATCTAATCCTATTGCGTCTAGAAATAAAAATCTCAAATCTGAAAGCTTTGAGTATAATTCCTTCGCTCTAAATCTAAGAAACTTCATATATTCGTAAATATGTATATAATAATTTAGTTATATGTACATAACTTAACATTGTTGTGTTAAGTTTAACATTTAATGTATTGAAATAAGTGAGGAATCTCCAAGTGAGGAAATGAGGAATCCCCAAAAGCCATATTTTATAAAGAGTGTAATTTGAATAGTCGAACTTTTTTACATTTTGCTTAACAGGACTTCTGCAACTTGGAAAGGTCTCGAATTATTTTAATACTTCTAAAATGTATTATATAGACCATTTGAATTACCTCAGGCTCAGGAGTATATAACATATACATATCTTTTCTAGAGTCAATTTTCGGTATAAGGCTGCAATAAATCATCTTTGCCGCACTTAATAGCAATTTATCCCTCCGACACTTGCATGGGTCTAGCACGTGACTGAATCCTAACAGCAATCTTCAGATTCTGATTCTCGTCCTTGCATTGCAAGGACTTCTTCATATTCTTCCTATAGCAAAAACAAGATAGTACGATGGTTTCTACTGCA
Source organism: Chrysotoxum bicinctum (assembly GCA_911387755.1). NCBI lineage: Eukaryota > Metazoa > Arthropoda > Insecta > Diptera > Syrphidae > Chrysotoxum > Chrysotoxum bicinctum. The sequence goes on from OU426988.1 coordinate 140,848,187, forward strand.
ATATCTAAGGGTGGGTGCTACATAAAGCAAAATGACACATGACCCGCATGCTAATCTTGCTTGTGAAAGTTGCGAACAAAAACTACCATTATGTGAATTTTCGTATACAAACTCTCATCATATGTACATACATTACATATATACATATACTAACGGGCTCTAACTATAGTGTATATATAAAGATCATCTTATAGGGATTTACAACTTAGCGGCAAACGTGATGTCTTGCATACAAAATGTTTATAATTCTGGTGATGTGAGGTTCATCGAAGGACATGCATAAACACGTCTTCTGTCTATTTTGTTGTTGTGGTTGGCAGTTGTTTTTCTTTTTTATATATTTTTTTGACGAAGTTCTAACGTGTGCGTTGGTGAATTAAACATATGGGAGTTTTTGGAGCCACTGAAACGAGACCACCACTGGTGTTATGGTAGGAGAGGAGATGAAAGTTTTGAGGGATAGTAATCGGAAGAAAAGAAAGACTTACATACATATATACAAATGTAAGTATCTGATGAAAGTTGGTACCCCGTTTGAGGAATATAAGGGAGTGTTTATCTTATAATCTTACAAGATGAGAAAAAGGTCTCAAATCGCCATTACTACAAAATTAAAAAATAATTTTGTCTATAGAGAAGAAATACTTAGAAGACCTGTTAATAAAGCGAGCTATGCAGGTATCAATGAAAAAAAATTAAACAGCTTTCGTCATTCTTCCAGGGTACCTAGTAAAAATTTTATATTTTTCTGCAACTTTCTTAAGAGATTATAATTTTAATTTTTTATTATAAATAAACCTAAGTTTACCGAAAAGTGAAACGTGCATCCAATTTCTAGAGAGCCAAATAAACAGGAAAAGTACAGGTAATTACCATCATGATCATCAAGTTTATCGAAATACGTATTTCATTTCTGAAAAACTTTGGGCATTTTGCTGCCAATTTGAAAAATCCCTTACAGTTTATTAAATGTGGAGTTTTTTAAAGTACCATACATAGTTCTAAGGAAATAAAACTCTCTTAGAGATATGAGCAGTGAATTTCCTTTAAAATTGGACAAACAGTCAGAAAGTACAAAAAACTCGGATGTACGAGTATCCCTTCTATTACAAATATCCTTGCGATACTTCGTTTGTTTTAGATTTTCACTATAGCTCAAAAAATGATGGTGATATGAGTACCTTTAGCAGAAAAATCTTTTCGAAATAAGGTAGACATTTCTGAATGAAGACGAAATAGCTGTTAAAATATTTTGAATGAACATTTTATGGTCAACTTTGGCGATCATGCCTTCAAATGTATCGTATCACACCTTACGTTGAATTGAACTCGTTCCATTCCATTCTTTCAACTCGTAAGATTAAGTTTTGTACTCACACTTATCTCCATTTATCAACAAAGACCAGTTGTGCCTTCCAAAATCCAAGACAATGTAATAATTCAATGAAATATTTAATTGGGAACTTTGATTTTTAATGTTTATACGTTCAAAACTCCAGTTTAACTCACATTTTTGTGCAGGTGCAGCTCACACTTCACGCCATTTATAAGATAAAATTCTCAACAGAGCCTTAAGACTGATAGCAAACAGGGCTATCATGGAATTATTCTCATCTCTTGAACACCGTCGCGTCGGGATGATTCATGTTTTTCCCTGTGTTTAATTATTTCCATATCCTTATCTATTTTTATGTAGGTTTAAATTTATGATAACATTATTTATGACCGTAGGTAGGAATATCTCTAAGTATCGTAAGATTAAAGTGGACGGCGACGCTGTGTCGAGTCGATAATTTGAATGTGTACAAATAGACGGTCTCACAGATTGTGGTTTATGACTCACATCTGTTAGAACTATTTTTTAAACAAAGGATGCCGTCGCATCGTTGTTATCCACTTTGCAACTTAATATTAGTTAAGGATTCTAAGAAATTGGAGATAAGGAAGGTTAAGAAAATGTAAATGTCTTCGTTAGGTTAGTTATAAGAAGTTAAATTGTATTTTAGAAATAGTTTGGTTAAATAAAGCAGAATACTTTGTACCACGAACCAGTGCGGTTGCTCTATTAATTTTTCCCTTTCACGACTATTAGTTCCGGAGTTTGGCTTTCCTATTTTTCACCTTGTTTTATCGTTCTTTCAAGAGCAATGCTGACTCTTCATAACATATTGCATTCTTTCCTTCAATCAGTTCACCCGTTATAACCGTTTCGCTAAAAATGCTCATCATTTCATCCTTAATCGTAATTTTGGACGTATCGTCATATAAAAAGATTCGTAAGCTTTTGTATAAGTCAATAAACTCCTCAGTTACTTCTTTTGATAAATTCCTTAAATCAGACATTTTTTTAATCAATGCAACATTGATTGTGATTATAAAGAACATGAGATAGGTGTTTTTTTTTTTAGTTCTCCTCATTGTTTTTGTTCGTCTGCTACTATGAACTGAATAGACTAAGAGCCCACAGCAATTTTTGGGTGTGATTGATAACAAAAAATAGTTAGCATAACTAGATAGGCCTTTTATAGTTATTTACAAATGTGAAAGTCTTGCATACTCTAGTGGGAGCAATAGTGCATCAAGTATGCAGTTCTTTCCAAGTCCAAATAATTGTGATAACAACTTTGCCAAAATGTAGAGTTAAGCCCCCTGATTGAAAATATCGAGGTCCAAGACGTTTTACAGACAGCCTTCTGCCTGCCAGACGCGATAAGAATAGGCTACTTCTTGCACCAAGAAGGCCACCTTCAAAACGTCTTGGACCTCGATATTTGCAATGAGGGCACTTAGCTGGTCATTTTGAAGTTATGGCAAATTTTGTATCCCAATTTTTTAGAATTTGGAAAGAACTAAAGAACAAAATTGACAGATAATGTCATTAAAACACCATGACCGCCGCGGACTGCTAAAATCTACGCGGCCAATTGAAAAACCGTTTACATGTAATCTTTTTTTTTTCAAATTTTCTATAAGGCGGTATAAATTATTTCGATAAAATTTTTATAATTTATGCAGTACATTTTTAGTTTTTAAAACTTCAACACAATTCAAACTTCTAATGCTGGAATTAATTTTTGTCTCACATCAATATTCCAAAAAAGTTTACCAAACTACGAGTATATTAAAAATTATATATGTATGTGAATACAAAATTCATTAAAAAAATTAACCGTTTTAAACCTTTTACTTTCATACATTCGTATTTCTTCTATCTCTACCTAAACTTTAATAAATTTATAAGATCGTTAAGTTTATGAACATCTTGATTATGACGTGCATTTTATTGAATGTACACCTAGACAAAATGGTTGAAAAAAAAATTCTTCTCGCACCGAGCCATCCATGGATTCAATTAGCTTTTCATAGTTAGGTATATAAAATTAAATAAATTAAAAATCCAAACAATGACTAAAAAATATATTAATTTTTGTTGAACTATCAAATATGGCATACAGTCATCTCATTCTGCAAAAGAAGCCAAGACAAATAATTTTTCCTTGTGAATGTTAAATATATTAACTCTCATTAAATTATTTCTTAAATTATTTCTTTTATTTAAATTTTAGTTTAAAATTGAAAAAATACTAAATATTAAACAAAATATGAATGAATAGAATTTATGTGTGTATAGAAATATTTTTTCAAAGAATACAGATAAATGGAATCCACAAAACCTCAAAAAGTAAACAAAAAAATGAAACATCTTTTTTAACCACCAGACTATCCGGACAAAATGGAAAAGGATACAAAACGAAATTCATTCATGGACGAAAGGCTAATTAATGAAAAGTAAATAATTTTCTCTTCTCTTTGATAAATAGCTTAATGAATGTTGGAGTAAAAAAAATCATGTATACCTACATATGTACATACGTCGAAATTCTTTTGAATTTATTTCATTCATCATTGAGACGTCTGATTAAAAACAATAATTCAAATTCTGTTATTCATATTCCAGGATCTCAAGGTAATCCCAAAACTAAAATATATCCAAAGCGGAATACCTTTTAGCTTTATCTTTTTTTTTCTTCTGTTACGAGGGTAGGTCAAAAAGTCTCTGTAATATGAAAAGAAAAACACTATTTATTTTATTTTATTTTATTTTTATTGCTCACCATAGTCTAGCCCAGGAAAATAAGACTTTAAACTAGAAAAAATTCCAACAAAGCTAAAATTTGAGGAAAAGCTTTTTTTTGCATGTCTAAAAGCACTATAAAGCACCATACATTTCGTCGGGACTAGGTTTTTTTTTGTGGAGGGTGAAAAGGGCTGAAATTCAGTTTTTTGAAAATTAATGAAAACAATGAAGATGAATGAAATACGAAAATTATTTCGGCTTAAGTGGAGAGATTGAATTAAATTCAAGTGAAAGCTCAAGTGACCTCAACTCCAAAGTGCGCTTCGCAGAGTTACGACAGGGGCCTTAGACAGGGGGAGTTAGATGCTGTCGTACACTTCTTAATTAGAGTTAATGTCACTTGAGAAAGGTGTTAGAGAAAGACGGATATTTTAAATAAGGTGCCGTTTTTGTTTTCATTTTAGAACTTTTTCGAATTTTATTTTCAAACAGTACGCACTAAAACAAACTTTTAGAAAATAAAATGGCCTACAAAATGAGAGATGTTAAAAATCTCTGTATTTTGATTTGCCCTTAACTTATAATATACCGCACTCAAATTTTGTTTTCGACTTTTTTGCTGAACTGTGAGTTTTTTGATAATTCGAAGAATTAATTTGTAGTTCTCTTAACTAGCTGTAATGAGAAGCTTTATTGTAATTTAGTACCACAGAATGTTTGATCAATTCAAAGCCAAAGTTTATTTTAAGGTCCTTTTAAAGAAATGCTTAAGACAAACAAATAAAGCTCTCAGCCAAAATTCAGCTTTGCCAGAATTTCTTCAAAGTTTGTTAATTTGTTGGTTTAATTTTCCGTGGCTATACATGGTCCATACTGCGTTGGCCAGGTTATCACCGTAAATGAGCCCTTTCGGTCGATGATAAGCAACTTCTTTTGGGCCCAAAGTAGATAATGTCCATATTATAAAAACTTAGTTTTTATTCGTTTTTTTTTACAAATTTAAAACCCTGTTATATTCCGTACAAAATAGTGTACCAAATTGATTAGGTTAGGTTAGCTTAATGTTCTGGTAGTTGATCCTATTGCCGTCACACTTAGATCAATGTAGATCCATTGTGATACCCAAGCGATTGTGACTCCCTTGTATAGAAATCTATGACAATCCTATGTCATTTATGCCAGTTAAAGATGTTGAAGAGTTTCAGCAAGATATAGCCTGAAATGATTTCTAAGTCATTCAAGAAATGTCTGCCGTCACATGGTTGAGGAGAAGTAGACGCCTTTTAAGGGCGTGTTACTTGCAACGTCTGGTAGATGAGTTCAATAGGTCAGTGGTTGGTGTATATGCCCGGTTGTTTGGTCAGTCTAGCTGTATAAGGGCGGTTTTTTTCCTTAAGAGAATTCTACACATTTTTGGGAGAGTTGGCCCCATCAACTCACTGACATTCATGTTAACCGTAGGAATGACATTCGCTGGTGTATAAGGAAGTGCCCATTCTTATTTTGTTGCTGCTCCCGCAAGAAACACTTCCATCGTTTCAGTCGTTGTCGTTCGTTCTATTATTGTAGTCTCACTGTGACCCCATTTGATTGTAGTTGGAGGCGATTTCCAATTTCATGGTTGGCTGGTTGATAGAGCTGAGCAATTTTCAAGCCATTTGGTATGTAGCTTAAATAAATAAATAAGTCGTCCATACTGAGTTTCATATTTTTCTTGTGGTAAACCATTTTTACTCAGTTGGATGATAATGTTGGTTTTTTGTTTGCTGAAACTAGTTTTTTGGTTATGAGACAGGTTTCAAGCAAGTTCCATCTCTTGATTAGATAACATTGGAAATTCAAGGACTTCAAGGTCTTTTCATCTTCAATAGACGTACAATACAAGCTCCATCGTAGGGTCTTAGTCAACCTTCGCCTCTAAGATCTGTTTGTTATGAAGATGCTGTCTAAGTTTCATCGCCAGGTTACACCAGTTTTTGGCTCAGTTATTAACTGAATATAGAATGCAAAAATGTTTCAGTTAATGAGTTTTGGTATCACAAGAATGTGTAACAGATTGGAATAAAAATTTGAATGATCCTCAAAGTCGAGACCATACAATCAAAAACATTTAACCACCGCCCTCCTCTCCAGAGTTAAATCACATATTTGTTTCCTCTAATTTAGTTAAAGTTAAAATTATATTTCAACCCATATTTCTCGATAAGGAAAGTATCTTAATTACATTCAGAAGGTGCAAAGAGATCTGAAACAGAATTTTATGAACCGTAAAAGAAAATCTTGTCCTTACTCATCTTTTCTTAAGTTAAATGACAACGGGTTATAACGCAACATTTCTCTGACTTCGGTGTTCAGGCATTACGCAGGCACCCATAGTTTGCATGAGAACACTAATGACAATGGACTTCGAGTCTTAGAATTGGCAGCATCGAAAAACATGGTCGTTGCGAGTACCAGGTTCCCGCGTAAAGATATATTTACAAAGCCACCTGGGTATCGCCTGATGGAGTCACTCGTAACCAAATAGACCACGTGTTGATAGACCGTCACCACTACTCGAACTTGATGACGGTACGAACGTAGCGAGATGCCAATATCTACTCGGATCACTATATTGTTGGTATGGTTTTCCGAAAGCGGATTGCGGATTGCGAAGACGTATTGCATCCGCCGATCAGGTTCGAATCAACACGGTTGCCTTGCGCAATGAAAGCACCAGTGGCACCTTTGGTAATGCATAAGGACTCGCCCTAGAATCACTTCATTTTGGGAGAGTAAGTCATGGAGCCAGTATGCTGGGCGTAAATTAGAAGTGGACACGCCTTAAGAATACTGTCATTAGTACTGCCAACTCCATCTTTGGCAGCAGCAGCAAGCTAGCGACTGAACGTAAGAATGTTGCGTACCGAGCAATGCAACAATCTCATAGAACGCGAGCACGCGAAGAGAAATATAAAAAGCTCAGAAGAATAGAAAAACGGCTTCACAGACAAAAGAAATCAGCCTGGGAGAAGAACCTAATCTGTGAAATAGAAAATAGCCGAGAGCAAAGTCCGCACCAGGCGCGGAAGTTCTACCAATCCGTCCGAAACATGACGCAGTACACACCACGCTGCACATACTGCAAGGACGGAGAGGAAAATCTGATCACCGATCCAGAAAGCATACTGAAGCGATGGGAAGTGTACTTTAATGAATGGCTAAATGGTCAGCTCACTGCAGAAGTGGAGGCTCCACTACTTCAAGAAGAATACTCTATGTTGCCGCCACCAAGCATAGAAGAGGTTGAGAAGGCTATAGCCGGCTTAAGCAGAACAAAGCCCCGGGATCCGATGGCATACCAGCCGAATTATTTCATCATGGCAGGCCAGCCTTACGTCAAGCAATTCATGATATTATAGTGCACGTATGGGAGAAGGAAGAAATGCCAGAAGACTGGCGAAAATTTATAATATGCCCCATACATATGAAGGGAGATGTCACAACGTGCAGCAATTATAGAGGTATCACGTTGTTGAGTACCGCCTATAAGATACTCTCCTCTATCCTACAAGACCGGATAACCCCATACGCTAAAACCGTTATCGGACAATATCAGCGTGGTTTCATTCCTGGCAAATCAACAACTGATCAAATATTTACCCTTAGGCAGGCGATGGAAAAATGTCTAGAATTTAACATCCCATCATACCATCTGTTTATAGACTTTAAGGCCGCCTATGATAGCATAGCCAGGGTAGAACTTTACAAAGCCATGAGAGAATTCGGCATCCCAAATAAATTGACACGATTATGTAGGTTGACCATGACCAACGTAACAAGCCAAGTAAAAATAGCCGGATTGCTATCCAGACCAATCAACATCTTTAATGGACTCCGACAAGGGGACAGTTTGGCCTGCCTCCTCTTCAACCTGGCGTTGGTTAAACTAATCCGTGACTCTGGCACGGCAATAAGAGGGACCATCGTCAACAGGTCCAGCCAGTTACTGGCTTACGCAGACGACATCGACATCATCGGAAGAACCGAACAAGCTGTACACGATTCCTTCATCCAGATCGAGCAGGCGGCACAAAATCTGGGGCTGCACATTAGTGAAGGTAAAACAAAGTACATGGTGGCGTCGAATGCGAGAGGAACAGTTGGTCAAACAATCAAGGTAGCGGAGCACGAATTTGAAGTGGTGCAATCCTTTAAATACCTTGGGTCAATAGTAGCAGCCGATAACAATATAGAAGAAGAAATACGCGGGCGGCTTCTCAAATCCAACAGAGCCTACTATAGTCTGTCAAAGCTCTTCAAATCCAGAAATCTCACCATAACTTCAAAACTGCTGCTGATCCGAGACTTGGGTGCTTAGCAAAAGGCACTCCGACCTCTTAGCTGCGTTCGAGAGAAAAGTCTTAAGGAGAATTGTTGGCCCCATATGTGAGGAAGGACGATTCCGGAGACGGTACAATCATGAACTGTACGCAATCTACCTTGAAGCAGATATCGCGACAAAAATTAAGCTCAGTAGACTCCGGCAGGGCACCTAGCTCGTATGAGCGGAGAGTTCTTTGTGATACATTCTATGGTAGACGATAGCGTGGCAGACCATGCTTGCGCTGGAAAGATGGCGTAGACCAGGACGCCCAAAGTTTGGGGTACGCAACTGGATGGCCATGGTGTCGGCTCGAGACCGGGATAGGTGGAGAGACTTGTTGAAAGAGGCCAGGACCGGAATCCGGTTGTCGAGCCGATGATGATGATGATGAACAACTCGAAGTGAACCAGGACCTAGTAACTTACAAATCTCAACCATTTCTGTGTGCGTGTTTCCAGGAACGGAGGTGACCTACAATTTTCTACCGATTCCGAACGGCTAATGAGCAGCACTTTTCATGATAAGATATATTCTTGGAGGATCTGTCAATTAAACACAAGATTCAGTACACCCCTGAAAAAAAAACTTTTTAGCAGTGGCTGAGAATCGAACCCAAGACCTTGTGCATGACAGTGACAGTCCAACGCACTAACTATTATGCCAAGGGGTACTACTATATCCTCTTCCATTTTAGAAAACTGTGTATGTCACTTGTCATTGCTTTTGTCTATTCTTTTTTAATTTTTCAATGTCTTCAAGCTCATTCCCATCTAGTTGGAAAAATTCTTTCATAATCCCTCTACAAAAAAAAGTGAAAAGAGACGAAGTGAAAAATTACAGGACTATTGCCATATTATCTGTGATTCCTTTTTTAGGCTAATATCTGTGAAGCGTTATGTCTTTATGTTAAATCATTTTTTGTTCCTAATCAGCATGGTTTTATAAAAGGTCGTTCTACTGTTACTCTTTTAATAGAATTGACTGAAAACTGTATTGATTCATTTAAAAACAATAAACAAGTTGTTTGTATATTTACTGATTTCTTTCTGTGTTAAAATACTCTAAATGCCTCACTTAGGCCGCCGACGATGTGACAATCTGCCAAACTATTTCAAATATTGGTGATTGTGAAGAATTACAATGTGAGCTTAATTCGTTTTTCGACTGGTGCTCTCGTACTTGTTTGTGTAAAAATATCGATAAATGTAAAACTATGTGTTTTACAAGAAAGTTTCCTTTTATTTCGTTCAACTATTTGCTTAATGGAATATCAATACCTATCTCTTGAAACCGTTATTATCTATTCTTATTGTCACATTTGATCACAAACTCGAATTCATTCAACATATTGACTCCATTTCAAATAAAACTAATTCAATTCTTGGTTGGATAAGAAGAGAGTCGAAACAATTTCCTGACCCTTTCGTGACAAAGTAGCTTTTTATATCTTTTGTTCGACCTATTCTATAATACGCTCGTCAGATTTGGTCACCTCATTACGATTGTCATAAAAACAGACTAAAACAGGTGCAAAAAAGATTCATTACGTTTGCACTCGGAGGAATAGGGTGGGATAATCCTTTTGATCTCCCACCTTATTATAACAGACTTAGACTTATCGTTTTGTTTTCATTATAAAATCAATAAACGGTAACATAGACTCTCTACACCTTCTCTCTCGTATTAACTTTAATATTCATCAAAGAAATTTGAGGAACATACCATATACTTATTTCAAACTATCGTACCAATTATGAAAAATATTCTCAATAAATAAAATGCTTAAGCTATTTAATTTCTTCAATCTTAAATATAACATACTACGTATGTTTGATTAAACAATAAATTAGTTCATGTAAATTAAAATCAACATTTTTTCTTGCAACTACATATTTAAAATCTTAATATACACCTTTGTAAGAATTTTCGTAAAGCTTGCAATTTAGTTATGTTAATAAAAAGATGATACGATTACGCTAAAAAATAAAATGCACGACTAGGTCGCACGAACTTGCTCCTATGTAATAGACTAGGAATTTTGAAAACTCACATTTTTAAAACTATTTTAGTATTAACATTTAAAAACAGAATGCTATGCAAATATGAATTTATGCGAGAACAATAATTTTAAGTCGTTGTATTCGTTTCTTAAAAAAATAAGCTTTTAAATAAAATTTGTAAAAGATTTTTAAGAAAAAAATTTTTTACGCCAACGTAAAGTTTTTAGTATTGTACATTAAAAAATAAATTTCCAAAAAAAATATTGAGCCGTTTTTGATATATTGAATTTTCCAAAAAAAATGGTAGGCATAGTCAGTAATATGTTAATTTCAAATTTTGTTTATTAAATTTTACATCGTAAGAATTAATCAAAAGAAAAAAATGTTGTCGAAATTCTAAGCGCCGTTTTCGAGAAAAATAGGATTTTTGAAAAAAAAATTAACATTATTTGTATTTTTATGTAAACTAAAAATTTTGTATGTAAAATAAAAATTCTTTGCTCACATCTTGTAAGTAAGTATTGAGAAACTTTTATTTATCAAGTTTAAAAAAAAAATTTGGATTGAGTTTTGAAAAAAAAATATTTTGAATTTTTTTTTTAAATCCGAAAAATTTTTTTATCAAACTTTCAATACACAAAAATATTCAAACTATTGGGAAGCCTTAGAACAAAAAAAATGACTAAAATCGGTTGTACCGTTCTTGGTAAATCAAAAACAAAAAAAAATGGTTCCAAGTGGGGTTCCATTAATAACCATTTTTCGGAATTTTTTTTCAGCCTTTAGGTTTTTTGAAATTCCGTCGAAAAATTTTTGAAAAAAAAAAATTATAAAATTTCATAAAAAATTCATATGGCAGGTACCGTTATTTTTGTTATTAAAAAAGGAAAAAAACGTGTGGGGGAAAAAATTAAAATAATATCCACCAAGTTTCGATTTTTTTTACGAATGCAAAACGTACCTTATAGTACAAACATATTTTTATTATTTCTAGTATAGAGAAGCTGAAATATAGAGAAGATGAACTATTCATTTGAACATGAAAAATGGATTTTTTGGATTTATTACCCTTATCTTGAATTGAACGTTTCCACCAAATTTAATAAGTGCAGAATTTCTGTAAATGCTCGTATGTCCTGTTTGACCAGTTAAAAGTCAAAATTTACTTTCAATGTCTCTAATCGATAAACGGACAACACTCTTGGATTGAGCGGAAAAAAACGCATATGAAGGGTTTTCCATTAAGCATTTTGTACCTTGTTATTTGAATAAAGCAAACTATGAGTGAGATAACACTGAAATTTATTTCGAAGGCCCATGTATGCCTCTATGTTTTGTAATATAGCTTTATTCTAATGTCCACCTCTACTTCGCTAAATGCAGCGCATCCGAAACTTACAATTTTCCATTACACTAGCGCATAAATAGGTCTGAATTTGACCAATGGTGTTTTTATGTTGGCTTTCAGGGCAGTGGTGGTTTGTGGTTTATTGGAATAGACCTGTGACTTAAAAATTTAAGAAATGGGGTCAAATGGTACGATCTCCATTGCCTCCACGTGAGATAAGCATGTTTGGAAAACGTAAAGCGAAAACCACATGTTGTCGGTGTCCATATCATCTAATTCGGACCAAGAGAAATTGGTTATCATCGACCGATACGGCGGTGGTCTGGCCATCATGTGGGCCGATGATGCCGGCAATCCAAAATCCACCTCAAACATTGACATTCTCTGGATGCTTTTCAATTTAGTGGATCTCGTGTAGAGTATGATTGTTTCAAATTCGACAGTTTGGCTTATTGACGACACTATTTATCAATAAATAAATATTTTTTAATTGAAATTGGGATCGATTTCCAACTGCTCGTCGTTTTCCATGGTCGTTAGTATAACGGTATTATTCTCCACAATTATTTGGAAAAACAAACTCAATTAATGATAGTCAATTTGAGAGATTTAGTTTTTACAATATGGACGCAATCACCTGTCAAAGCTTATAAACTCCTATTAATGGGAATGGGAACCATTATCACCGAAAATCTTGCGGAAAGTCATGAAAAATGCGATAAAACGGGCAAAAATGTGTATCTATATGTATATACAAATTCTACATACTACTGAAATAAATCAGCCAAATAGAAGACTTAGCACTATTAATGGACTTGTTGAATTATATTCACATTGGATTTTTGTCAAAAAATCGATGTAAGATGAACTGAATTTAACAAAAATTGCGTATTGACAAGGTCCTCACAGTCAACTGATGAGTCCATGTGAGATCACCCGGACGAAACGCCAATTTTTGTGGATTAAAGGCCAAAAACGCTATTTTGAATCAATAATTCAACAAGTCCATTAATAGTGCTAAGTCTTCTACTTGGCTGATTTATTTCAGTAGTATATAGAATTTGTATTATAAAAACCTTCATATATAAAAAATTACTTTAATAAAAAGATTTTTAAAATTTATTTTTCATATTTTTCCGGAAATCAGGCAATTCCATGCATTTGACCATTTTTATCTCATTAAATCCATGTTTTATTTTTGTAAAATGTATTTAAAATCTAAAATACTTTTACATAAGAGCAAGTTCGTGCGATCCAGTCGTGCATTTTATTTTTTTGCAAACTCTATAATTCGAAAATAGGTTTATACTTTTTATTTTTTCTTTAAAATTTAATTTGACGAAATCTATTTTTTTAACTTAAGCTAATAAGGAGAAGTTAAAAAAAAAGACAATATGCATTCAAGAGAACACAAGAGTTCACAAGTTTGACGATCCCACTCAACGAATGGCCCGATAGTCGGAGGACACAGCACGCACGACAACACTTACGGTAAAGGACTTGGGTTGCTTGACTTTGCGGCAGGATAGCAAGCACCAGTGGTACCACTTTACTTCAATTGAAATAGATCTACTTCTTTTTTTCAAAATTTTTTCAAAATATTTTAAAATCTACTTCCTACTTCACACCATCAGCAAAATACTGAAATCTTTTTCATTTTAAAAAACTCTGTTTCAAACTACTTCAATTTTACGAAAAAAGGCCAAATCTACTTCTATTTCTCATTTTCACTCTAGTAAGAATGTAGCACGAGAATAACAAAAAAAAATTATGTCAACACTATAAAAATACGCAAATGATTAATTTTGAAAGTATAGAAACACGAATCTTATGAAAATTTCGCTTGCGTGTGTGTTTTTATTTTAAAATTAAATTATATTTGAATATTTAAAATTTGAATGTTATTCTTTATAAGAGAATATATAAATTTCTTTAAAATTAAAAGAAATGTATTGACAATTTTAAGTATTTAAAAATATACATTTAAAGAAAAAATTTTATATATAAAATATTATTTCAAATTTAAAGATGCACCGATATAAAAATTTTGATCGAAATCGGTAGTCCGAAATGAGAAAGTAGAAAATCAAAAAAGGATCTAAATGTAGACCCCATAGTTGGTCTGGCCTGAACATAATTCTTTTATAAAAACTATTAGTGCCGTTTTCGAAATAAATATGATATTTCATAATGGCTGTATGGAAAAAAAATTCAATTTCTCCTCTAGGTTGAGGTACAGACCTGCAGACAGACGGAATCTCTCCTTTTTCGTGTTGTAATGTCTATTGATGAAAATTTCGAGTTCAAATTTTTCTAAAAGCAAGTTAAAAGTCAGTTTAAAATCTACTTCGATTTTTCTCAATTTACTTCACTTTTTTCTTCAAATCTACTTCGACTTTTTTTTCGGTGGTAACACTGGCAAGCACTCGATTCCCAAATGTCAATATACACAAAACGACCTGTAGGTCTCCGAAACAACGAACCGTCAACCTGATTGATTATGGATGTCAAAACGTTCCAGCATTGACTTTGGAACATTACTTGGTTGTAGCTCAAGTACGTAAGCCGAGTGGATGGTGTAAAAAGATTTTATGTCGAGAAGCTAAAATCCGCAACCAGCACCAATTGATGTGCTTGGTTTCACTAGGCGACCACAACGAAACCCCTGCTTCGATGGAAAATATCGCATGGCGCGTGCAGCCAAGAACGAGGCCTATCAAACAATGAGAGCTTCACGTCAAAAACAAAGGGAAGAACGCCGAGTTCTCAGGAGGAAAAAGAGAGAGCTTACGAAATTTTCTACCAAAGAGTGAAGCAATCCACCCAAGGCTACAAGGCCAGAACAGAAGCCTACTGAGACGAGAGTGGTAATATGTTAGTAGACGCACAGTCAGTACTAAGGATCTGGGAACAACACGTTGAGTTCGCGTTGAGTGAGTTTTTGCCCTGTGTGGACGTGTTTTATCTTGGCTTCTAATTTCATTTGTTCAATTATTAACTTTTTCTATTTAAAATGCCTGAAAATTGTTCGAAGTGCGACAAAACCATCGCAGACGATAAATATATAATATGTGGCGGTATTTGTGGCCTTAAATTCCATGATCAATGTGCTTTATTGACTGAAACAAGTTTAAACTTTCTTAAGTCCAGCATAAATTTCTCATGGAAATGCAATGTATGTGCAAGTGTTCCTATCCTGGGTCTAGTTTGTAAAATCAGTGATCTGATAAAAACTGTGAATAAACTGCACGATGAAATAAATTGTTTAAATTCTGAAGTTACATTTTTAAAAAATAATAATGTTCAATTTCAATCAAAAATAACTTCATCCGAAAATTTATTACAAAGGGAAAACTCTCTAGCAATCAATGATGAAAATCCAGTTGTCCAAAAGAGTGTCTCTTTGAGTGAAAATACGCCATACAATTCCCATGACAATGTTTCTAATACAAACACTAAATTAAATGTTGACAAAAAGTCAAATACAAATGATCATAGCATTAGTGAAGTTAAGAGTCGGATAAAAGAGAATGGAGCTAAGATTGTTGGCAACGATACAAACTTTACGGAAAAGCTTGATGTTGCTGATTCAACCAGATGGCTCCATCTTTCACGTTTCTCAATAAATACATCTGCAAAATCTATACTTTCGTATGCATCACGAAAGCTGAATGTCAAAAATGAACAACTCTCTTGTTTTCCTTTGTGCAAGAAAGATGCCGATCTCTCTAAATTTAAATACATAAATTTTCGCCTCGGAGTGCCATCACGTGTTATAAATGCTGCTTTTGACTCAAATAACTGGCCTTCTGATGTGACTGTGAGAAATTTTCATTTCATTCCAAAGAAACAGATAACACTAACACAACAAACTCAACATCTTATAAACAACACCTAGACGTCAACAATAATATCATTTCTTTGAAACTCTCTTCGTCAATCATCGACACCACAAACTCTCCATCCGAAAATCAATACCTATCAAATAACAATTATACCATCTCTTCCCATCTCTCTTCGTCAACTACCAACACCACAAATTCTCCATACTATAACCAACACATAGCCCACAACAATAAAAACATTTCTTCACATCTCTCTTCTTTAACCATCGATACCTCAAGCTCTCCATCCAATAACCAAAACCTTAACTTAGCCGTCAAAAATACCACCTCTTCTTCACATCTCTCTCCAAACTCTCCATACAATAACAAGCACCTAGCCGTCAACAAGAACACCATTTCTTCGCATCTCTCTTCGTCAACCATCAGTACAAACTCTCCGTCCGATAACCTACACCTAGCCGTCAACAATAACATCATTTCCTCACAGCTACCGTTGCCGTCGTCACTTTCTTCTCTTAATCGATGTTCCAAAAATGATATAACTATCTACTATCAAAATGCTGGTGGTATAAGAACGAAAACAAACCAACTCTTTACTGCATCAACTCTTCATGAGTTTGATGTAATCGTTATCACAGAGACATGGTTACACTCTCATATACATTCAGCTGAAATATTTGAAAGTTCTTATACTGTTCATCGTTTGGATCGTGTACTCACACCTACAACAACGAGAGGCGGGGGAGTGCTGATCGCAGTAAAATCAGGTTTTATTACAAAAGAAATTTCTCTTCCAAAAAACTTTGATGACGTCGAACAACTATGTGTATCAATTGGTTTGTGTAGCAATAACATAAGCAGCTCATGTGATGATTTATTAATTATTGTAAGTTATATACCACTGTGAAGGGATCGCACTAGCGACCACTTAATTATCTTTTCCATACAGAACCATACTTCGATATTTGACACTCAATTCCCACAATATGAAATGCATTGCCTTAAGCCAAACATAACGATCAAAATCCAATGCAATGTATTAATTTGCCTTCTACGCCAGGGTAATAAAAGATATACATGAAATAAACATATCCGACTCGTTGTCGATGACCAACCAAGAAAAAACAGTATCATATTTCCCTAATGGCACGAACGGCATAAATATACAAAGTGCATGGTATTATGTGAATGGGTTGATGGTGCGCGATCAACGGTCATTTGTTTAGGTTGACAAAATATGTCAACTAAGCATTGTAGCCGAACGATTTGTGCCACTTAAGATAGCTGGTCGTTCACCCTTAGCCCATACGTACGAATTGTGATGATTTTAATATCGATTATTTGTGAGGTCAAAAATCGAAGTATGGATCGATTCCGATAACCAATTTGTAAGTATAAATAGGAACAATATTTTCAAAATAAATTTGTCTTCGCCTTAGACATCAAAACAGAAGGTCTTTTCTTTTTATTCTTGAGGAGCTTGCGAGCTGAAAGGAAAAAGGGAAAATACTTTGAATACTTTGATTTGTAGGTCAAAACCTCGAGTGCAGTTTTGCCAGAGGTTCGAGCTGAAGCATTCGTTGCTAAGCGATTTGATTCTAGATCTCTAAAGTATTCCGGTAGGACACCTCCACCTTTAACCAACTCTTTCACCATCTTTACATGGCGATCCTGCCATCATAACAGCCCATCAACTATCTTTACATGGCGATCCTGCCAGTTCAGTAGATTACTGAATTACAACCGTGGAAGTTTAGGCAACGGTTCACCTGTTGCTACAGCCGCTGCAATGCAAGTATTTCAACAGAATATATTAAGAGCTTTGGCTGGCTCGAATCCCCGGCATATGATGCAGTTCAAACCCTTGCTGTATTCTTACCAAATGGCAATTGCACAAGCTCATGCGGGTGTTTTCAACAAGAAAAATGTCTCTTCCAGTAAAAACGCACCTAGTTTAGCAGATATTCAAAGTGCTGCAGCAATACAACGTAAGTGTTTACTCGAAATGATGACACCCCAGACAGCGGAACCGAGTAACAGTCACCAGAATAATTGGAAGACCTAAAAACTTCCAATTTGCTTACTAACCCGACTATTAGAATGCAGCACAACAACATCCGATAAAAAAGAAAGGAAACAAAATAAAAAGCAATAGAATAAAATAAATCATACCAAATCCCACACTTTGCAATAAAAATAAATAAAATATAGTGCAAATATGACAGCAAATGCAATTATAAAACTTTTTATAATTTCTCAAAAAAAAAAGTAAAATTATGTACCTAGTTCGCTTGATTAAATTAAATTAATTTTTTTTTTCAATCAGAAACATCAATATTATTTTAATTATAGCTCAATTTAGATGAACCATACTATAAATAGAAAAACAGAAGAATAAAATGCAAGTGAACATTAAGTTTTCTAAGTAATTTAATTAAATACTAGCCGACCCAGCTCTCGAAATTCGAGTGCCAATTTATTTATTATTTATATTATTGGCAGTGTTTTCAAGCAAATTTATTAAATTTAATTTTATTCTATGTAATATGCAAAGTGTTCGACAGTGCAAAAACAAAAATGACCCACAGTGTGTAAATGCGTGTCTCAAGTATATTCTGCACATCTCCGTAACTGTGGCTTTCCAACCATATAAAATTTATCGAAATCGGTTAAATACTTTTGGAGAAAAGTGTACCACAAAAAACATGTTTGCCGTTTTATTATATGATATATAAACACATATATATATGTTAATGAATTGATGTATTCATGAATTAAAGTCTATGTTCTTAATTAAAATAACGAAAACAAGAACCAAGAACCGAATATAAACGTATTAATAATTTTTGAAAACAAACTTGCAGTGTAATTATCGTTGTTAATATTCCTTAATTCTTTTTTCTTAAATTAAATTGTATTTATTTAAAAACAAAAAAAAAGTAAAGAGAAGAGAAGAAAAGAAAAGCACGCACTTATAACACGAAAACCGACGAACAACGCATAACTGAACTTTTAAAATTACCAGAAAATGGACTCAAAATAATAGAGTTGAAGATTGTTGACAGCTTCGAGGAAGATTTAGTTAATTTCAAGGATACAGACATAATTATTGGTCCAAACAAGGTTTTGGCGTATATCCCAGAAGGGAATTGTTTACTCCTAAAAAAGTCCAAGGACAGCACTATAACCCAATCGACAATATTTGGCAAAATATTGTCGAGGGATGTGCAGAAACTCTGCGGATCAAATTGTATTAAAAAAATATATATTACTAAAAATGAAATAAAGAAGCTCGCATGCGGCCGCAAACAGAGCAATATTAATGAATTAAAAATGAAATTAGGAGAAATATTTAAAGAAAGTAATATTAAAGTGCACATTATAGATAAAAATATTGAAATAACTGATCCTTGTAAGAAGAAACTAATACTTAATGATTATCACATACTTCCAACCAGCGGACATGCAGGAATAAACCGCATGTTACAAAATATAAAGAAAAAATACTTTTGGACAGGTATGCAAAACGATGTGACGACATTTGTAAAGCATTGTCCAATTTGTCAACGAAACAAATATATTCAACCAAAGAAGCAACCAATGACTATTACATCGACAGCAGAATCAGGTTTCGACAAACTCTTTTTAGACCTAGTAGGACCTTTAGAAGAATCGGAAGACGGATCTAAATATATTCTCACCATTCAAGATGAGTTGACCAAATTTATCGAAGCTATACCACTCCCTAATAAAGAGTCAAGTACCGTAGCTAAAGCTTTAGTAGAGGGTTTTATTCTAAGATACGGAACACCACATACAATAGCATCTGATCAGGGAACTGAATTTATAAACCAGGTTTTCAAGGGTATTTGTAAGCTATTGAGAATAGAACAACTACAATCTACAGCCTACCATCATGAGAGTATAGGAGCTTTAGAAAATTCTCACAAAGTTTTAGGAGCATATCTAAGAAGTTACGTTTCAGAAAAACATACCGATTGGAGCACATGGCTACCTTACTACGTTTTCTGTTATAATACATCAGTACACTCAGAAACCGGATATACACCTTTCGAGCTAATATTCGGAAAACAGTGTAACCTACCATCAAATTTAGTTAAACAGGTAGAACCTGTGTACAACTATGACGATTATGTGATTGATTTAAAACATAAATTACAAATCGCTCATAAAGATGCTCGGGAAAATCTGATAGGCAAAAAGATAGCAAGGAAGAACAGATTTGATCTAGAAGAACGAACAAAAAGCTCAAATTTTGAAATAGGAAGTCTAGTTTTACTTAGAAATGAAAATAGAAAGAAACTTGATCCAATCTACATAGGTCCATATGAAGTTTTGTCTCAAAAAGGTGTGAACTGCGATATAAAATATGAAAACAAGAAAATAACGGTTCATAAAAATAGATTAAAACCGTTTTATATATATTTAACATTGATTTAATGAACTCTGTAAATAAATAAAACACATAACTTGTAAACAATATTGTATAGAATTTATCTCAAAAAAAAGAGGGGAAAGAAAGAGGCGTTTAGTAGTACTAGTACATGTATATATAAATATGCAATCATAACAACAAGTGTAGTTTTGTTGTTATAGGTTTAAATTAAAAATAAAATTAGACGCGCATAGACTTACGATTTACATAACTATTGATAAGAAATTTAAATAAAAACTAAATATTCTGAATGTATAAAGCTAAAAACTATTGATAAGCATTTTAAAATAAAAACTAAATATATGTATAAATGTATATAGCTAAACGTAACTATTCATAAGCAATTTAAAATAAAAACAAAATATCCCGAATGTATAAAGCTAAACGTAAATGTTGAGAAGCAATAACAAAAAAAAAAAATTCATTATCTTTAAAAATTATTGGTAAGCTATTTAATATGAAAATATATATGTACACACTGTGCTACGAGTATATCTTTAAAATGTAACTATTTGAAACAATTTAAATTAACGTAGCTATTTTCATAGCTATAGCTATTTTCATATTCCATGTTGATAACTAATTTCAAGAAAATATATATTCACCGTTTAATGTAACAAAAAAAAAAAAAAAACACAAAAGAAAAAAAAAATACAGAAATAAAGTATCATATATACATAAGAACAAATGAAATAAAATCCCCATTGTACAAGTGGCGCGTAAAAGAAGAAATCAAGAAGTGTCATGATTTCTCCTTTTTCCCCAGGAAGGGTGGTGTGAAGGGATCGCACTAGCGACCACTTAATTATCTTTTCCATACAGAACCATACTTCGATATTTGACACTCAATTCCCACAATATGAAATGCATTGCCTTAAGCCAAACATAACGATCAAAATCCAATGCAATGTATTAATTTGCCTTCTACGCCAGGGTAATAAAAGATATACATGAAATAAACATATCCGACTCGTTGTCGATGACCAACCAAGAAAAAACAGTATCATATTTCCCTAATGGCACGAACGGCATAAATATACAAAGTGCATGGTATTATGTGAATGGGTTGATGGTGCGCGATCAACGGTCATTTGTTTAGGTTGACAAAATATGTCAACTAAGCATTGTAGCCGAACGATTTGTGCCACTTAAGATAGCTGGTCGTTCACCCTTAGCCCATACGTACGAATTGTGATGATTTTAATATCGATTATTTGTGAGGTCAAAAATCGAAGTATGGATCGATTCCGATAACCAATTTGTAAGTATAAATAGGAACAATATTTTCAAAATAAATTTGTCTTCGCCTTAGACATCAAAACAGAAGGTCTTTTCTTTTTATTCTTGAGGAGCTTGCGAGCTGAAAGGAAAAAGGGAAAATACTTTGAATACTTTGATTTGTAGGTCAAAACCTCGAGTGCAGTTTTGCCAGAGGTTCGAGCTGAAGCATTCGTTGCTAAGCGATTTGATTCTAGATCTCTAAAGTATTTCGGTAGGACACCCCGACCCTTCACCATCTTTACACCACCGAAAAGCCCTAGTATTATTTATGAACATCATTTAGCTAATATAGAATTTGCAATGGGCAAAATGTCTAAAAATCAACATTGTATTATTCTGGGGGATTTAAATTTGGGTGACATTAAGTGGGTATATTCAAATGAAGACAAAAACTTAATTCCTTTTAATATGAAGAAGGATAAAGAATTTTTATTTATTGATTCAATGTTTTCTTTGGATTTGTGTCAAAAAAATGATTGTTTAAATTCGTTAAATAGAATACTTGATCTTGTTTTCACTAACAATGAAATAAATTGTAAAGTAAGTCAAGCTCTTTGCCCATTATTAAATAATTCGAGTCATCATGTAGCTTTAACCATATGTTTGGAATTCCATACTTTTTTAAATTGTTCTTCGGACGAGAAAAGCGCTAATGTCGACTACAATTTCTGTAGAGCTGATTTTAATGCATTAAATGTTTTGCTTGAATCCATAGATTGGACGAATGTTCTTTCAAGTTTACATCTAAAAGATATTTATAATTCATTCATTAATATTTTATTTGATTGTTTTGAAAAATGTGTCCCTCGTAAAGGGAAAACTCGCGTTCGGAAGCTGCCATGGCATAATAAAAGATTAATAAATTTAAAAAATGCTAAAAACAAAGCTCATACGTTGTTTAAAAGATCGAACAATGTTAATGATAAGAATCATTTTTGCCAATTACGTCGTGAGTTTGAATTTTTAAATAGATTTTTATATAAACAATATGTTATGAATGTTGAATCTGAAATTATTAGTAATCCGAAAGGTTTCTGGACATTTATGAAAGGTAAAAAGAAGATTTATGGATTTCAAAGAAATATGGAATACAATGGCATTTCGTCTACTGATATTCAAACTACGTGTAACCTATTTGCAAATTTCTTTGAAAGTGTTTATGTAAGACATAAAGATAATAACTCTGTAGTTGATAGCATTGCTTTTTCCAGTGCTGATATAGGTTCTCTTTACCTGTCAACTCAAGACATCCAAGAAGGTATAAAATCAATAAGTTGTGGAAGTAGCCAAGGGCCAGATAAAATTCCATCAATAGTATTGAAAAAATGTTGTCAATCTATAGTTAACCCCTTAAAAATAATTTTCAATTTGTCATTGGCTACAGGCATATTTTTGGAGGAATGGAAAATTTCTTTTATTACACCCATTTTTAAAGCAGGTCCTAGACAACAAATTGAAAATTATAGAGGGATATCTAAGATTTCAGCTATTCCAAAGCTATTTGAACACATAGTTACTAAAAAGTTGTATTTTAATGTTAAAGAACATATATCTCCGTATCAGCATGGTTTTGTGTCAGGCAGGTCGACAGCAACTAATTTAGTTTTATTTACGAAATATCTTTCTGATTCCCTGGAAGCAGGTGGTCAAGTAGATGTAGTCTTCACCGATTTTGTAAAAGCGTTTGACACAGTTTCACATGCCATTTTAATAAATAGACTACGTTCTTTTGGAATCCACTCTATTTTATTAAAATGGATTTCTAGTTATTTAAATAGTCGTAAACAAATTGTTAAATTGGAAAATGTATATTCTAGAACAATTGAGGTTTCATCTGGTGTCCCCCAGGGAAGTCATTTGGGCCCGTTGTTGTTTATTATCTTTATAAATGAAATTCCATTGTTGTTAAAAAATGCTTATTGTTTAATGTATGCCGATGATTTAAAGATATTCCTACGTGTTAAAAATGTTCAAGATTGCTATTTACTTCAAAAAGACTTGAATGAAGTAGTTGAATGGTGTAATCGCAGCAATATTTGTTTAAATGTTAGTAAATGTCACTCTTTCTCTGTTTATCGAAACAGAAATCCTCTTGTACATGAATATAAAATTTCAAACTATGTCTTAAATGTTGAAAATATAGTCAAAGATCTTGGAGTGGTATTTGACAATAAACTGACTTTTTCGTTTCATATAGACTACATTGTCGCAAAAGCGAATTCAATGCTTGGATTTCTCAAACGAAATTGTAAGGAATTTTCAAATCCTTACGCTATAAAATCTGTGTACGTGTCTCTGGTGCGCCCGTTACTTGAGTATTGTTCTATTATTTGGTGTCCTGTTTTTATAACTTATCAAATGAGATTGGAACGCATTCAAAAGTCTTTCACTAGATTTGTTGTTAAACAACTTAATTGGAACTTAATTGAAATGCCCGTTTACTCGACTAGGTGCGCATTAATTGGTTTGGATTCGTTGGAAACTAGACGAAATGTTAGTTGTATTATGTTTGTTCACGATGTTTTCTCGTACCGTATTAAATGTCCTAACCTTTTGGAAAAATTTCAAATTTATGCTCCAGAAAGAGTAATTCGCCAGCGAAATTTTTTGTATGCTCCTCCGCATGTATTTAAATATGGGGAGAATGAACCCATTACAAAATGTATTCGTCTTTATAATTTAAAATGCTCAGACTTAGATTTGTATGATGATAGAACAAAATTTAAAGCTAAATTGAATGATATATTTGTATTAAATTAAAAGTAAATAATTAAATTATTATATAGAACCTAGATTTAAGAACTTTTTGTAATCTGTTAGAGTTTATTTACTCGGTAGATGAAATAAATAAATAAATAAACACTAGATTAGTATAATCGGCGAAGATGACCGGAATTCCGCTATTATACAGAATAATCCAAACAACTTGGGCGATGATGGTCACGATTTCCGTCCACCGACCTAAATGAAGTGCGGTTAGCTATCCTATAGCCAAACTTAAAGTGTACAAGGCTGCTGGTGCGAATGGTCTACTAGCCGAACTATTCAAAGAATGGGTATATGACTTGGTAGGGAGTATAAACCAACTTATCTCCAAAATTTTGCCGAATGAAGGTATGCCCGATGAAAGGATCCTCGGTATTGTGTGCTCAGTCCACAAGAAAGGAAATGCTCTGACCTGTGTTTAAGGTATATATCTTTTCAACGTCGCATACATTCCTTTCATCTGTACTTTGTGATCCCATAAAACCGTTTGTCAACTATCAGGACCGATGACTGTGGTTTTAGACCCAGCAAACCAGCATTTGACCAAATTTTAACACCTCTACAGATTTTGGAAAAAAAATCAAGAATTTAAAATCGATACATAACACATCCTGCTCCTTATCTGTTTTAAAGTCGCATACAATAGCGTAGACAGAGTAAATATATAAATTCAAAATAATATATTTTATTTACTAAACAGTATTTAATTCTTAGCCAATTAGCTACATGCTGACATAGTAGCCATAATTTTGCGCATATTTACTTTACATGTGCGATAAATAATATTTTTAAATGTTGAAATTATTTCGCTCGAACGGTCATCGAAAATCCCTCAAGTCAAGTTAATTATAAAAAATCTAAATTCACGGATTTTTAGAATGACATCTTGATTTTTAAATAAGAACTATGTATGTACCTATCTCCATGCCAATCTAAAGCATGGAAACAATATTTTAAAAGTATTGTATTCATTGCAATCTATATTTTCAAAAATTCAGTAGTCTATGTTCAATTTTGTGTTCACTTTGATCACTCTTTTATTACTCTTCGCCTTCTAAGGTTTCCAATACTTACATAACCTACAATACATAAGATACATTTACAAAATATTTTAAGTATTCTTTGTGCGTTTTTGAAGAATCAATTTTGATTTTTGTGTTTCTTTATAAACTAGGTACTTCTTGTCTTTTGTTCAAGATTGTTTTTGTATCCTGAAGAACTTTTGGAAAACTGAATTCAAAAGAACTTTGACATGTTCCCAGAATATTGAATTCCTTGTCATGTATTTGTTTGTAATTTCCGAAGAATAGCTAATATCAAACCTCTTCCTAGAACATTCATAAATAAAATACCACCGCTTCACTTTGCAAAAACCTTAGCAAGGCAAGAAAAATTGATGTCTTGTCTCACAAACGGTTGAATTTATGCTTAAGTTGTTATATAGAATTTTGTATACCTACATACATAGATATCTTTGGTACGAGTATGAAGTTGAATTACCTTTTGCAGAAGATAGGTAACATAACTTGGATGTCGCGTTTTTTCTTGGGCTTGGATATAAAAGCAAATTGAATTTTCTTTTCTATTTGAACTTATTATTTTTTATTTCAAAAAGCAGACATCCCTTCTCTATGTACATATGAGATGAATGCGTGTAGAATAAATTTTAAAGAGAACTAATTTAGCGCATGTATATGTAGCTTACCTATGAAACAACTTCTAGGTACACCTTAAACAATAAATGAGTTGACCATATTTTTATAAGGTAAAATTAATGAATGAGAAATTTTAGTTATGTTTTTTAACTTTTAATTTATTGATATAAAACCGTGAGCATATTAAGGCAAAGAAACTTCAAAAGTTCTGTGGCTGTTTAGTGTTCATATCGGTTGAATGTGAATTCCAAAAACCAACCGCATAGACAAATAAAAATTGTTGTTTTGTTTTGTATTCAAAAGTAGGGACAATAAGAACTTTGCTTCGTTGAGATACAGGAAAAATGAGTTTTTCAAATAAATATTCAGGATTTTTATTATAAATGCATTTAAAAAGAAGAGTCAGTTCTAGTAAGAGCTAGATGTTTGTTTAATGGCATATTAAATACATTTTTTACATACAGAGAAACATGGCCAAAACGACGCAAGCCATATTTAAATCGGACATTGTTGCTAAATTCAACATGAAGTTTCTCCTGATTAACATAAAAAGGTATTATGTTAAATACAGTTTTATTTATAACAATAGCCTTGAAAAAATGAGTTCGAATACTAAACGCTTCAAATCTCATTAATTTGAGCAATTACATTTTTAACCATTCTAATACGGCACTCCAAATAGCTGCGAACGTCGTCGTCAGCGTACTTATAAATTTCTCAATTTTTAAGAAGCGAGGGTAGGTCATTATTAAATATCGTGAAAAGAAGAGGACCTAAAGTTGAACCCTGGGGTACACCGGCATGAGTAAAAACAAACTCAGATAACTTTGAATTTGCAGAAACTGCTCGAATTCTCTCGGTCAAATATTCCTAAATAAAATATCAAAGATCTTTCAAAACCAAAAAATTCTGCAATTTTTTAAAAGTATTCTGTGAGAGACAGTGTCGAATGCCTAATG
Source organism: Chrysotoxum bicinctum (assembly GCA_911387755.1). Classification (NCBI taxonomy): domain Eukaryota; kingdom Metazoa; phylum Arthropoda; class Insecta; order Diptera; family Syrphidae; genus Chrysotoxum; species Chrysotoxum bicinctum. Next base: position 140,874,941 of record OU426988.1, read on the forward strand.
TCTAATAAACCGAACATTTTTCTAAGTTTTTATCTATTTCACTAGTTTACAAATTTTCGGTTTGTAGCGAGTACCTCAAAAAAAAAAGTATTTCCTAGACCATATAATTTTGACTCTCTGAACATCTGAACAAGAAAATGGCACTCATTTATTTTTCCAAAGAAGCGTTTTCGAGATATGAGCAAAAAACTTGTTTCTTGCTCCTTTTCCATGTATAAGCCTAATTCTCAATAACGGTCAAATTAATTAACATATGACATAGGATCTTGCAATCATGGGAAAGATGTATGAGGGCTTTCGGGATCAAGGGATGATGAGTGACTACTGCTGGATGCAGCTCCGCGAAGATTCAGCGCCACCTACAAGAAGAAGTGTTAAGCAATACGTCATATTTTCAATAAAAATTATGAAAAAAAGAAACAAAACTGAAATGGTCTGCCTTCACGTAATGTTTCATAACTTCCACATTTATTATTCGATTTCATTTATCGTGTGCGTTTTAGCTTTGTAAAAACAATATCTTCGAGCTGAGATCTTAAAAGTATTATTACGATTTTAAGGGATTCTTTTAATTCCAGCACAGAAAAACACTTTAATAAAGAAAACTCTCTGAATAAATAGAAGAAATTTATCGTGGTAATTTAAACTTTATTAGCGCAAAAACTTGAATGACACAAAAATCGCCTCGTGGTCGGGTTATCGCTGTTTATCTTCTCGAACAATCTGACATTTCGTTGTACGAGTATGAGATGAATATATCGCTGAGAGAAAGAGATAACCAGCATTCATCAGTGCGGAGGGTGTTCACTGAGTAGATTTTGTTACACTCCCCCCTACTTGGCCTGGAGCGTGTGCGGAAGTTTTCTCCCAGAGTTCCCATGGACCAAGGTTGGTTCCCTGGTAGCGGGCTAAACGGTCTACATGGACGATCTTCGGCTTACTTCTGGGCAGCTTTTGGATCTTAGCAGTAACATCTGTAATCAAATCCATTACACGATAGGGTCCATCCCAATCCGACTGCAATTTTGGACAAACTCGAACTGCTCGCTTAGGATTGTGAAACCACACAAATTGTCCAGCCTGAAAACGAATAATATTTGAAGATAAGTCATACCTGGACTTCATTTTGGCAGCAGCTTGATGCATTTGGTATCTCGCTTTTTCATGTATCTCTCCTAAATGTTCTCGCAGCGTCTTAGCGTAATCGTTCACACACACTTCTTCTGGTATAGTTCCAAAGAGTAGGTCCGAGGGCAGCCTCATCTCTCTTCCAAAGAGCATCGAGAAAGGAGATTGTTTGATTGTTTCTTGTTGAGCAGCACGATAAGCCATGGCAAATAGTGGTAGGCATTCATCCCAATTGTCCTGTTTATCGTTGACAAATTTCGATAAAAAATGTAAGATCGTCCTATTCATCCTTTCTACAAGACCATCCGATTGAGGATGCAAAGGTGTAGTTCTTGTCTTATGGATTCCCATTATCCTCATAACTTCTTGGAAAAGCCCAGCCTCGAAATTTCTCCCTTGGTCGGAATGCAGCTCTCGGGGTACACCAAAACGAGAGAACACCTCATCTACAAGTTTCCGGGCTACAGTGTCGGCCGTCTGGTCCACAAGCGCAAATACTTCAACCCACTTTGTAAAATAATCCATTAGCACCAGTACATATTTGTTTCCTTTTTTTGTCGATGGTAATGGTCCCAAAATATCGACGGCTACACGTTGAAACGGCTCACCGGATAAATAAAGTTTCAGCTCAGCCTTGGTCTTACTTTTCGGGCCTTGTTTGGAGGCACATGTGTCACAGGACTTGCAATATAGAGCCACGTCTTGACCTGCGCCGACCCAGTAAAAGAGTTTTCGTACTTTCTCGAGAGTTTTCTTAGATCCAAAATGTCCACCGAAAGGTGTGTTATGAAACATTTCAATTGCAGCAGCTATCTGGCTTTTGGGTACAACAGCCAGCACCCTTTCAGGCTCACAACGCAAAGTGGATACCCATTTTCTACAAAGAATGCCATTCTTCATTACCAGAGCGGAAAACTGTGCCCAATATGCCTTGAAAAGATTGTTCTCACCAGATATATGTTTCCAATCTGGTCGTTGACCGTCATTTACCCATTTTCGAACTTGCGATAAAACATCATCCTGCATTTGCGCCTGCTCTAACTGCTCAGAGTCCAATGCGCTGTCGATAGATAATAAGGTTTTAACGGAGTGCTTCACTCCACCATTACATCGTATTTCTTTATTTGCGCAGTGGTTACAATCTTCATCAGTACATGGCCTTCGAGACAACGCATCGGCGTTTGCATGTTTTGCACCCTGACGATGTTGAACTCTATAGTTGTATTGCTGCAACCTTTCTAACCAACGGGCAAGTTGTCCCTCTGGATTTTTAAATGACAGTAGCCATTGGAGGGCAGCATGATCGGTTCGAATTAAAAATTCACGCCCATAAAGGTAAACATGGAAATGTTCTATTGCCTTGATCATAGAAAGCAACTCTTTTCTTGTAGTACAATAATTTTTCTCAGCTTTGCTAAGTGCCTTACTGAAGTATCCTATAACGACTTCCAGTCCGTCTTGAACTTGAGTCAAAACTGCACCAATTCCACGATCACTGGCATCAGTATCCAGGATGAATTGACTATCAACACGTACATGGACTAGAATCGGTGGAGTGGTAAGACACTTCTTCAGGTGCAGGAAGGCTTCATCACACTCTTCGGACCAGATGAACGGGGTGTTCTTTTCTGTTAGCTTGTGGAATGGTCGCGCAATATTGGCAAAATTCGAAACGAACTGGCGGTAGTAGGTGCATAATCCCACAAAACTTCTTACTTCAGAAATGTTTGTTGGTTTTGGCCAGTTCACAATGGCTTCAATTTTTGAAGGGTCAGGCAGCACCCCTTTTTCGTTTATGACATGTCCTAGGAAGCGCACTTCTCTCCGACACAAGTGGCATTTGGATGGGTTGATTTTTAGCCCGGCAGCACGCAGTCGACTGAAAACAATTTTTAGGTTAGAAAACATTGCTTCAAAACTTTTACCATGAATAAAGACATCGTCCAGGTACACCAAGCACTGCTCCATCGGAAGACCACGTAGCACATTAGACATCAGGCGCTCGAATGTCGCTGGTGCATTTGTGAGGCCAAAGCTCATGACTTTAAACTGCCATAAGCCATCACGAGTGACGAAAGCCGTCTTTTCTCTATCCCGAGGGTGCATCTCTACCTGCCAATAGCCGGACTGACAATCGACGGTACTGAACCAAGTAGATCCTGCCACAGCATCCAATGTGTCATCGATTCTCGGTAGAGGGAACGAATCTTTTATCGTCGCATCGTTAAGTCTACGGTAATCCACGCAAAACCGAGTTGATCCATCTTTCTTTTTGACCATGACGATCGGAGATGCCCATGGACTAGACGAGGGCTCGATAATATCTCGTTTGAGCATGTCTTCTATAATTTTTCGAGATTCCTCATGCTTTGATATCGGCAGCCGTCGCGGTGGTTGTTTAATAGGTTTTGCAGAACCAACATCGATTGAGTGCTGTACAAGTTTTGTTCGCCCCAAGTCCTCCGGGCCTGCTGAGAAGATATCACAAAACTCGAGTAAAAGCAACTTCAGAGCTTCCGACTGTGATGGTAAGAGATCCTTTTGTGACTCTTCCAAAAGGTCACCTAAATGTGGAGGTATGACTTTATCAACCATATGGCCAGAATCAATGCAGACAGCTTCCTCGAATGTAGCAATTCTCGTTTGAGATGGAACACTTACTACGTGATCAGCTAGATTTGCAAGTCGAACCAGAATGCTACCTTTATCATTACGATTTATAGATTTTGCAATCAAAACTCCTTTCGGTAACTCATTATAAACTGGATTGACTACACCTTCAGCTGGTGCATGACCAGATGTCTTAGCGCAGACGAATGATTCACTCCGAGGAGGAAGGTCAATAGAGTTAGACGTTCTGAGTGAGATGACACGAATGTTTTCTTCCACTTGATCACCAATTTGGGAAGAGGAAGATTCGCTGCACTCATTAGTTAACGGGATCTTATGGCCTCTGATGTTCAAAACATTTGATGAAAAATCTAAAATGCCTTTGGAGGGTCTTAAAATATCGATGCCCAGAATTCCTTGGCTGTTAGCCGATAGAGAAAAATCCACAACCTTAAGCTTAACACGCCGTTTAAACCTACCTAGCTGCAAAGTAGTCCGCCACTCATGTGAAACTTGAAGAGTGTTTCCACATAACGTCTTTAGGATTGCTTTACTTGAGTGTAAATGTGCACCGTTCGGGATGATATCTCTACTCACTATAGTAGTTGACGAGCCAGTGTCAATCAACATTTGACAAGTGACAGTACCGACACAAACAGGCACAAGGAATCCACCTGACTGATCATTGAAATAGATGTTGGATATTTGAGGACTTTTTACTTGAGTCAACGGCCGCCTCTCGACGCTGACCTCTCGAAGTTTTCCGAAGCTGTTTGCCGGCTATTTGACGACTGCTCGCCCGTGTTGTTAACATTTTCCCTTCGGCTGAAAGATGACTGATGAGATCTCCTGTCTTCAAGAGCTGCAGCACGAGCTAAATGACTCGTCTGAGTAGAGATATGAGCTGCTTCGATAGCGATGGCCTTATTTAGCGCGTCACTTAGGGTTGCTGGATTAGCCACTCGAACAGCATCTTGTATAGAGCGGTCAGTTATTCCGTCAAGAAACTGCATCAACGAGATTCGCTCCTGGGCTTCAGGTGGGCAATCACTAAAAACAAGTCGCGTAAGTCGTTGGATATCACAGCCGAAAGCACACAAGTCTTCTTTGTAGCGCTGGCGTCTACTTCTGAAAGTTGCGTGGGTAATATACGCCTGCTGAGAAAGAAATCTAAGCTCCAGGGCGGACGTGAGTTTGTTATAATCACCGCGATCACTGGCACTTAGATTAGACAAAATAGAAACAGCTTCTCCCCGAAGCATCGAAGCTAGAATTTGTGCTTTTTGCTGATTGTCCCAATTATTAGCTTCAGCGACTATCTCGAACTGGATACGGTAATCACGCCAATTAGCTGCATTGCTGTCGAAAGGCTGAGGCTTTATTTTGCAAGGACTTGTCGCAAATGTCGACACATTGTCGGTATTCCCATTGTTATTTTGTTTTGCTGATGGAGTCCCATCGGTTGGATTAGGTGTAGACTGAATTAATGGGGTTGAACTTTGGAAAACTTTCTCGACGAAAGTGGTAGCTCCTAAAGTTCGCATTTCAGAAATTTGCCGTTGTTGTTCATTCTTTAATTCAGTTATTTCAGCGCTTTGTTTTACCACGCTTTCCGTTAGTAAGTTTAATTTAGCAAGAATTTCATCGAGTTGCGTTGAAGGTTCTAGTGCCATCCTGCCAGAATCCCACTTCTGACACCAATATTACGATTTTAAGGGATTCTTTTAATTCCAGCACAGAAAAACACTTTAATAAAGAAAACTCTCTGAATAAATAGAAGAAATTTATCGTGGTAATTTAAACTTTATTAGCGCAAAAACTTGAATGACACAAAAATCGCCTCGTGGTCGGGTTATCGCTGTTTATCTTCTCGAACAATCTGACATTTCGTTGTACGAGTATGAGATGAATATATCGCTGAGAGAAAGAGATAACCAGCATTCATCAGTGCGGAGGGTGTTCACTGAGTAGATTTTGTTACAGTATTTTAAATATTTTTTTGTTTGTCCTTACGGAATGACTTAAAACAAGCGATTTTCTAAAAACGACGAAAAATTGTGATTTTTGAAAATTTGAACGGCTTTTTCTTGATGATTGTTGGGCCGATTTACACAAGTCGTATACTTTTGGAAAGACAAACAAAATATCTGTTCAAAAACATAAAGTATATGTTGATTAGTTTGACCGTTATTTGAGAATTAGGCCTATATATGCAAAAGGAACAAAAGACAGGTTTTTTGGTCATATCTCGAAAACGCTTCTTTGGAAAAATAAATGAGTGCCATTTGCTTATTGAGAGAGTCAAAATTAGTCAAGGAAATACTTTTTTTGGAGGTACTTTTTTAACGTAAACTAGTGTTTTCTGTGATCTCTGCAACTGTAATGAGAGGTCTATCATTTTATTGCTTTGAGTCCTGTTTTAAATGAGTTTCGTTTGATGTACTTTGGAGCTAGAACACTTGGAAAAGAGGAACTTTTGGGTGTTTTAAATGGTGATCGTGGCTGGAATGCTTTATATAGATATACTTAAAGTGCTCTTCAGTATAGGAAAAGAATTAGAGAAGAAGTTTTTTTAAAATATACATACATTGAGAAATTTTTTATTTACATAATTCATTTTATTTTTATAATTTTTTATTAAATTATAATTAATCTTATTTAAAATTGTGTTAAACAATAAAAAAAATGTTAGTCTGGTAGACTTTGTGCTAAAATAATATTGTACAAATATTGTATTCTTGTGTTTTAATACAGTTTAATAAAAAGTTATTAAAACTAACTAACACTAAGGGGTGGCCGTGGCGCGATGAGTGTGTGCTCGCCTGTCAACCTCATGATCACAGGTTCGATCCCTGCCGCCGTCTATGTCGTTTTAATTCCATTAAAAACCTTCTAAAAATTGTCATCAATGGGTTGCATGTCGTTATCAGGCATAACACTAACAACATGTAATTGAGTTAAACTAGTATGCCCAACAAGGATGAACACGAATAAAATAATATGAATTATAAGCGACATAGAAATAAAACGGCATTCTCCGCTTTAGTTCAGCCGCCATCCCTGGAGATAAAATATCTGAGACAAACACCTTCAGTCTTAGAACATCGTGTCACACATCTTTCCTATCCTTCTTTCTCTTCTTTAACTTCACGCCCGCGCTGTGTTGAAACATTTAACGGGTAATCATAATCCCTTGAGCGCGTGAAGATTATAAAAAGATTATAAAAAAAAAACTAAACTAACTATTGTTACACACGCTAAAAGTTTTAATATTTATCCTTAAAGCGCTTCTAGAGCCATAGTCTTGCTTATTTAAAACTTATTTTTTAAGCTTTTAAATTAAAACTTTTTAAGAGGACCCTTAAAAGTTCGTTCGTCTCTTTTTTTCTTGCATTTATATTTTGTATAAGTATATCTAAATACATAATAAATGCAAATACTACAGGGGATAAAACGCCCACTCATCAAAAATTATTATTTAGTTAATATTAAAAAAATCATGAATTAGATTAAGTAAACATTAATATGATATTGTAAGCAAATAGCATTATGTAAAGCCAAATGAAGAACGTTGGGCTCCTATTGTTGAACCAACATGGTTTAATTTAGTAATAAGTTAGTTTTAAGTCAAATTGTATATAAAACAAATTGAAAAATAAAATTTTTAATCTAAAAACATAATAAATGCATGTTTTAATGTTCTAATAATGTTTTGTGCATTGAGAGAAGTGATTTTTGAGTGCATTTTTATTTTTAACCTTCAATTTCAAAAATTGAAAAAAAATTTTTTTTAAGTTTTGAAAGTTTTTGACTTTTCAGAAGCTTCTCTATTAGAAATTTCATTAACTACCGTTATGCCAATATTGAGAAATTCGAACTTCGAAAAAATGGTTCTATGGTAGGTACAGTCAGTAATATACTAATTTCAATTGTTTTCTATTAAATTATTATAGATCGTAAGAATTTATTGAAAGAAAAAAAATGTTATTAAAATTCTAGGAACTGTTTTCGAGAAAAATACGATTTAAGAAAACCGTACCGTTTTTTTTTTTTGAGGTAACACAATTTTTTTTTCTTAAATCCTGTAAATTATATTAAAGTTTTTAAAAAAATCGAGCATGTGATTTTCGAAATATTGAGTTTCAAAGCAAAAAAAATTTGAATTTATTCTAAATCCAAAAAGTAAAAAATTGAAAATTTGAATATGTTATAATATTCAAACTTTGGAGCCCATTTAGCATAAAAAAAAATTGATTTAAATCGGTTGTCCCATTTTCGATAAAATCAAAAACAAAATAAAATGCACGACTGGGTCGCACGAACTTGCTCCTATGTAATACACTAGGAATTTTAAAAACGAATGTTAGTAGAGAAAACTGTTCATAAGGATAAAATTATTTTTTTAAATTCTTTTATTAGTAAGAGACAAAAACAGAATGCTATGCAAATATGAATTTATGCAAGAACAAAATTTGTAAGTCCTTGTAGTGGTTTCTTAAAAAAAAAGCTTTTATATACAACATTTTTGAAAGATTATTAAGAAAAAAATTTGGTATGCCATTTTTAAGTACTTGTTACTGTACGAATAAAAATTAAATTTCCAAAAAAAATATTGAACCATTTTTGAAATATCGAATTTTCCAAAAAAAAAAATATTTTTTTATACAAAAATTCAAAAAATCCTTTTTTTTAGGTTTTGAAATGCAATGGTTTTTAGACTTTTTGGAAGCGTCTATAAAAAAAAATTTCATTAAAATCCGTTATGTCGATAATGAGAAATTCAAAATTTGTAAAAATGGTTCTATGGTAGGTACAAGCTGTAATATTTTAATTTCAATTTTTTTTATTATAATATATATATTTAAGATCGTAAGAATTAATTGAAAGAAAAAAATTTTATCAAAATTCTAGGCGCCGTTTTGGAGAAAAATACGATTTTTGAAAACCATTTTTTAACATTTGTGTGGTGGGTACCTTTAGTTTTAGGTAAAATAAATCTTTTTTTCTCATATCTTGTAGATTATATTGAGAAACTTTTACTTTTTAAGTTTAAAAAAAAATCTAGCATAAAATTTTCGAAATATTGAGTTTTGAAAAAAAAGTTTTTAAATTTTTTTTTAAATCCAAAAAAAAAAAGTTTTTGGAAATTTTAATACACAATTCTATTTAAGTTTTTGGGGAGCTTAAGCAAAAAAAAAATTATTAAAATCGGTGGTACCGTTTCCACTAAGGCATCTCTCCTTTCATCCAGGCGACAGCGGAGGAATTCCCCAGATAGAATCAACGGTGGCGTCTACAGTTCCAGTGAGGCTGAACTACTTAGTGAACACCTTACAGGGCTACTCCGACGTATTCGGAGCTCAGGCTTGTAAGGAGCGGTTTATCCGGCTCCCCGTTCTTGGAGTCATACTAAAAACCTGGCCCTCCAGGTTGGGGGTTGTGCCGTCGGGGTGACTTCCCGGCCACATAAAATACGACGTAGTTGCGAAGCAAAAACAAGCCTCGGATACGGACGGATTCACTGTTGACGAACCATGCAAACGAAATAAGGATAACGAACTTCGGATCTGTACGTGGAATGTTAGGTCCCTTAATAGACCACGTGCAGCCGAACAATTAGCGGAAGCCCTAAACTGCTACAAAGCAGATATTACCGCCATCCAAGAGATGCGATGGGACGGACCGGGGAGACGAAAATTAAAAGACTGCGATATTAACTACGGCGACTGCTACCGAGAACAAAAGCAGCGTTTATTTGGATGCGGATTTGTTGTTGGAACTAGGCTCAGGCAAAAAGTCTTAAGTTTCAACTGTGTGAACGAGCACCTCACGACAATCCGCATCAAGGCCAAATTCGCCAACATTAGCCTGATTTGCGCGCATGCCCCAAAAGAGGAGAAAGATGAAGACACCAAAGACATATTCTACGAGCTCCTGGACAAAACATATGAGCAGTGCCCTAGTTATGACATTAAAATTGTCCTTGGAGATTTTAATGCCAAGCTAGGAAGAGAAGACATCTTTGGTGACACAATTGGAAGATATAGCCTGAACGACACCACCTCCGATAACGGATTCAGGCTGATCGACTTCGCTGTGGGGCGAGACGTTCTTGTAGCCAGTACGCAGTTCAAACATCTGGATATTCACAAAGGGACATGGCGATCTATTGATCAATCAATCGTAAACCAGATTGACCACATTGCGATCGATTCAAGGCACTTCTCCAGTATAGAGGATGTCCGCACGTTTCGAGGGATTAATATCGACTCGGACCACTACCTCGTTGTAGCCAAGGTTCGGCTGCGGATATCCCGACCCAAGCCAAAACAAGGAAGCACTGTGAGGAAGTTCGACGTTGGACGCTTACAGTCGCAAGAGATCGCAAGGTCCTTTTCCGATCGAGTTTCTAACAACCTCTTAAGAAGTCCTTTGCCGCCAGCATCAAGTATTGAGGACCAGTGGCAACATTGCCAAGCAGCCATCAAAGATGCCGCCTCTGATGTGCTGGGTTTTACACGACCACCACAACGAAACCCCTGGTTTGACGATGAGTGCCGGCAAGCACATGCAGCAAAACAAAACGCATACAAAGCGGCGCTGCAAAGAAGGACTAGAGCTGCTCGCGAGCTCTACGAGCAGAAGAGGAGAGAAGAACACCGGCTTCTAAGAAAGAAAAAGAAGGAGCATGAGAAGCTTGATCGAGGAAATAGAAGGATGCCATGGCAGGAATGAGGTTCGGAAGTTTTACCAAAAGGTAAAAAAAACATCACAAGGATACAATCCCCGAGCCGAAGCCTGCAAGGATAATCACGGGAACATCGTAGTAGAACCGCAGTCCATGCTGAGAATATGGAAAGAACATTTCTCCAATCTTTATAACGGCGATGAAGAAGAAAATGCCGCTGCTATAGAGATAGCACCATTCAACCTAGGCGACGCAGACCAACAATACCACCCACCCGACCTGGACGAAGTGAAGATAGCCATATCGAATCTCAAGTCCAACAAAGCCGCTGGAGCTGATGGCCTCGTTGCCGAACTGTTCAAAGCGGCAGGCGATGACTTGGTTGGGAGTATGCACCAGCTCATCTGCAGAATATGGTCGGAAGAAAGCATGCCCGATGAATGGAACCTCAGCATTGTTTGTCCGATCCTCAAGAAAGGAGACCCTCTGAACTGCGCCAACTACAGAGGCATAAGTCTCCTGAACATTGCATACAAGATCCTTTCTGCCGTATTATGTGAACGTCTGAAGCCTTTCGTCAACAACCTGATAGGTCCATATCAGTGCGGCTTTAGACCAGGAAAGTCCACCATCGATCAAATATTCACATTACGGCAGATCTTGGAAAAAACCCAGGAGCTACAAATCGACACATACCACCTTTTCATCGATTTCAAAGCCGCGTACGATAGCATCTATAGGAACGAACTATATAGAGCAATGTCTAGTTTTGGCATCCCTGACAAACTTGTCCGCTTGTGCAGGATGACGATGGAGAATTCACGCTGCTCCATCAAGGTCGGAAAAGATCTTACCGATGCATTTGATGTCAAAAAAGGTTTTAGGCAAGGCGATGCTCTATCGTGCAACTTCTTCAACATAGTTCTTGAAAGAATAGTGCAAAACTCACGCGTCAACACAAGAGGCACAATCTTTCAAAAGTCCGTCCAATTACTCGGATACGCCGACGACATTGATATTATTGGAAGAACAAAGCGTGATGTCAGTGGCGCTTTTGTCAACATTGAGACGGAAGCGAAGAAGATGGGTTTAGCGGTAAATGAGGGCAAGACCAAGTATATGCTATCATCAAGAAAGGACACACAACACCGACGTCTTGGACAAAACGTCATTATAGACAGCTATAACTTTGAGGTAGTGAAGGACTTCATATACCTAGGCGCCGCTATAAATTCTGAAAACAACACCAGTGCTGAAATCAAACGGAGAATAACTCTTGCCAATCGCTGTTTCTTTGGACTAAGAAGGCAATTGAGTAGCAAAGTCCTCTCTCGAGCAACTAAAGTGTCCCTATATAAGACCCTTATCATCCCGGTCCTTGTCTATGGTGCAGAGACATGGACTTTGTCGAAGGTGGATGAGAGCGCTTTAGGCTGTTTTGAGAGGAAAATTCTTCGTGTGATCTTTGGTCCCGTCTGCATAGATGGGGAGTGGAGGAGAAGATTTAACCACGAACTGTACGGGCTGTACAGTGAAACTGACCTAGTCAAACGTATAAAAGTCCAGCGACTAAGATGGCTTGGTCATGTAGAGCGAATGTACCCGAATGCTCCGGCCTGGAAAGTCTTCGACTCAAACCCCGAGGGACGGCGAAGTAGAGGAAGACCGCGACTCAGGTGGCGCACACAAGTGGGGGAGGACCTCAACCAACTTGGCGTGCGAAACTGGAGACAGCTAGCTAGGGACCGAGCTAGCTGGAGAAGCTTGTTGGTTGAGGCCCTGGTCCACCCCGGACTGTAGCGCCACCTTAAGTAAGTAAGTAACCTAGCTTTGACTAAATGAAATTTTTGTGTATCTTGTTTTTTTAAATCTGTCGAACAGTTTTTGAGAAAAAAAAATATTTACAAAATTTCGAAAAAAAATTCGTATGGCAGGTACCGTTAGTTTTAGTCTTAAAAAAAAAAAAAGAAAAAAAACCTGCAGGGGGAAAAAATTAAAAATGATATCTACCAAGTTTAAAGAAAATCGGCCAAGCCATTTAGGCTGTAGTCGAAAAGACAGACAGAACACTTTTTTGGTCTTCGCTAGGTATCATCGTAATGTCAACTTGGATCAAAATCTCGATTTCGATTTTTTTTACGAATGCATAACTTGCCTTATAACTAGTACATGAATATAATTCGCAAGTAAAAAATAAAATACCTACGTATTCGATAATTTTAACTTTAATAAAAGGATAGACAAAGTATGATGCTATATTCGATTAAAATTTGCAAAAACCTAGTTTCATACTAAAACAGCTTTAACATCGTACTAATTCAACTTAAATTTTGCGCCATTCATTTTTGAAATTCTTAGTGTTTAACATAAGAGCAAGTTCGTGCGACCCAGTCGTGCTTTTCATTTTTTATAAAATTACTTGTGAACGTACCTAAAACAATGACAGTCATTCGAAAAGAAGTAAACACACCTTTTTTGACATGTGGAAGTGTCAAACAGTCATATAAATTTAATACCAAAAAGATAAAATAGGTGATCGATAATTTTAACTTTGATAAAATGTCATTGGAGCTCCTTATGAAGTGAGCGAGATTGCCCATATCTATATTTGGCAGATCACTAGGATCATTGTAGTAGAAATATCTCAAATGGTATCTTCGTCTTCGATAAGAAAAGACATGTACGTGTTAGAGATCGATTCGTCGTCTTCTTCGTCCATGCAGCTTCTGTAAAAATCTATAGAATAAATTCCAAACCGCGTTGCGGGCTTGCGTCTTAAACATAAGCATATGGAGCGCTTCAGATCGATAGGTTATTGCTTCAGCATAAATTTACACGTAGCGATGGAAATTTGCCTTATCTGGGAATAAAGGTATGGCAAATGTGACATCTTTACTATTTTTAGAAATGTCCCTTATGCCTGGCTCCCAGGAGAGGTGTCAATACTACTCCCAAATTTCTATGGAAGGGATAGTTACTTGAAAGTTTTGAATCAAATCCGAGGGATTGTGTCATCGATGCTAATTGGAAGTGAACCGAATGAGTTCAGAATTATGGAATGGCCAATTTCATTATTGGGCTATGTTTGCAGCCGTGTACTTGTCAAATATATGGAGAGGAGTTGGATGGAACAGAATATCCAGTGCAGTGGACGTTGGACCTTGCTTAGTAATAAGAAAGTTGTGTTTTTTGTCTAAGGCTGTCTACAATACTGCCACGCTGTACGTTATAATCGGTCGGATTACCGAGGTGTACCTATAACCAGTGAGAGTTGGAGCCCCCATTTATTTCCAATGGCTTTTTAGCATGAGAAGAGTGCCACTGTGGCCTTTTAAACTCTTTCTTGAAATTTAGGTTCACAACTCAACTTTTTAATTGATATAAGATCCAAATATTTTGCTTAAGAAAATGACAAGATCTGTTTCTTGAGGATTAACGCAAGATACACACTGATCGGTCCAGTTTGTTAAACTATCACACTAAAAAGGTTTTAACACAATACTAATTCTACTAAAATTTTGGAACCAATATTTTCAAGCTGCTTAAACCTACACTGCGTCACTAAGTAAGAGTCACTTACTTCCACAGAAATTTTGAAGGAAAAATGAAAATAGATTTGAAAAAAAATGTTCAACGAAAAGTAGAACAACTATAGAATGTTTTTTTTATTTGTTATTCATGTAATATATTCTATCTTAAAGCTTGTAAATAATAATAAAAATAATTGAATTGAATTGAATTGAATTGAATTGAATAGTGTTTAACAGGTATTGAGGTATAATGATGAATATCATCATTCAACGTCAACATGAATTTTTGTAATTGAAGAATTTCAAAGACTGAAAAAATAGACTTTTCTAAGAATTATTTGAATAAAAATAAAGACTTCTAATAACCGAAATATATTTTTTTTTTTTTGAAATAAGGTACAGATGGTCACCATATCTTTTAACTTAAACAAAAAGAAGCACTGTCTGATTGTGTAATAGTGGGTAACTTTATGACTTGAAAAGACTTTGTATTAAATCTTGTTAAGCCCGTTGAAATAAATGTTGTTTACAGGAGATTGGTGGTGAAATGTATCGTTATCCTTATCGTATCAAAAACCCACACTTTATCAGGGTTGAAAGCATTTTTATTTTGGTTTTTTTTTTTTTTTTTAAGTAAAATATTATTTTTACCTGCCTACGTTGTGTTCGGGTTTTTTCCTAATCAAATTTTCTAACAGGATTCAAGTTTGATGTTCTTTGGAGGTAATTGTTTTGTTTTTGGCAGAATATACCAGTGCTTAGCAATATATGTGTCTGTATTATAATACGGTAAGACTTGGTGAGTTATGGTAATGAATTTCATTGAATAAATGAGAAGTAATTTTAATAAAATCTGAAACAAAATGAACATTTATCAGACTTCCGATATTTGTTTCTGAGCATTAACACTTCAAAAATTTCTGTTTTAATGTTGTCTGAATAAATGGTTCTTATGTTATTATATCTGAAATTGGGAAGCAACATAATCATCATGAAATCAATCATTCGCATCCTTAATGATAGTGGAATAACTTAACTAGGTCCTCAACAGATTACAACGTTGAGCATTGAAGTTGTCGTTGCAAATGAATTTAATTTGAGTTTGTGTAAAACTAATAAGGGCTGTTAATAAAACGAGACAAATCTCATTCTCAAAGCTTTCGATATGAGACGCTTGCATTTGAATTAAAATTTATCGGGAAATCGAGGTACACAATATAAGTACTTTCCTTGTGTAAAAAACTTAGGTTATATTTACAAAAGTATACTATGCAAGTTTTATATTATAGTTTCTCCACAAAAATCTAAGGAAACCGCAAAAAGACCGAGAAGAGAAAGAGATTAAGATATACATACGTACACGAGACCGAAACTGATAACGAGACAATTTATGTCCTGAAAATTAAAAAAAAAAATTGTACAAATCTGATAGATACGAGTACTAAGCCTATTTGAGTATTTTCAAGAGTAGGCACCAGATTTTTGCTCAAAACGAATGTTAGGTACATACCTAAATATAATTTCCAAGAAATTTCACTTATCGACGAAATTGACGATATTTTTGTTGTGAAGGTTATTATCAAAACTCAATTACTCAAATTTTTTGAAGTTTTTTTTTAATTTTGCGCGCACTTAAGGGATTTCGACAACTCTTAAAATACTTGAACACAGGACGAGCATTTAGCAAAGTTGGAGAGGATTTAAAAAGAGATACTGATGCACATAAGATTTGAATAGAAGGGAAATATTGAGTCAGGTGTAGCATTCCACATTAGTGTAGTATGGCTAAAGAAATAATCTCTAAATTTTACAGGACGTTTGAGTTTGGGCGTAAGGAAAAACTGATGGATGGTAGTTGAAACAATATAAGCTCTCTAAAATTTGTCTGTTGAAGTTGTTCCAATATTAAGGTTTTCTAAAAAGTGTTCCAAAATATCTAGATAGCGGTCACCATTATCTATTACAGCATTACCTATGGTATCTTCAAAGGAATATGGCCCAATGAAGTCGATGACCCAAATGGGGTTATACGACGAGGATGTAGTGGTCAGCCAGCGAAGTCAAAATGTGCTTCTTCACTCATAATAATTTTTTGCCAAAAATGGCGGTCGTCTATAGCGAGCTATAAAGCTCAAACACTCTAATCTCGCCGACGTTGTTGGTCATTTCTCTAGAACTGTTGTGTCCATTAAACCTTAAACGGGTATATACGAGTATGTAGAAAATAAGATAATTTTCAGTTTTTACAGCCTTACAGCATGACATACATAAATACATAGATCAAAAATTGAAATACCTTTAGATTTAGTTTAAAAAAGATTCAAACATATTACTAGACCTGAAAATTTAATCCAGCATCGCATTTCCCTGCCAAATAATTACTTTTGCCCATTCCCGGTTTTATGTTAGGAATGGTATAAAGTCTCTTGGTCTACACGTTGCTGAACGTTTAATTCATTACTTAGAATGCCTAGGAATTCTATAGAAAATCTTATCTAATGCGGTAGAATAAATTTATGTAATAATATTATTTAATAAACACAAAAGAATTAAGTAATCAGTGGTACCTCTTATGAAGTTTTAAAATCTAAATTTAACGTAAATCACAAAAAAAGGATTGTATCACCTTTTAATTAAAAAAAAAACGGTTCCGTTTTTTAATTAATAACATGTTCCTTTGATCATCTTAAATTCGACGTTACGTGTGTTTTGAATTTTTGTCTTGATAAATGGCATCAGTTATCGGGCATGATTTCATCTGAAGCCTCAGAATGTAACTAAATAAATTATAAAGATAGCATAATGAGTGGAAACAAATAATCAAAAACTCAAAAACCGTTCCAGCGATTGAGCTGAAAGTTGTATGATTCAGTTAATGAAAATGCTCGATATTATGAAAACCATTAAGATTTTTGGAAAGAAATTTGCATGCTTCAAATTAATAGCTGAATAATTCTTAAAAGTTTCCCTTTGCATAATATCAGGATTAATTTTTTTTCAGTGGCACTTTTATTTTAAAAGGATTTCTTAACAGAACAATTTTCAAGGGAGTAAATTACATCCCTTTGAGATTTACGATTGTGCTTCATAAATTTTGATAGAAAGCTGTACCATAGATTAAATTTTTAAATTTTTGATTATAGTTCAGAACCAGCCTAAGATTTCGCGATTGAAATTGCTAACCTCACTTAATTTTTACTTGCGACTTATAGATACTATAAGGCAATTTATGAATTCGTAAAAAAAAATCTAACTCAAAATTTTGATCAAAGTTGACATTACGAATTACGATGTGCCTTCGCACAATTCTTTTTTTCTGTTCCACTATGACCTAAACGGCTCGGCCGATTTTCGTTAAACTTGATAAATTTCTTTTTTAAATTTTTTGCTAACAGGATTTTTTAAGGCCAAAAATAACTGTACCTGTCATCAGAATTTTTTCCAAAATTTTATAAATATATTTTTTTTCTCTCAAAAATTGCTCCACAGATTTTGTTTCTTTTTAAAATTTCAAAAACAAACCATTTAGTTAAAACAAGCAACGATTGAAAAAATTTTTCCAAAAAATGGTTATTAAAGTTACCTCCATTGAAATCATTTTCTTGTTGGTTTTTTTATTTTCTCAAGAGCGGTACAACCGATTTTGATTATTTTTTATGCTAAAGCTCCCTAAAAGTTTGAATATTATTGTGTATTTAAATTTTCCAAACCCAATACATATTTCGAAATTCTTAAGATTCTTAATATACTCTACAAGATGTGAGCAAAACATTGACAAAACGGTACCCACCATAATTAGATAATGAGAAATTCAAATTTAGAAACAATGGGTTCTATGGTAGGTACAGGAAGTAATATCTAAATTTCCATTTTTTTCATTAATTTATAGATCGTAAGAATTTATTGAAAGAAAAACAAAATTCTAGGTGCTGTTTTTGAGAAAATACGATTTTTGAAAACAATTTTTTTTACATTTGTATGGTGGGAACCGTTATTTTGAGATAAAATAATTTTTCTTTTCAGATCTTGTAGATTATCACAAAAAAAAATTTAATTATAAAGTTTAGAAAAATCGGGAATGATTTTTTTTTAAATCAAAAAAAGAAATGGAAAATTTGAATAAACAATATTATTCAAACTATTAAGGAGCACACAAAAATTATCAAAATTGTATGAACACTTTTTGAGAAAATCAAAAACAAAAAAAAAATGATTCCATGAGGGTACCATTAATAACCATTTTTCGGAAAATGGTCTTAAAAAAAAAAACGAAAAAAAACGATTGGAGGAATAAATAAAACTATTATCTACCAAGTTTAAAGAAAATTGGCCGAGACGTTTAGGCTGTAGTCGAACAGACAGTCACACAGACAAATCTTCGCTATCATCGTAATGTCGACTTTGATCAAAATCTCGAGTTCGATTTTTTTTATGAATGCATAACTTGTCGCAAGTAAAATGAATTTTTTGCTAATGAACACTTTTTCTCTAAGAACATTCATTTTTGAAATTCTTGGTCTTTTACATAAGAGCAAGTTCGAGCGACCCAGTCGTGCATTTTATTTTATTTACATTATAGCCTTATGCATTTCAGCAGATACCCAAACTGTTTTTTACAAATGTGTAGTACCGAAGCAGTAGATACTATTCAAATTTATATTTTGTTCTGTTCAGAACTTAAAATATTATTTTGCTATAAAAGTTTCTAAAAAAAGATCTCTCAAGCACTCTTAATTTAGTTTTTATTTTGGTACCTAGGTATTGAAGGCAAACGTGAAATATATCGTCTAAGACGTGTGTTAAACAGTTAAAGGTATAATAATTTGCATTCAAATATTTATGAGAAGTTCATTTAGTCTTAGCTGGCATTTTTATATGTAGAATAGCCACTATTGAGGCACTGAAAGTCCTTGATTGATACACCAGAGGCCACTACACCCTTGGAGAGAAACAACATGGTAATCCATTTGGACTGATAGCGCAATTGCACTAAATTTTTTTATAACGCCATAGACAAAGCTGTAACAGTTACTAGGTATTCGCTACCAGGACATGTTGAAAAACTTTCCTTGTATCCGAATTGGACCAATTAGGCCTGTAGAACGTTTGGTTTCAAGTTTCAACAAAACGTTGCCAAATTCCACATACGTATGCGATACGAAGCGAATTTAAGGGAAATTTTCCCAAAAAAATAATGGGAAAAAGTTGTGATATCGATTTGCCCCACGATTCCTTGATTAGATGCCTCCCAATCTTTTCCCTTTGGAGGAACTTGAAGATAAGGTTGTACATCAAAAAACTAACTGCAACCTCGATGTTTAAGTACAACATTAGAGACCAAATATCTTAAATATCAATACAATGCTGCGAATTGTTAAGCAAAATGTGCTTAAAGAGCCCGCCAGAGGCGCCCACCTGACCCACATCATATTCCATACAATGTTAAAGACCACATAATCAATCAATAAAATATTGTTTGATACTGAGATAGTCAAAAATTGAAAAAATGGAATTTTTAGCAAAATTCTAGGTGAACATACGTTTGTAGATAAAATTGAACATTTATTTTCTACATAGTATAGACTATTAATTGCTATGTTTCAATATCAAATTTTCGAAATATTAAGTAAAAACCTGACTCTTCCCCAGTTGTGCTGATTCCTACTCGACCGCTCTTCGCCAAGTAATTCTAGGCCGGCCCACTTGTCTGCCTTCTTGTGTGAGTGGTTCCACTGCATCGCTTGGGCCGCAATGCACCGGTCGCCTTTTCGAAGCGTCTGGTCAATCCACTGCCACCTTCGTCTTTGTATAATAGATTCTATGGGTTCCTGACCTCTTCTCGCATGAAGTTCACCATTGGAGATACGGTTGGGCCAGAAAATTCTCAAGTGTTTCGAAGACATCTATTAACAGAGATACAAACATACAGAAATTCAGACAGACGGAATCGCGAAATTCACTTTTCTTGTGTTATTCGTAATGTCAACTATGATCAAAATTTGAACTTTTTTTTTCCAAATGCAAAACTTGCCCTATAGTGCAGGTCGAACTCAGTGTATTGTTTAAGACCCTTAATTTCAATCGTCAAAGTCTCGGATATACATACTTACTGGTGTCAGGCGCGGATCCAGGATTTCGTTCAGGGGGGGGGGGGGGCAATTTTCGTGATATTTTGCTTAACTTAAAAAAAATGGTCCATTTCTCTGCATTTCTGTCTTAAAATATTAAAAAGGTATAAACATAATCGAATATAAAAATAACAAATTAATAAATTGAATTAAGGAAAGCATGTGCAGGTTCATAATATATGTAGGTCGTATGTAAATAACTATTAAATAGTAAATCAAACATCTTCGTTTACATTACTTTAGCCTCTTTCAATAATGCTCTGTATACTGTATGCATGTCTTAAAGTATTAAATAGGAACTCGTACGTCGTACGTATTAAAAAAAAAGAATTAATTAATTTAAATGAAGGAATTATAGTGTTGTACATGATATACATAGTTCTTAAATACTTAATTCTAATATTTTTGTGTGGCCGGTTTTTGAAAACGGTTTTTTAACAGTTTTAAAAAAAAAAAATTGAAATTTTTTTAAAAATCATTATTTTTTTTTTTTGAAAATTTGAATACAAAATTCTATTTAAGTTTTTTGGGAGCTTACGCAAACAAAAAATGATCAAAATCGGTCATGAGAAAATCAAAAACAAAAAAATGGTTCTTTGGGGGGTACCCTCTATAACCATTTTTCGGAAATTTTTTTTCAACTAGTATACCTAGCTTTAACTAAATGAATTTTTTTGTATCTTTTTATTTAAATCCGTAGAACAGTTTTTGAGAAAAAAAAATTTACAAAGTTTCGAAAAAAATTCGTATGGCAGGTACTGTTATTTTTGGTCTTAAAAAAAAAGAAGAAAAAAACGTGTGGGGGGGGAGGGAAATTAAAAATGAGAAATGTTTAGGCTGTAGTCGACAGAATTCCGAGACCCACTTTTTTAGTCTTCGCTATCATCGTAATGATAACTTTGATCAAAATCTCGAGTTCGATTTTTTTTACGAATGCATAACTTGCCGCACGAACTTGCTCCTATGTAATAGACTAGGAATTTTAAAAACGAATGTTATTAGAAAAACCTGTTCATAAGGATAAAATTATCATCATTTTTTAAATTCTCTTAGTAGTAAGAGACAAAAACAGAATGCTATGCAAATATGAATTTATGCAAGAACAAAAATTATACATAAGTCGTTGTAGTGGTTTCTTAATAAAATAAGGTTTTATATATAAAATTTTTAAAATATTAAAAAAAAAAAAAAATAGTACGTCAACATTAGGTTTTTATTACTGTACGAATGAAAATTAAATTTCCAAAACAAAATATTTACCCATTTTTGAGATATCGAATTTTCCAAAAAAAAAGATTTTTTTTTTCAAAATTCAAAAAATATTTTTTTTTTAAGTTTTGAAATGCAATGCTTTTAGAAGCATCTCTATAAAAAATTTCATTAAAATCCATTATGTCGATAATGAGAAATTCAAAATTTTCAAAAATCGTTCTATGGTAGGTACAGTGACTGTAATGTCTTGTTTTCAAAATCTTTTGTATTAAATTATAGACCTTAAAAATTAATCGAAAGACTAAAAATTTAAGCAAAATTCTCGGAACCGTTTTCGAGAAAAATACGATTTTCGAAAACCATTTTTTACCATTTGAATGGAGGGTACCGTTATTTTTAAGTAAAATAAATTTTTTTTCTCATATCTTGTAGATTATTTTAAGAAACTTTTATTTATTAAGTTTTAAGAAAATCGAGCATGGGGTTTTCGAAATATTGAGTTTTCAAAAAATAATTTTGAAAGTGTGAATACACAATAATATCGAAACTGTTAGGGAGCCTTAACATTAAAAAATTATCAAATTCGGTTGTACCGTTTTTGAGAAAATCAAAAACAAAAAAAATGGTTCCAAGGGGGGTACCAAAAATAATAATTTTTTGGATTTTTTTTTCATTCATTACCTAGGTTTAACTAAATGAAATCTTATGAATTTTTTTTTTAAATCTGTAGGACAGTTTTTGATAAACAAAATATTTATAAAATTTCGAAAAAAAATCGTATGGCAGGTACCGTTATTTTTGGTCTTAAAAAATCAAATCAAAAAACATCCGGGGAAAAAAAATAAAACCCATATCTACCAAGTTTAAAGAAAATCGGCTTAGCCGTTTGGGCTGTAGTCGAACCGACAGACATACATAATTGCGATACCCACTTTTTTGGACTTCGCTATTATCGTAATGTCAACTTTGATCAAAATCTCGAGTTCAGTGCCTTATAGTATACCTATAAGTCGCAAGTAAAAAGAAAAAAGTGTTATGGTTTTTATAATTGTGAAACGAAGAACTGCCCAGGGGGGGCAATTGCACCCATTGCCCTCCCCCTGTATCCGCGCTTGACTGGTGTATCAATTTACAAGCGACTTATTGATGAACCAAATACAGTGCTGTTGTCCTACCATCAAACATTTATTTTTTAGATTGTGGAATAATTTACCCGGCACGGTTTTCCCTTGCCATTTCAATTTTCAAACATAAGAGACAAATGTTCATCATAGACACCTTCTTTTTATAACCCCCCCTCCCCCCTTATTTCACCAATTCCCGTGCTATTTTTAACATAATAAAAGTCAGCTCAATTAACAATTACGTGCCTGTGAATTATAAACAAAAACAAATAGAACCATTTTCACCTTATTTTGTATATAGAAGCTTCTGAAAAGTTGAAACACGTCAAAACTTAAAAAAACATTAGTATTTGTATTTTTTAACAGTTAAAATTTTGTTTTTAAGACAATATTCGCTATCTTAAAAACGGACCAAAGATTGTTATAAAAATTGTATTTGTCCTATAATAATAAACTAGAAATTGCCGACAAACATTTTTTCCTAAGAATTTCATACATACAAAATATTTTAATTTTTTTTAAAAACTCTGCAACATTTTATAAATTTCGTTCTTACTTAGACTCATATTTGCTGAAGAAATCACATGGCATTCTGCTTTTAGCTCCAACTATACCAATGGAGTAACATACTTTAGCCATTTGAAAATTAATTTTCACTCTTAAAATCTTGTCTTTATTCCTGTCTCACGGAGAATTTTCTCAGTTATAGAAGACCTCTTTCAGAACTCCAATACATAAAAAAGGGACCCAAACTTTGAAGTTACAAACTATCATCCAATTGCTAAACTTTAACATTTTGACAAAATCTTTGAAACCACTTCGGATAATATTTAAAGTTTTCGTTGCAAGTCTCTAATTTTCCCTAGACAACACGGCTTTATCAAGGTTAGGTCCACAACGACCAACCTTGTTGATTTCGTATCCTTTAGCATTTCAGCCTTAGAAAACGAAAAGAGTCGACGTTGTCTCAACCGTTTTAGTAAGGTCTTCAAAAAAATTTCACATAAAATTATTCTATTCGCATTTTGTCTACCATTGGGCTTGAACCTATCTTATTAAGATGGATTTCTTCTAACAAGAAAAACCGTTGCTATAAAGTTCGATTCAGACCTACATTCTCTGATGACTTCTTGGCTACCTCCGGGGGTCCCACAAGGCAGAAACTTAGGACTCTTTCTTTTTATTCTTACTATTAATGATATTGAAATGGTTATGAAATATTCCCATATCTCACTCTACGACTAAGATACCAACTTCTTCAAGACCATTTCCTTGCCACACGGTTCTACTCGCCTTAAATTTGATCTCCATAGTTTTTCTGTCTTGTGCCTGAAAAATTGCTTAGAGCTAAATATTTCTAAATGCCAATCAATTCACAAAAATGCATCCAATCTCCTCCTCTACATTCCACATTATCAAAATATCAACCCACCGCTAAGTCAATTCGAGACCTTGGAGTTTTTTTCTTTTTGTGATAGGGGTCTCAACTTTCTCATACATATTGACGAGATTAATCTTAAAGCAAACTCAGCACAAGACTAGGTGAAACGATGGTCTAAATAATTCTCTGACTCGTGCGTGATCCGATCTTTATACATAAACTTTGTTCCCCCCTTTTTGAATACGCATGGCAAGTAAGGTCTTCTTATGAACAAATTTATATATCCAAAATCGAGAGCATTCAACGTCGTTTCCTAAGTTTGACCCTTCGTGGTCTGTCTTGAAATAACCTTATGAATACGCTGGAAGAACGAAGAGCAAAAAGTGACATTCTCTTCATTGCACTGAACTCACCTAATTTAAAATTAAATTAAATTTACCACTTTTAATGCTCTGTTTTCAATTCTACCTTAAACATTCAAGTTTAATTCAGAAACAGATGCACGTAGATGAAAATTATACACAGACTTTTGACAGATTTATAAAAGTATATTACCTACCATAGTTTTTGAAATTGGAATCCTTAACGTCTTAGTAACCCAAAAACAAATATACAAATTATAAACAAATTTTCTTTTAATTTTAAATTAATTTTTATTTTGTGCTCCACTTATTATTAATTATTTTATTAAAGTGTTTTTTTATTAAGTTTTTTTTTAAACATTGACTTTGATAAATTCATTGATCTACATATCACTTGCTTTATTTACAAACAAAATATACAAATAGGACAAAACATTCATTTTTTTTTTACTTATAAAAACAATTTACTAGCTAGAAGCTCTATGCCATAGAGATACCAGAATTATACTGAAGAATAGAAGAATAGTTTGTGGACCTATGTGTCCTGATTTATTTCTATAACCTGCAATTAAAAAAATAAAATAAAAACTATTATAATTTTGTGTCAGAGATATGGTATTAATTTAGTAAATATTTTTATAAGTAAAACTTAAAAGTAAAAGTTTGTGAAAGGAAAAATTTTTTTCCTAACCTAATTCGCCAAATTTGAAGTTTTTTTTTTTTTTTTTTGCCGTGGTAACCGAAAAAGTAAAAAAAAAAATTAATTGGAAATAAAACCGAATTTGTTAGCATCCTGAATGAATATTTTTTTAAAAAACTGATCGTCAGACAATATGGAGTAAAAAAGCGATCAGGTATTTGCGTCTCTTAAACTACAGTAGCTCGAAAGTAACTACCCACTGTACTGTTGTCTACGAAAACTGTTGAAGTAGGCGCTTGCCTGAGGACTGAACATGCCCCATGCAGAGATACGAAGTTGATTGAGCGGTACAGAGGAAGTTAAAATCTTTGGAACCAGGTATTTGGACCCAAGGTACTGTTATCCAAGAAAACTGAAGACTGAACATAAACGTTCTGAGCTCAAAAGCGAAATAAAACCAAATCGAAAATTTTTTTTCCAGATTTTAAGGAAGCGTTTTTGAAGACGTCAATATGTAGTCATTCTACACTTGGTGGGCTGGGATCCTGAAAGCTGTTTCTTTTTCTCAGTGCCGCTCATGGATAGCGACATAGTGGTTAGAGACACATTGAATTTTTGAATCATTAAATTCTACGTAGCTTATGGGTCCTGACAAGCCCATCGAGATCAGTGTTTAAAGAGCTTATCATACGCTGCCGTTCTAAATCCACATCCGAAAGACAGGATGGTGATTGGTGAATGCGGAAATATTAGAGCTGAGAGTACTATATTCAGGAAGACAATTCAATAGATAAGAAGTATCAGATAAAAGATCATTGATGAATATGAGAAAGAGTGTCGGAGAAAAAACGGAGCCCTGTGGCACACCAGCATTTAATTCATGAATTTCATACTTAAAACCATCCAATAACTTGAATTGAGCAGTTTGAAAGGTAGTTTCCAATTCATCGAAGTAGAGAATCATCAACACCAAATGCACGCATTTTCGACAAAAGAGCTTGATGCCAAACTCTATCGAATAATTTTTGAAATATCAAGTGCAATAATCTTACTTTCATCAAAACGATATACAAATGTTTGCCCCACTGTTCGGTGAGCATTTTGTTTGAATATGATCATTACAGGTCTTTCGAGCTGGTTTGAACTTATTCCAGTTTTCCTCAGTAGGGTTGGCTTAATAACATCGGAAACTTACTTCTCTGGACCTTATAACCTCTTCACAGATCGAATGATACCATAAGTTCTTTATCGGTTTGATAGATTTTTTTCTATCATCATCATCATCATCGGCTCGACAACCGGGTTCCGGTCCTGGCCTCTTTCAACAAGTCTCTCCACCTATCCCGGTCTCTAGCCGACGCCATCCAGTTGCGCACCCCAAGGCTTCGGGCGTCCTGGTCTACGCCATCTCTCCAGCGCAAGCATGGTCTACCACGCTGTCGTCTACCATAGAATGTACCACAAAGAACTTTCCGAGCAGGTTCCTCTTCGCTCATGCGAGCTAGGTGCCCTGCCCACCGGAGTCTACCGAGCTTAATTTTTGTCACGATATCTGCTTCTAGGTAGATTGCGTACAATTCATGATTGTACCGTCTCCGGAATCGTCGGTAAAACAAAGTACATGGTGGCGTCGAATGCGAGAGGAACAGTTGGTCAAACAATCAAGGTAGCGGAGCACGAATTTGAAGTGGTGCAATCCTTTAAATACCTTGGGTCAATAGTAGCAGCCGATAACAACATAGAAGAAGAAATACGCGGGCGGCTTCTCAAATCCAACAGAGCCTACTATAGTCTGTCAAAGCTCTTCAAATCCAGAAATCTCACCATAACTTCAAAACTGCTGCTGTACAGTATCATGGTCCTGCCAGTACTCACATATGGATCCGAGACTTGGGTGCTTAGCAAAAGGCACTCCGACCTCTTAGCTGCGTTCGAGAGAAAAGTCTTAAGGAGAATTGTTGGCCCCATATGTGAGGAAGGACGATTCCGGAGATTTTATTCTATACGGGATAAAATTTCTAATTTTTTTTATTTATATGGGTGGTTTTTTTGTTATTTTCTTTTAGACAACACTGGTTTTGATAGCTCACGCACGTTTCATGTTTTATGTAACTGTCAAACATCTTCAGTTTGGTCTATAATTTAACCATGAATCGTCTTACAAACGAACAACGCTTACAAATTATTAAATTTTATTATCAAAATGCGTGCTCTGTTAAGAAAGTTCATCGCGCGCTTCTTCCATTTTATGGTCAGTTTAATCGACCTACTGAGTCGGTTATTCTGGCTATTGTGACTGAATTTCGCACCAAATTTACATTGTTGGTTATTAAACCACCAACACGCTTACGTAGAGTGCAAACTGAGGAAAATAGTGATGACCGTGAGTTATCGATTCGCCGCCGTGCCGTTCGCAGCAATTGGGCTTCTGTTAGTCCACTACTTGGAAGATTTTGCGGAAGGATTTAGGTGTGAAGCCTTCTAAAATACAGCTGGTGCAAGAATTGAAGCGGAATGATTTACCACAACGCCAAATTTTTGGTGAAAGGGCTCTTGAAAAGTTGGCCAAAGATCCACTTTTTTATCGAAAAATTGTGTTTAGCGACGAAGCTCATTTCTGGTTGAATGGATACGTGAACAAGGAAAACTGCCGTATTTAGAGTGAAGAGCAGCCAGCTACCAATGCATCTAGAAAAAGTCACAGTTTGGTACGGATTATGGGCTGGCGGAATCATTGGGCCGTATTTCTTCAAAGATGATGCGAATCGCAACGTTACTGTGATGGTGAGCGCTACCGTGCGATGATAACAAACTATACGTTTTTTGCGCAAAATGAAAGAGCTTGACTCGCATGACATGTGGTTTCAACAAGACGGTGCCACACACAGCACGCGTAACAATGGACCAATTGAGAGGCGAGTTCGGTAAACAGTTTATTTCACGTTTGGGGCCGGTCAATTGGCCGCCTAGATCGTACGATTTAACGCCTCTAGACTATTTTTTGTGGGGCTATGTTAAGGCTCATGGGTATAGCGACAAGCCCGCTTCGATTGAAGCACTGGAAGCCAGGATTGGAGCATTTATTCGTATACTGGCCGAAATGTTAGAAAGAATATGCCAAAATTGGACTAAGTGGATGGACCATTTGAGGCGCAGCCACGGCCAACATTTGCATGAAATAATCTTCAAACATTAAATTATATTGACCATAAAAATTTCATGCATTTTTTCTGAATTTTATGTGTTTTTTTTTAATTGCGAAAGCTCTTAAAAAATCACTCCTTTTAAGAGAACTTGAAGCCAAACTCTAATAATAATCTTACTTAATCCGGAACTATGTAAGAATTGGTGCCACTGTTCGGTGAGATTTATCATCAGAAGATCCAAGAAGATTTCGTTCTTCAGGATAATTCTGGGGCTGATAATTTACCAGCTTTCAGTTTCCATGAGCTTTGAAAGGAGTAATGTAATTGCAGTTGGTCGATAGTCAGAGGGCGAAGAAGATTCTGCTTTTTAGGGACAGGCTGGGCAAATGCTGGTTTTTATCCACCTCATCAGATCCGAGTCAGCGGATCTGTGTACATCGAGATCTTTTAGTACTCTTGTAACTGTATGAGTGTGAAAGAATATTTGTTACATGAAATCGTTTACACTCTCAATGAGAGAAGGAGTCATGAAACTTTCGGGGGAGCGTCGAATTAACAGCAAATTATTCTGCAAGCAAAATCGCTTTTCTTTTCCACATGACATAAAAAGTTTCATTAAAGAAGAACGTTGTAACCGAAGACGAATTAATATTTCGTAAATTTTTGCGTTTTCTTTTTTGGAGTTATTTCACGTCACCGTAAGTCACTAGGCACTGGTTTTCCACGAGCTGTCAGTAACCAAATTTATTTATTTATTTTTATATGTCGTTAAGAAAAATAACCATTGCTGCTTCTTTAAGGATGAAAGCACACCACGGATCAGCCAAAACGCTTTAGATTCATGTGTACTTATATCAAGAAACGTTTGTGTTGGCTCGTTATATTCAAAATATTGTTAATGTATTTATTATAATTCCGTGTGTTTTCAGTCTAAGCATTGTGCTATGGTAAAACAATTTATATAACTGTATAAAAACTGTTGAATAAAGCTACTTTCAAAAAAGATACCAAAACATTTCGAAGCTATTGACAATTATTAACAATAGCAACGCTATTTGCATGAGGTTCAAGAAAAAAAACTTGACTTTAAATAATGCTTCAATATGAATTCGTTATATTTACAAAAAAAAATACAAATTAGCATAACACTCCTTTGTCGATATCCTTCCAACTAAAAAATAAACAAACAAAGCAAAATAACCCTACAACCAATGCTATATAGGACCCTTCTTAAAATTGAATAAAATTATACATAAGCTCGTACACCACTGGACCAAATTTATGCCATCCAAGCAACTCGCTCTAACTCTACTCACCCGAACTTAGAAGCATTTGATTGTTAAGGTTATCGTCCTGATCAAGAACGGCATTTAAAACCGTTTCACGTGTAAGCTTTGGGAAATTTTCAATTTCCGCCACGCATTTCAATTCTAAGACTCTTGTCGGATTATAGAACCGCGGTCCATTCAAGTAGAAATGGGTCTGTAGGATTTGCCTTCGTAAATTGTAGTCATGCGCTGGAATTGTGTGTTCTATTTTTGGTTGCAATTCACCGTAAAGAGCCTAAAATTAAGAAGAAGAAAAGGAATACAAAATTTAGGTGAGTTGTACGTATAAAATGAAAAAGACAATTAAATACAGGATATAAGTTGACAAGTTTATATTAAGGCAATTTCCCATTGGTTTTACCTGTTCGCCATTTATATACCAAGTTAGGGTGGCTGGTGGGCTTGAATAATCCGATGAACAATTTGCGGTTACAAACTCATCGATGTGATACATTGAATGGAAACTGCTTATAAGGGGATTATTTTGTGGTAGTGCTGAAGAGAAATGAAAAAGAAATAATATTTTAAGGTCTTTAAGGAAATGCTTGAAAGAAAATCATTTTATTTTTTGTTCCATTTTATAAGAAGCTTACTAATTTATAATAATTAATTGATTAGGTCAAATTTCAAATTCAAATTTTGCCGAAAGGATTCTAAAGGTGATCGGAAAGACAAGGCCCAGAGAGAGAGAGAGAGAGAGAAATAAATCATCAGGAGTTGATGCTAAATCCAGCATTGTACAACAAAATCTATCTAGGGAAGTAGTCGTCATTTATACCACACTTTAACAACACTCTTAATAATGCGTATTGTCCAGCAAACACTCGAAAAGAGAAAGGACAACCACAATTGTTCCGAGTATCAGCAAGGTAATCGCAAAAGTGATTAATTGAGTTCTGTCCAAGTGGGTGGAGAAAAAGTATCATACCTTCCACCCAATTTAGTTTAAAGGCTTCTTAAATAGTCTATAATATCCAATTGAACAAATTTGAAAAGCAGTGTCGGGGTGTCCGTCTGCATGATTAGCATGAGGCTTTACCATACGGTGTGGTCTCTAACTAAAGCTTACCAAACTAGGTATAAGTAAACTAAATTTTATAACGGGTGTCCCCAAACTCATCAGAGAAATTTCAGGAAGTAATTCTTGGGTATATTCTTAGAAAAAAAAATCGCTCTACAGTATGGGACTATCTCTAATGTTCACATCATTTATCAGGGAAATAAGCAAAAGCTTACTTAAGTGTACCTTGACCCATATTAACAGAAATTGCTCTGTTAATATAAATAAATTTTGAAATTAAATTCTATAGGTGTCTCAACTAAATTCGTCAACTTAATTCAAGCCATCTCTGCCAATATTTTGTCGGCTGTGTGGACTGGGAAAGAAATATCGGAGGTAAAACCCGCTTAAGAGAAACCCGCTTAAGAGAAAAACCCGCTTACCTGCAACACTTTTTTTATCCCCAAGTATTTTCCGACCAATTTCCCTTAAAACACTCTGCTTAAGTGAAACTCGCTTAAGTGAAAAACCCGGATAACTGAAACATATTTTCAGTTAATGTTTAATATTTTTCATTAAAAAAAAACTCTCTTAAGTGAAATAAAATAAAATGCACGAATGGATCGCACGAACTTGCTCTTATGTAAGACTACTTTGGGATTTAAAATACATTTTATAAATACATACAATGCATGGAATTGCCGTCTGATTTTCGGAAAAGTATGAATTTACGCAAAGAAAGTTTAAAAATCGTTTTATTAAAATAATTTTTTATATAACAAATTTCTTTCAAATTTTTCTAGAACAAAATTTGGGATGCCAATTTTAAGTGGTTAGTAATATGTATGTATAGATTTTAGGAAATAATTTCAAAAAATAATCGGTCACACGTACTGACTTTTTAAAAAATAAATTGGAATTTATTTTTTCAAAAAACATAATAATTATTTTTTGTTTCCAATATTTTTATATACAGTATTATTTTAAACTTAAGGAGGCTCCTGGTGAAAATTTTTGGTTAAAATCGTTAGAGCCGTTAATGAGAAAGTCGAAACTAAAAAAAAACGGTCTTATGACAGGTACCATTCATTTTGTTTACAAAAATGTAGTCCACGTTCATAATATCACACATAATTTTTACTTGCGACTTATAGGTACTATAAGGCAAGTTATACATTCGTAAAAAAAATCGAACTCGAGATTTTAATCAAAGTTGACATTACGATGATAGCGAAGACCAAAAAAGTGGGTCTCGCAATTCTGTCTGTCTGTCTGTCTGTCGGTTCGACTACAGCCTAAACGGCTGGGCCGATTTCCTTCAAACTTGGTAGATATGGGTTTTAATTTTTTACCCCCGGACGTTTTTTTCTATTTTTTTTAAGACCAAAAATAACGGTACCTGCCATACGGTTTTTTTTCGAAATTTTATAAATATTTTTTTTTTCTCAAAAACTGTCCCACAGAATTTAAAAAAAAAATTCGAAAAATTTCATTTGGCTAAAACTAGCTAATGGTTGAAAAAAATTTTACAAAAAATTGTTATTTTCGGTAGCCCCCCTGGGTCCATTTTTTTTGTTTTTGATTTTCTCGAAAACCGTACAGCCGATTTTAATAATTTTTTTTATGCCAAAGCTCCTCCAAATTTTGAATATTATAACATATTCAAATTTTCAATTTTTAATTTCTTGGATTTTTAAAAAAAAATTCAAAATTTTTTTTGAAACTCAATATTTCAAAAACCCCATGCTCGATTTTTTTCAAACTTGGCAAATGAAAGTTTCTTAACATAATCTACAAGATTTTAGAAAAAAAATTTTGTTTTATCTAAAACTAACGGTACCTTCCATACAAATTTTAAAAAATGGTTTTCTCGAAAACGGTTCCGAGAATTTTGCTAAAATTTTTTTTCTTTTGATTAATCTTTACGATTTATAATTTAATAAAAAAAAATTTAAATCTAGATATTACTGACTGTACCTACCATAGAACGATTTTTTCGAATTTTGAATTTCTCATTATCGACTTAACGAATTTTAATGAAATTTTTTATAAAAAAGCTCCTAAAAAGTTTAAAAAACATTGCATTTAAAAAGTTAAGAAAAAATATTTTTTCAATTTTTAGAAAAAAAAGTATTTTTTTTTTTTTTGAAAAATTCGATATCTCCAGAACGGCTTAGTATTTTTTTTGGAAATTAAACTTTTGTTCGTACAATAATAAAAACTTAAGGTTGGCGTACCAAAATTTTTTCTTAAAAATGTTTTAAGAATTTTGTACATAAAAGCTTATTTTTTTAAGGAACCACTACAACGACTTATAATTTTTGTTCCTGAATAAATTTATATTTGCATAGCATTCTGCTTTTATCTCCTTCTACTAAAAGAATTAAAAGAATTAATTTTATCCTTATGAAAAGTTTTCTCTAATAACATTCGTATTTAAAATTCCTAGTCTATTACATAGGAGCAAGTTCGTGCGACCCAGTCGTGCATTTTATTTTAATGCGGACTTGCTCTAAGCAATTAATATAATTTCCACTACTTTAACTTTTATTGACTTCGAATTTTCGATTCCATCCAGTTTATTAATTTAAATTAAATCCAATTTGAATCCAAAATTCATCAAGCCAACCCGAAAATGCAGTCGCACGATATGTGAAAATTGGAGAAATACAAAGGCGGGCGATAAGTGCTTAGACTCACCCCCCGATGGAGCCAGTATCGCAAGAGAGATTTACTATCGTCTTAGACGACTACTGTCAAAATTTCCGCCGAATCCGAATCGTACTAGTTATTTGTTTTACCACATGTGGAAGCCAGCTGTCCGCGAATTTTAGAAAAATTCAAAAAGAGCAATATCGGTCAGTTATTCGATTCTTGTTTTTGGAAGGAAAATCACCGAGATCAAAAAGCGCTTGGATGCTTTTTACAGTGACTCTTCTCCTTCGATGGCGACCGTCGAAAATAGGTATAACGAGTTTCAACGTGGTGGCACATCGGATTTTAATGAGCCCTACGTAGTTGCCTGAAAATAGCGAAAAAACGGAGGTTAACGTGTCAAAAATCCACGATGTCGTATTACCGGACCGCCCGATTGAAGGTGCACGAGATAGCTGAAACAGTAGGCATCTCAAAAGACTACGTGTGTCATATCCTCCACAAAATTTTGAGCATGAGCAACTTTTTTTTCCAAAATGTTTGTTTTTCTTTTGTATTACTTATCGACCGCCCTCGTATAATACATTACTCGCAAAAGATTGGTACTGAATGATTTTTTGTTTTTAGTAATTGAAAATATTAATCTTTGAGAAATCACAATATTCTTAAGTGAGATGGAGTAAAGTTGAACTACACATTTAGGGCAGCGATTTTTGAATAAAATATTTGAAATTATAGAGCTGAATTGCACCGAAATCTGGTACTTTCTACTTCCTAAATGAAAGAAAATCGGTTGTGCTTTTCAGTGGTTTTTCTCAATGAGCTTTCGGGTTTTGTTGACTTACCCCCAGTTTCACAGTGGAAGTTTAAACCCTATTTTGGTTTAAACTTCAGTTCAACAATAAATTTGGTTTCACAGTCCTTGAACAGAGTTAATTCTGTAGTTTAAGTTAAACGACACTATTCTGCCGTTTAAATCTCAGTTCGACAACCCCTTCAAATATTTGAAAATATAATTTATTTTCATTTTTAATTTTTGTTTCCTGTCACAGGTCACAACAAACTTTCCTTGATTGTTTTTTCTTTGATTTAGATAGAAAGAGAAAACAATTTACTTAAACTACGTTTAATGAACTGAAGTTCAGATAAGACTGTGAAACCGGACGAGTTGAACTTCAAATTTAAACTCCAGTTCAGGTTCAGCAGAACTTAAGTTTAAACTCTCACTGTGAAACTGGGGGTTAATAATATAACAAAACTGACACGAAAACGTTCTCTCTTCTATGTACTGAAAATTTACGTCAGTCAGAGTATAACACAGCCGTTTAGTTGTAATGCGAAGTTGATTCCTCGTACATTCTCAAGCTAAGTTCCGTGGTTAACTTAATGGCATCCACAATAAATATACAAGCACTAAGAGGGTCTCGTCGTCTCGTGTCCTTCCCATACATTTTTGCTGTAAATTGAAGGTAACTACTGAACTCCGCTTTGATATAAATCGTATGTTCGATTTTGAAAAATCACGTTTTGTTCCATGTTTTCAATATCCTTTGTCATTTATTTATTGCCGCAGTTTCAATGGAATTGCTCGATTTTCTTCTCTAATATTGCCGGTTAAATTTTATCTTAGTCGTTGCGTCATCGTTGTCGGCAGTCGTCGATAAAAAGCTGTTCTCTCGGAAGTTAAGTTAAGCCCTACGTTTTAGCTAACAACTCGTAATAAATAATAATTCTTTTGCTTTTCCTCTGCAAGACTATGTCTACGTGCCAGCCGCACTTACCTACCTAACCCTTACAGTACGATACACTAAAGTATTCTTAACAATAAAGGAGTCGCATAAATCATGGATTTTCGTGTTGGATGATCCCCATTTCGTGTCCAGAATTCCAAACTGCAGTCTTCTATTATAATAGTGAGGGAATGTTCCCATGGTGCTTGCTTTTAAAGTTTCAATATCCTTCTCTTTCGTTTGCACCACTGTTCTTCCTATCCTATTATGTTTATATTAAAACACACACATTTCAGATCACCTTGCTCCAGGTACCCGGTACCCGTTCCATAGGTATAGTTTATCCAGAATGGAATTTTAAAATATTTTATCTAATAGATGTAGTTCTAGTGTATATGATGCACTTTAAAATTCTTTTGTTATCTGTTCGCTTTATCCTAGCTGTAATCTTTTATGCTCACGATTCCGTATCGAAGAATGTTGTAGGAGAGAAGCTTTTACTGTTTTACAGAATTCATTGGGAGATAAATAGGTATAGGAATGGAGGTACCAGGTTGGTAGAAAAATCTTCCTGTTTTGCCTTTAGATGCACCAAGTATAATATTGCATTTCACGATGAGGATAGAGTCCTTTCTTTTCAAGTAGTTGTGCATGAAAGATAAAGCCTCACTACATCAGTGAAAATAATAATTCTTTGTCATGGATGTATGTAGAAAGAGCAGATACAGACGTATGGAGAAGATAGGTTTCGGTGTTATCCTTATAAGAACACTGATATAATTGTATTTGAGTTTATAAATGGCAGTAGAATCAGGTACGTAGGTACTTCCTGTTATACCGACTTGAAGAGTGTACTACCTATCTGTTCTTGACTCTAAAGTATTACCTATCTACTATGTACATACATATATGTAATTATTTCAGAAAGGTTTAGGGCTAAACCTATTCAAGAATGCATTTTCCTTATCAACAGTATTCTTAATATTTATTTTTGTTTGTGTTTGAAATGAGTTTTTTTCTCCTAGAAGGAAGAATAATTTATTTCAAGTTTTCCAAAATTTTGATAAATAAATTGCACTTTTAGCCCTCGGTGTTATAGGTTTTTTGTGCGTTGAGGAGTGCAAACTGGGTTCGATTACAATTTGCTGCCTAAAAGAAAAAAAAATTGTATTGCCTCATAGGACTATTGTAATCAAAAACTTGGTCAAAATTATTTTTCGTTGTTTTTGTTTTTAGTTCTGTTCAAAGATCTCCATAAACGATCTCTTGTCTGAAAATTTTAGTCCTGAATAGCTGTCTATGAGATGGAAAACCATACTGGGAAGGAATAGCTGATCACTGGTCACAAGACCTGCTTGTTGATTAATATCTTTGTCGGTTGGCTAAGACCTGATCTTCTTTTCAGCAATGGGAAAATTTTAATCCTTCTCATTGTTTCGCTGAAGATAGTACTCTCAGATTTTTATTATCGTTTCCAGACTCAAAACCCAGTTTGTCGGTTGTGGAACTGAAACGGGAGCATGCTACGCTCATTAGATTCCGATCTCAACAGCCATGTAGAAATAGCTGTTTTCTGTTGACCAAGCGAAATATATCTTAGATGAATGGCACTTGGATCAAAGAAACCCGCGAGAAGGTTTCGACTGATGGTATCAATGTTGTTGACCATCTTTAATGGAATCATCATATCATAACAGAAAAAGTCCAAAATCTTCGTTTCGAGATAATGCATTTTAAAGTTAGAAAAAATCCTCCAAATCTAGCTAGTAGTATTTAATACATATATATTGGGATGCAATTTTTTTTAAATAATAATATTTACGCGAATATAATAACAAATTTTAATTATTAAGCTTGTTTATATCATTTTAGTGAGATATGTTGTTTTGACAAAACTGTTTTTCGTTCAAGAAGAAGTTTATTTCGAGTTGTGTCCTTAATACCCATATTGGAATACGTTTTAAATTAAGATCTTTTATTAAAATAAGTAAAAACTTAAAAAAATTTTTTTTTTAACAAAATTCAGTGTTCCTGTTTTTTAAAGGAACGAATAAGAAACTTATAGATTTTTGAAAAATCTTTAAAAATTAATTTTCGTCATCAGATGAATCAGAAAAATCCGGATCTATAATCGTGGAAATTTGTTAGAATCAATGGAACAATAAATATCATGTCATTTTCTTTTTCTTCCGATATCGGTGGTGGTATCACGTTTTCCAATGAAAGGTTTGATAAGTTCTTACTCCTTCGTTTGAAACTTACACATCGAAAATCCGTTTCTTCATTTAAGGGTTTGAAAACCAAACATGTTCCCATCTTCATCTTTCTTTCGAACAACCAAACCCATAACGCTTTTGGTTTTAATAAATTTGCAAAATTCCAAACTTCATGAGGCTTTAATTCATGTACCAAAAATTTTTGTTTTTCACATGATTTGACAACCTGGTACCAATCATGGGGGTGGTAAATTTCGGAATTTGAATACTTCTTCTTTTTTTTCGATGACAGAATGGTGTATATCACATTCCATATGTGTGTGACCACAGGAATTAAAAATTTATGCTAAGCTGTCTCAATGCCTATCTTAGCTGTTGGCATCGATAGCAAAAATATTGGAACAACAATCGTTTTTTTTATTTTGGCCTCCAAAGGTGTCGGAATAAAACTTTACAGATTTTCAAATGTAGAAATAGACATGAAGCGCTTTCATTTGCCCCTCTTCCAGCAATTTCTTCATGCCACATATAGTTTTTTGAAGTTCCATCCAATAAGTCATGAATGGTTAAATTAAACGTCTAAAGTTGCCTTTTGTAAAATGCTACCGATATGTAGACAAGCTTGGCGTCGGCAGACATTGCTGGAGATCGAAAACAGAACATGATTTGGCGCTGTCTTCTTGGGCTTCAAGCTTATCTTTTTTACTTGCGACTTATAGGTACTATAAGGCAAGTTATGCATTCGTAAAAAAAATCGAACTCGAGATTTTGATCAAAGTTGACATTACGATGATAGCGAAGACCAAAAAAGTGGGTCTCGCAATTCTGTCTGTCTGTCTGTCTGTCGGTTCGACTACAGCCTAAACGGCTGGGCCGATTTCCTTCAAACTTGGTAGATATGGGTTTTAATTTTTTACCCCCGGACGTTTTTTTCTATTTTTTTTAAGACCAAAAATAACGGTACCTGCCATACGATTTTTTTTCGAAATTTTATAAATATTTTTTTTTCTCAAAAACTGTCCCACAGAATTTTTTAAAAAAAATTCCAAAAATTTCATTTGGTAAAAACTAGCTAATGGTTGAAAAAAATTTTACAAAAAATTGTTATTTTCGGTAGCCCCCCTGGGTCCATTTTTTTTTGATTTTCTCGAAAACGGTACAGCCGATTTTAATAATTTTTTTTATGCCAAAGCTCCTCCAAAGTTTGAATATTATTACATATTCAAATTTTCAATTTTTAATTTTTTGGATTTTAAAAAAAAAATTCAAAATTTTTTTTTGGAATCTCAATATTTCGAAAACCCCATGCTCGATTTTTTTCAAACTTTGCAACTAAAAGTTTCTTAATATAATCTACAAGATTTGAGAAAAAAAATTTTGTTTTATTTAAAACTAACGGTACCTTCCATACAAATTTTAAAAAATGGTTTTCGAAAATCGCATTTTTCTCGAAAACGGTTCCGAGAATTTTGCTAAAATTTTTTTTCTTGTGATTAATCTTTACAATTTATAATTTAATAAAAAAAAATTTTAAATCTAGATATTACTGACTGTACCTACCATAGAACGATTTTTTCGAATTTTGAATTTCTCATTATCGACTTAACGGATTTTAATGAAATTTTTTATAAAAAAGCTCCTTAAAAGTTTAAAAAACATTGCATTTAAAAACTTAAGAAAAAATATTTTTTCAATTTTTAGAAAAAAAAGTAATTTTTTTTTGAAAAATTCGATATCTCAAGAACGGCTTAGTATTTTTTTTGGAAATTAGACTTTTATTCGTACAATAATAAAAACTTAAGGTTGGCGTACCAAAATTTTTTCTTAAAAATGTTTTAAAAATTTTGTACATAAAAGCTTATTTTTTTAAGGAACCACTACAAAGACTTATAATTTTTGTTCCTGCATAAATTCATATTTGCATATCATTCTGTTTTTATCTCTTACTACTTAAAGAATTAAAAAAAATTCATTTTATCCTTATGAACAGTTTTCTCTAAAAACATTCGTTTTTAAAATTCCTAGTCTATTACATAGGAGCAAGTTCGTGCGACCCAGTCGTGCATTTTATTTTTTATTGTAGGCCATGTCTTCCTCCTCATGATGTTTTTCCAATATTATTTAAAGTTGCTCCAAATCATCACTTTTTTCTTTGGTCGCAATCTTTATCTTCATCTGTAAAGAATCATAGGTGTTGCACGTGTCTTGCTTGGGTCTTTTGAATGACAACTTAATTGTATGAAATTCTTTTTCATTTTTTGTTCTTGAAACATGCTTTTGTTGTTCCGTGGCTTGGTGCTGGTAAAATACGATGGCCGTTTGTCTTTCATGTATAATGACTCTCATAAGAAGGAAAAGATTGAATGTGTTGTTTAACTGATTGAACCACAAAATCGGACGTCTTATTTCCGGGAGTGTGACAGCCACGTTGATCTGAAGGCAAAACTCCAGTTAAGGATGATAATTTCTTTTGCACCACTACTCAAATGAACGAATCAGTCTCATACAGAGTGTCCTTGAAGCAATTTTTACATACTTTTTCTCGTTTTCCATTTATTTCAAAAGTGTAGTAGCAACATGACAAGTTTCTATTTTTTGGGTTGGATGAAAATTTTGGCGATGATATTTTGGAGCTTCGTGGCTTATTAAATTTCCAACAAAACTTGCTCTTGCATCCCGAGAGCCAAGTGACCAATAAGTGTCCAAAATATTTTTTTGTACGCACGGTTTCAAAATTTTAATACAGTCGTTGACAGCCTTCCAACTTTTTTGATGCTCGATAACGCTTAACTACAGTTTGAAAAGTTCTCGGCCTGACCAATAAAACGCAATAAATTTTAAAACTTTTTTTTTAATCTTTTTCTACATATTCTATATACCCATTTTATATGCCGATTCCTCCAACTCTTCCAAAAACCGCTCCGTCTCAGCAATCACCTCCTCGTTGGTGAAGAATTTGCGTCCAGCCAATTTTTGTTTTTAAGTTAGGAAAGAGGTAATAGTCTGATGGTGCCAAATCAGGTGAATAAGGGGGGTGGTTCAATACACCAAATCGAAGTTCATGGAGCTTAGCCATGAAAACAACCGACTTGTGTGCTGAAGCTTTATCCTGAAGAAAAAGGATCTTCTTTTTGGCTAATCCTGGTCTTTTTTCGGCAACATTTCCAGCCAATTTGTCCAACAGGTTTGCAAAGTATTGACCAGTGATAGTTTGGCCCTTGGGAAGGTAATCAATAAAAATAATTCCCTTGTAATCCCAAAAGACTGACGCCATCACTTTCCCAGCTGAAGCACACGACTTGCCTTTCTTCGGTGGAGGAGAACCGCTATGCTTCCATTGTTTTGATTGTTCTTTTGTCTCAGGAATATAGTGATGGATCCATGTTTCGTCGGTGGTAATGAATCTTCTCAAGAAATCGCTGGTATTCCTCCGAAATAACGCTAGATTCTCTCTAGAGATTTCAACTCGATTGAATTTTTGTTCTTCGCTCAGCAAACGCGGCACCCA
The DNA here is from genome assembly GCA_911387755.1 of Chrysotoxum bicinctum. Lineage (NCBI taxonomy): Eukaryota > Metazoa > Arthropoda > Insecta > Diptera > Syrphidae > Chrysotoxum > Chrysotoxum bicinctum. Next base: position 140,915,327 of record OU426988.1, read on the forward strand.
CCTTGCGGACAATTTTTTCAACCCCAATTCTACGGTCAAAATGTGGTAATCCCGCTCAGAAGAGATCCCCATTGTGTTGCTTATTTTTCGCACTTTTAACCTTCGGTCGTCTAAAACCATTTTATGAACTTTATCGACGTTTTCTGAAGAGGTGGATGTTGTTGGCCTTCCGCTTCTGCGATCATCTTCTACGCTCTGTCTGCCATGTTTAAATAAGACTGCCAACTTTTTGACCATGGAATACGAAGGTGCAGATTCCCCCAATGTCTCATCGAAGTCATCTTTAATTTGATTTGGTGTCATATTCTTTTTGACCAAATATTTAATGACGGCCCTAATTTCATTTTTTTTTCCATCTTCGTTGTTAGCAATAGGTTCGTTCAAACAAAAAATTGCACTGATATATGTACGCGACCAATTTTAATGAAACTTCACATACAATTATTATATATATAAGGCTATTTGAGGAAGTAAAATTTATTTATTAAAACAACGTCTTCTATGTTAGGCCGATAACTTTTCAAACAGCCTCCGTACATTATTGTATGAATTACATGCATTACGATTTTGTTTCCTTTGTTGGTTAATTGATCGTTTCCAGGGCTTGTTTTCTGCTTCAGTACGTTCTGTTGAATTTTGTTCCTCGGGAGAGTCAACCGATCCCACGGGGACATCAATTTGCATTTCCAAATCTTCTACCTGATTTTGAATGTTGATAGCTGGGTCCAATTCTGGCAAGAAACTTGGGTCTGCCTGGCTGTTAGTAACACAATAATCACATTTTTTATTATTAGCCAATCGAGCTAGTTCTACTGGCATTCTCGCTCTGCTTTGCATGTTTTTAGAAAATCGCAGTTCACAACAAACTTTAGAAACCACTGCACAATAATACGTTTAACGTTACTTTAACAAATAAAATAGCTTGTGGCTAATACTAAGGTAGTACCCCTTGGCATAGCGGTTAGTGCGTTGGACTGTCATGCGGAAGGTCTCGAGTTCGATTCTCAGCCGCTGCAAGAAAGTTTTTTTCAGGGGTGTACTGCCTCTTGCGAGGAATTGACAAATTCTCCAAGAGTATCTCTTGTCATGGAAAGTGCTGCTCATTAGCCGTTCGGAATCGGTTTTCCTTTCCTGGTAATACGCACACAGGAATGGTTGAGAGTTGTAAGTCACTAGGTCCTGGTTCACTCCGAGCTGTTGCACCTTGCACCACCAAATTTATTTACTTATTTATTGGCTTATACTAAGATTCCAAAGAAAAATACTTGTTAACTAGGATTAGTTTTTGAAAATAAACTGTCATTATACAAAAAGCGAACCCAGTTTGAGTTGTGTTGTTTTGACCAAACACTTATTTAAAAATTTAAAAATTTGCTTGGTCAAAACAGCACAAGTTGTGTTATGCCCTTATGATCAAACAGTATTTTAGAAAAAGGAGTTAAGTGTGGTTAGTGATCGAATGAAAATGCCAAATTAGTGTAATTGATTGATCGATGACGTAAGCTGTAATGCCAAACTCACATAATTCAGTCACGTATTACTCGAAAATAGATGCGGTAATTTGGGACCAGTTTACTTAGAGTTATGCTGTTCAGACCAAACGAAAATAGATTTTTTTTAAATAGTTCTGCATACTTAATCAATTTTCGAAAAAAAAATTACTAATACTGTTATGACAAATGAAAAGTTGATAAGTTTTTTGTGGAATAGGGCCTTGACTCCATAGATATATTCGAGAAATTCTAAGGTTTGAGTTGGAGATGCAAAAACTATTTTCCTCTTCTGATCTGGCTACAACCTATGGATACATCCGCAAAAAACTTGACTATTCTATAACTCTCATATCTGAAGTTGTGCCTTCATTACTCATTTTAACCTTTTCAATAGACTTTAGAATAGAGCCCTAAGACTTCTACCTAGATACATCCGTTACGAAAACATTTGTTAATTTTGAAAACCATCGTAACGTTTGATGTCTTGCATAATTTTATCGCTTTTTCTATCAGCAACGTTTTTAACTTCGTCAAATGTGAAGTCATTCCACACAAGGTGAGAAACATATTGGTTTCCTTAATCCAAGGTCCGCTCATGAGTAGCGACAACAAAAAAAGACAGCATTAAGATTTTTATGATTTGGATTCAGAATTTATAATAATGACGTTATAATAATTTAATAACAAGATCTTATATGCAACGTTTAGTTTAGATATTCCAATAGTTCTTCTGAGACAAAGGATTGTCCTTTTTGTAGATATGGTTTGGTATAGTCTAGTAATCAAAAATGCTTTCTTCCGCATATTGCTTAGTTAATTATCATATGCACGATATCACGATGCTCGTTATTAGCACACGTAGTTAATGAAACATTCATTTAAAAAAATCTTTAAATGAAGTGATTCTTTGAGTCAACGAATTTCTCATTGAATTAAAAATTCTCGTTACAGATGAGTGCAGATTTAAATGAGGGGTTCAATGTTTTATCATTCGGAAACTTAAATATAATACATTTTCTTCCGTTGGGTGAGTATCATTATAACCTGCGTTCCTATTCAAAATAAATGGCTACGTTAATTTCACAAAATACATATGTATATTAAATAGGTACGAGTTAGTTAAGAAAATCAAATTCAATTTTAATTTAAAGTTTCAATGGATTACCTGCAACAGTCATATTGGCAGATTTGGTAGTTAACTTAAAATGTGGTGCATCCTCAGATACTTCGCATCTATATACACCTGATGACTTCTTGCCAAGCAGACTTAAATCAACTTCACAGGTTGTTTCGTTGCAGATGTTGCTACTATTAGATACTTGAATCCCATCAACAGGAAATTTCAAATAAACCGGATTCATCATTGGTGAGTATCTGCAATAAAAAACGTTCAAACTTCAATTACAAAAAAAAAAATAAACAAACAAATGATATTATTGATGTCCTTGTGAAAATAATTTTAAAAGTTTCTCATAGGTACGCAATTGAAAACAGTAGATGAAGCTATGGGGTTTACCTTCAAATATGTATTTGTTTTCATTCTCAGACGAATTTGATTTGCATATGTGGGCGGCGACCTTTACATTTCTTTGAACCTTATATAGCTCCAAAGACTAGATACAAAAATTGCTAGTTACGTATATATGATTGGACAAACAGCAAAATTTGAATAATTAGTTGTTCTATAGTGTAAAATTTTGCGTAAACAAAATTTAATTCAAATCTAATCTTACATTTCAATTTCCGATAATGGAGAATATGTCTGTACATCTGCGCGTCCTTATTTAATGCCAAGTTAATGAATGGATATACTGTGAGTTTCATTATTCACGGTCAATGAGTTGACTCCAATAGAGATGCTTTCGACTCCCACTGACTGTACTACACCCCTAAGTTTATGTTCCCATCCAGAAACAACTGGTATGATCGACATAACTATCTTTACTAAAAGAAATAAAATGCACGACTGGATCGCACGAACTTGCTCTTATGTAAAAGTACTTTGGAATTTAAGATACATTTTATAAATATAAAACATGGATTTAATGAGATAATAATGTTCAACTGCATAAAATTGCCGTCTGGTTTCCGGAAAAGTATGAATTTATGCAAATAAACCTTAAAAAATCGTTTTATTATTAAATAAATTTTTTATATAAGAAATTTCTCTAAAATTTTTCAAGAAAAAAATGTGGGATGCGGATATTAAGTATTTAATAATATTGGTTTTAGGAAATAATTTCAAAAAATAATCGTTCATAGGTTTTGAAGATATTGATTTAAATTTTTTTTTTTAAGAACCCAATAAATATTTTTTCGAATATTTTTATATACAATATTATTTTAAACTTAAGGGGACTCCTGTTAAAAATTTTGGGATAAAATCCTTAGAGCCGTTAATGAGAAAGTCGAAAATTAAAAAAACGGGTCTATGGAAGGTACCCTTAATAACATTTTTCCCCAAAATTTTTTTTTACCAAAATGTAGTCCATGTCAATAATATCACACTTAATTTGTTTTATCAAAATCGTTAGAGCCGTTTTCGAGATAAATAAGATTTTGCATTACGGGTGTATGGGGGGTACCGTTAGTTTTTGAGCTAAAAAAAAAAATTTCAATTTTTCCTCTAGGGAATCACCGAAGACTCTTAACTACCGAGATTGAAAGAAATAGGTCCAGTGGTTTAGGCTGCAGTTAGAGGTACAGACATACAGACACACCGAAACATGTTTTTTGTGTACTAAATTTTACTTAAAATTTTTATAAAAAAAATTGATATGCAAATTATTAGTATTTAATAAAATACATTTTAAAACGTAATTTAAAAATTTAATCGTGTATCGGTTTTCAAGATATTGAATTTTCAAAAAAAAAATTGTATTATTTTTTTAAAAATCCAAAAACTATTTTTTCGAAAAAAATTTTAGTTTATATTTTTTCAAATGCAAAGCAGCTCCTGCATAAAAATTTTGGTTAAAATCGTTAGAGCCGTTGGTGAGAAATTCGAAAATCAAAAAAAACCGTTCTATGACAGGTACCCCTAATAACATTTCCCCCTAAATTTTTTTTTCACCAAAATATAGTCCATGTCCATAATATCACACCTAATTTTTTTTATCAAAATCGTTAGAGCCGTTTTCGAGATAAATAAGATTTTGCATTACGGGTGTATGGGGGGTACCCTTAGTTTTGGAGCTAAAAAAAAAATTTCAATTTTTCCTCTAGGGAATCACCGAAGACTCTTAACTACCGAGATTTAAAGAAATAGGTCCAGTGGTTTATGCTGTAGTGAGAGGTACAGACATACAGACACACCGAAACATGTTTTTTGTGTACTAAATTTTACTTAAAATTTTTATAAAAAAACTTGATATGCAAATTATTAGTATTTAATAAAATACATTTTAAAACGTAATTTAAAAATTTAATCGTGTATGGGTTTTCAAGATATTGAATTTTCAAAAAAAAAATTGTATTATTTTTTTAAAAATCCAAAAACTATTTTTTCGAAAAAATTTTTAGTTTATATTTTTTCAAATGCAAAGCAGCTCCTGCATAAAAATTTTGGTTAAAATCGTTACAGCCGTGGGTGAGAAATTCGAAAATCAAAAAAACCGTTCTATGACAGGTACCCCTAATAGCATTTCCCCCCCAATTTTTTTTTGACCAAAATATAGTCCATATCCATAATATCACACCTAATTTTTTTTATCAAAATCGTTAGAGCCGTTTTCGAGATAAATAAGATTTTGCATTACGGTGTATGGGGGGTACCCTTAGTTTTGGAGCTAAAAAAAAAATTTCAATTTTTCCTCTAGGGAATCACCGAAGACCCTTAACTACCGAGTTTAAAGAAAATACCTCCGGTAGTTTAGGCTGTAGTTCGAGGTACAGACATACAGACATACAGATATACAGACATACAGACAGACAGACGGAATTGTCGGACCCACTTTTTTCGTCTTCGCTATCATCGTAATGTCAACTTTGATCAAAATCTCGAGTTCGATTTTTTTTCCAAATGCAGAACTTGCCCTATAGTACCTATATCGCAAGTAAAAATGTGAAGTCAGTTCAGGAATTATTTCTGAGCATCTGAGGTTCTCTAGGTGTTTTCAGCTACCCGACTTGTTCAGTATTTTTTTATGCTGAATTCATGGCCATCAGAGAGAACCAAGAAAGTTACTCAGGGGGCTTGAAGGTTACACGCATGTCGACAACACAAACATAATTTTAAGTAAGAAACAAGGTCATGAGAACCTAGGTTTGCTGCTTGTTCGTTCGTTTAAATTAGCATTCTCAAAATTCCATAAAGAATATTGTTAAATTGGTTGAATGCGAACAAGTAGTCAATAAATTGAGATTCAAAAAAACAATTAATCTTCGTATGACCAATACCAGTTTGTATCCGAAAGGTTAAGATCGCCAAAAAACATATATTATTAGATCTAGGGCTAATTTTATATATAAAATCAACTTTTTAAATATGTCATAAATATGTATTTAAATAACTCTTTAGAAGACCTAAACTAGCAATAAAATAAGAAGATATCGAAAATATTTGAATGGATATGGGACATACACAGCTGCTCCACATGTTACATGTTTGTCTATCAGCCAAGGCAACACGAGTACATAGGACTTCTTCTTCCTCCACGTTCACAGGTGGAGGTATATCGATCCAATTGAAAAACAATGTAAGGATATACAAGCGAACAATTCTGTTAATGTAATTTGCGTACAAGCCCATGTTTCAATAATTATAATTACATCGTATTCAATATGTCTTGGATTATTGAAACGACTGGATACTTTAGTTCTTAAGCTGCTTAAATTGTAGTAGTATAATTTAAATGAACCCTTTAATTTATTGGTATTATTTTTAGACCCCTAAAAACAGGGGCTTATTCGTATTCGTTGATATATTAATGGTTTATTGAAAATCGAAAGTGATTTATTGTTTTTGATTATTTAGATATTATTCGCATTTTTAAAATTAGATGTTAATGTAAAATCGCTCTCGCAATCAGCTTCCCCGATTTTCTTTGAACTTGGTAGAGAGCATTTTAAAAAATGTCCACCATGTTTTTTTTTTTTTTAAATATTAAAATAACGGTACCTGCCATACGAATTTCAAAAGTTTATAAAATATGTTTGTTTTCTCAAAAACTGGTTTACAGACTAAAAAAAAAAATCCAAAAATGTTCATTAAGTTAAAACCCCCAAGAATCCCCAAGACTTTCAATAGTATATTGTGTACTCAAATTTTCCAAAAAACATTTTTGGAATTTTAAAAAATAATTATTTTTAAACTCAATTTTGCGAAAATACTCGATTTGTGCTATTATGGGCATGAACTACATTTCGTTAAAAAATTGTAAAAAAATGTTATTAACGGTACCTGTCATAGAACCGTTTTTTAATTTTCGACTTTTTCATTAACGTCTCTAACGATTTTGACCAAAATTTTTAACCAGGAGCCCCCTTAAGTTTAAAATAATATTGCATATAAAAATATTCGCAAAAATATTTTTAGTGCTTTAAAAAAAAATCCAATTTTTTTTTTTTGAAAAATCAATATCTTCAAAATGTGTGCACGATTATTTTTTTAAATTATTTCCTAAGATCTATGCTACTAAATATTTAAGATTGCCATCCCAAATCGTCTACCATAGAATGTACCACAAAGAACTGCTCGGAAAGTTCTTTGTGGTACATTGTATGGTAGACGACAGCGTGGTAGACCATGCTTGCGCTGGAGAGATGGCGTAGACCAGGACGCCCGAAGCCTTGTGTCACGGTAAAATTTACCGCGACAAAAATCATTCTTTCTATTCCCCAAAATCCTCTTCCTTCCATACCAGTTTCTTCTTCCTACAGGTGTTTCATTCACTTTACTGAGAGAGAGTGGGGCAGCCATGGACCATCAGCCATCGGTACGCTCTCTCAGTATCTTGGAGAAACAAAATCGACATATTTTATGGACACAAATGTGGAGGAACGTTCCACTAATAAATCATGAACAGACGTACAATATGGACACATTGGTTTCGAAAAGCTCGGGCGACAGTTGGTCCCCGAATGCTAGAAGTAACTCATTTTGAGAATGGCCGAGTGCCCAACGTATCTGATTTGATTTGCCCAACGTATCTGATTTGATTTGGAAGTCGTTTATTCGAGGGGAAAATTGATCGCGACTTGATTCTTTTTTTTGTTTCTGAAAGCTTTTCTTGATAACTGAAGAAAAAAATGGGTATTGATGGCTGTATGCATTCATCATATTCGCCGCTCCTGGAAATGACACCAGCGATCGGCGGATTTGTGATGATTATGCAGAGAGAAAGTGTGAGTAAGCAGGACCGCTGGTTTTCAACTACGTCGGCGCTCTCTACAGCAAAGATGGCGGAGAGTAGCTGAATGATGACGTGACCGAAAACCGCGGCCACTGATTGGCCGAAAGCACTGGATGAGTCTTAAGAGAAGAGTTCGCCCAGGATGTAAAATTCCTGAGAGGACACTTTGATTTTGGCTGTTGTCTGAAATAGAAGTTTGAAAATTAAAAGCAAAGAAAAAAAAGAACCAAATAAGAAAAGTTTTAAGAAATATAAGAAAAGGAAAAATACGATAGTTTTTTTAAATAAAGAATAAAGAATATAATAGTTTTGGTGGAGCAGAAAATCAGGAGGAAAAACAAAAAGGATAATAATTGGATATCGGAGAAGAGGTTTTATGAAAGGACATATAGGAGGAAATTGACAGGATTCTGGGACATAAAAGAAAAAAAAAAAGATAAGTATTCTTTTTTTTCTTGTGAAGTGGAACTATCGGTTTTATCGTTTTTTTATTCGTTCGATTTTAAATATTAATTCGCGTTTGGCTTCTGACCGTTTAAAATTCCGATAAAGCGGAACTCGTGACCCGTTTAAAAATCTGTTGTTCGTTCGGGACCAAGCGGTAACGGTTTACCTTAAAATTCTGAAAATAAATTGTAAATTCATTTTTGAAAAGATATTGGGTTTTCATCCTATAATTAAAAAGGTTTCCCAATCAGAAATAAATTCTATTAATTTCCCATTCGGAATAAAAATTTTGGCTTATTATTTCTCTCGAAACAATTTTTGCTTTCATCGTCGCCCTCCGCTTCAAAAGGTTTGTAATTTCCTTTATCAAAAAAAAAAATTGCTGCCCCCCTTTATTTTCTTCCAGGAACGACGCCCCTGTCGTAATTGTATATATCCAATCAAATCTTCGAATTGATCAATAATTCGTCAACCGAATTAATTAAATTAATTGGTGAACCCACCCCCATATTCTGAGCTAGTCTTTTTGGTAGCATCCAAAGTGCTATCTCCCTGTTGCGCTTTAACTTCAAGCTCGCCTTCATTCTCGCTCTCTATTTCGCTTTGATTTTGACAGTTCTAATCTATCCGTGTTTATCAAGTCGTATTTTAGTCGTGCCGGTCGATCTCGCGCTCGTCATCGTTGTTTTCTTTTTGAGATTTTAATTGAGTTTTTTTTAAATTATTAACTTTTATCTAATTAATTAATTATTCGGTTCGTTCGTCGGTTAAAGTGCAACACTTGGGGTGCACAACTGGATGGCGAGACCGGGATAGGTGGAGAGACTTGCTGAAAGAGGCCAGGACCGGAACCCGGTTGTCGAGCCGATGATGATGATGATCCCAAATTTTGGCCTTGAAAAATTTTAAGGAAATTTCTTAAATAAAAAATTACTTTAATAGTAGGTATCTAAAATGATTTTTAAGCTTTGTTTGCATACCTAAATTCATACTTTTCTGGAAATGAGACTGCAATTTCATGCGTTTGAACATTTTTTTTCATCAAATAGCTACATGTTAAATATTTATAAAATGTATTTTAAATTCCAAACTACCTTTACATAAGAGCACAAGTTCGTGGGATCCAGTCCTGAATTCGACTTGATTGCGAAAACTTACTATATATACCTGTGTCAAATTTTGATTTGAGTTTCATTTTAGACATAACGATACAGAAACTACAACAATCAACTATAAATCAATATTGAAAAGGGCTTTGGTGCAGTGGCGTAGCGTAGAGGGGCGGTCCGCCCCGGGCGGCAGGCAGGGGGCGGCAAAATGTCGCCGGTGATCCGGGTAGAGCAGAAATCATATGTTTCGTGACAAATCGTTTGACAAGTCAACAAACAACAATGATGTAAATTTGAAATTTGCCACCCTATCTGTGATTCGTCGTTTACGCTCTCGGCTGATTTCCGTGAATTCGTAAACGGTTAGTAGGGCTGTAAGTGTATTCCGTATTGTCGCGTGACTCGCGAAACTAAAACAAAATGTTCCGAAACTCTCGCGAAACTGAAAGGGAGCGTTCCGAAACATATGATATGTCATGCGAGATATGATAAGATAACTAGGATTCGACCGAAACGTTATTCTAGTCTCTCCTCTATCTACAACCGTGAGTGGCCTAGAATTGTCCTCCGGCCAATATTCATGGGAATGCATAACTTATTTAACAGGCAGAAGAAGAAGACGTGCCTGCCATCGAAGTTGGAAGTCGTTCTGGTCCCACCACAGAGCAGGGTCAAGACGAAGTCGACTCACCAGAAGTACTTCAAGCATCTAGTCACAAGCCTGCAGAAGAAGTGAACCTCGTCTTGCCAAAGATAGGAAGCTGTAAACACGCTTAAAAATAAGTTTGTGGAAGTTCTTGAGGTACTGGAAGATTTAACGGATCGGAAGCCAGTCTTCTTTTGACAACTTCAACTTCCTCACTTTTCTTGGCTTTTGAGCTGCAGAGCTACCTGAAGAAGATGACGCACAGATTTACCTGCAGCAAGGTGGACTGAGTGTAGATAATGGGTGCTCAGAAACTCTGCGTTTTAAAGGAGAGCAGAGACCGTTTCGTCCAAGCCGCAATCGACTTTTCTAAGACTTTCTGTGAAAAACTCGGAATCGAACTCAAAACGAGAAGAATTCGCCGGAAAAAACGCATGTATGGCGATGAATCTGCAGATGCAGCTTTGTCTCACGAACCTTAAATAAAAGATACCTCATTGCCTGTGAAATGATGTCGCGAAATTTAATTTTAATTTAGTATTGAATGGGGGCGGCAAAATGGGTCTCCCGCCCCGGGCGCCGAGATGTCACGCTACGCCACTGCTTTGGTGGATAGCGATGAATTTCCCAAAACGACAATGCTCACATACATGCCTTAAGAATAACAAAAGCTTGGATGAAGAGCCAAAGTGTAAACCTACTGGCATGTCCGCTATATTCACCGGACCTAAACATCAAGAATACATTGATTTTGATCGAATAGATTTAAATGATTTGAGCAATGAGTTTGTACAGCACAGCTCACTATGACTTCGTTATCGATTGAGGGTTTTACAAATACGATTCCAAATTCTGAGTTTCATAGAGTAGAGCAGACAGCAGATGTTACCAACGTTTAGTGAAGAATCAAAATCGTCAGGTCTTCATGAAGTATGTACTCGTACATACTTTATTTATTAAAACAATTTAACTTTATATTATTTCAGTCCTTACCCATATCAATGATACTATTTTAATGACATCTTCTTTTGCAAAACTGCACGAATAATACCTATTAATAAAAATCAAGCAACTTCCTAAATACCCCTAGAACTTCGCACATTTTCAATATGACCGTTTCTGCCCAAAGTCTTCGAAAAAATTGATCCGAAGCAAAATTCCCTACTTTATAGACACCAGTCAGATTTCCGAAAACAAAAGTATCAGATAATTTAGGAGTATCAATTGATGAAGGTCAAATTTTAATGTTGGCACTATTGGATTTATAAACTCTCACATTTTCGGCAGAAATCAAACAGTTAGTTCTTAGTGTTTATAAATTACATATCTCATAGTTCCACGTTTTCTTTTGTTCGTAGATATATGTATGCTGATTATTTGCAAATTTTGCATAAATATTGCAAAATAAACGTTAAAAACCATTTTTTACTTCAAAATCTCGACAGTTTTTCGTCGATAACTTTTTTTTGGAAAGAGGTTTCAAATTTTTTTCTCAACAAAAGTTAAAGAAGATACTCGAACTTTTCGGATCTACACTCTCCAATAGGTACTCTTTAAGAAACAAAAAAAAATTCGACGCAATATTTTTTGTAGATATTTCGAATTAATTAATTTAATTTTACTGGACTAATTATCTCATTGTAAAGAAGTTCTTTTTGAGGACCAATAGTCCAAAAAACTATCTTACTTTGAACCAAAACAAATTTTTAATGCATGGTTATTATCAAAAACAGTTTTTATGTACACGTATACTCCAAAAAGTCTCCGTACAGTAGGAAATTTTCTGTTTAATCTGTGATATACTATTGAATTTGAACAAATATACGAGTAACTACAAACGACTAGAAATTAAATAAATGATAACAACTCAAAAAAAATTCAGTAAAAAAAAACAGCTTTATTGAAAATACTTAAAATAAAAGATAATTCAGAGCGTAAAGTATGAAAAAAGGAACAAAAAAAAACTCCGTACATTTAATTTTTTTGCTGATTTCCATAAAAAAAGAGTAAAACATTTAACTTAACGTAACAAAAAAACAGCACTTAATATCTAGTAGGACCTCCTTTATTTTCAATGACTTTCTTTAGTCGGTTTTTCATAGAATGGGTAAGGTTTTAAGTCGTATCCGGCGAAATTCTGTTCCATTCTAAAAGTAGGATTATTTTCAGGTCTGTTTTGCTGCTAATTGTGTGCTCCCGAATTTTGTTTTCGAAGTGGTCCCACAGATGCTCCATTTAATTGAGGTCTGAAGATTGAGCGGGAAGTTTAACCTTTGTTTTAACGTTGTATAACCTCCATTTCTCAATCAGCATCGAAGTGTTTTAGGGATCGTTGTCTTGTTGGAAGACAAAATTGATGGCGAGAGCCGGTTTTCCAGCACTTACATGGAGATTTTCTTGAAGTATTTCCAAGTATCCATATTTGTCCATGGTATTTTCTATAAAAACCAGGTTTCCAACGCCCGAAGAAGCCATGCACCCCTACACTATAATATTGCAGCTGCCATCTATATCTATATCTATACTATTATATAAAAGCGAAACCATTTTAAAGTTTGTAACGCACGATCTCAGAAATTAGTCAACCGATTTATTTGAAATATATTTTATTATTTTCTATATTGTTATAAGAGTGTTTATGGCTATAATTTTTTTTATTAATAATTTGTCAAACTTTTATATTATTAATTTTACATTTTTTGTCCATTTTTTTCATTAGTTGACTTATACAATCACTCATATCTTAAAACCTATACAATAATCGACAAAGATTAGCATTGCTTCATAAAGTCAATATTGTTGCGCAAATTTTAAGCCCAAAATCACTTTTTAGTTAAACATACAACCTGAGAAATAAATAAAAACAAATTATAAAATTATAAACTTTTTGAATTTATTTTATCCAGGAATTAGATTTCATCACAATCGTGAGGTCGTGGCATTGTTTCATGTCATTATCATTCCAACATTTTTAATTTTCTTTTCTTCCCGTTCCCATACTCTGTCTCTCTTAATATCTGTTCCATTCAATAGTTACGTTTTTTCTCTTACCTACCTACCTACATATTCAATTTTTCTAACTAACCGTAACACACAAATTTTTTTTTGTTTCTCTAATTCTATCGTCACATCGCTGAGCAGTGAGCAATGTGGGGGTGGGCTCTTTTTACTTGCGATATACATAGATATTAGGTACTAACTATAGGGCAAGTTCTGCATTTGAAAAAAAAAATCGAACTCGAGATTTTGATCAAAGTTGACATTACGATGATAGCGAAGACGAAAAAAGTGGGTCTGACAATTCCGTCTGTCTGTCTGTATGTCTGTATGCCTGTATGTCCGTATGTCTGTATGTCTGTACCTCGATCTAGAACCTAAGCCACTGCAGCTATTTTCTTCCAACTCGGTACTTAAGGGTCTTCGGTGATTCCCTAGAGGAGAAATTGAAATTTTTTTTTTAGCTCCAAAACTAACGGTACCCCCATACACCCGTAATGCATAATCTTATTTATCTCGAAAAGGTGTGATATAATGGACATTGGACATGGACTACATTTTTGTCAAAAAAAAATTTGGGGCAAAATGTTATTAACGGTATACCTGTCATAGAACCGTTTTTTTGATTTTTTGACTTTCTCATCAACAGCTATAACGATTTTAACCAAAAAATTTCAACAGGAGTCCCCTTAAGTTTAAAATAATATTGTATATAAAAATATACTACCCTATATACTTATACTATACTACCTAATACTAATTTGGCATCCCAGGTTTTGTTCTCGAAAAATTTTAAGTTAATTTGTCATATAAAAAATTACTTAAATATTAAAAAGATTAATCAGACGGCAATTCCATACATTTGAACATTTTTATCTCATTAAATCCATGTTTTATATTTATAAAATGTATTTTAAATTCCAAAGTACTTTTACATAAGAGCAAGTTTGTGCGATCCAGTCGTGCATTTTATTTTTTAAGTTACTTGAATACCCTCAATAGCATTTTGGGTGACCAAAATGGACATTCAGTTGACTACAGTGCCGTGCACATAAACTATTCTTTAAAAGCGAAACCATTTTAAAGTTTGGGTTGAGTGATCTCAGAAAGTAGTCAACCCGTTTATTTGAAATAAATTTTATTATTTTCTATATTGTTATATTTATAATATGCACAAACATGAACAAGCTCTTTTTTTCCAAATGTGAAAGAGAATCTAATTCGATACGGTATGTTATACATATAAACCAAAATTAATATTATTGTAGAAAATATGCTCAGTCACATTGATAAATGTTTTCATATGCTAATATTAATATTAAGAAAATATTCGTAGTTACAATTTGCGAAGCAACGCGAGTACGGGTCGGCTAGTGCTTTATATTAGGGACTCAATTTTTGGAATACAGAGCAGTGCCTGGCTTTCTCAAGAGCATACGACGACCATCTGACCCAAAGATGTTAAATTTACTTTGATCCGTAAATATAATCTGACCCCAGAACGAATTGTCCTTTCCCAAGTGTTCCATAGAGTAATGCAACCTGGCTTTCTTATTCGCTTTTCGAATGTTTGTCTTCTTCCGGCTTACTCGACCATAAAATCCTTTTCTGGTCAACAGATTTCGTATTGTCTGGGGACACACATCAGGTCCTTCGATCTTTTATAATTTACCTGCAAGAACGGGTGCACTATGCTTGGGATACCCTGCAACACTCCTAAGTATTCTCTTTTCTATACGACGATCAATTTTTTTTGGCCGTCCAGATCTTTTTTGTTTGCAATTGTTTTTAGACCGAGAGCCCACGGCAATTTTTGGATGTGATTGATAACAAAAAATAATTAGCATAATTAGATAGGCCTTTTATAGTTATTTATAAATGTGAACGTCTTCTTGGGATTTGGTAAAAAGATGATGGGAGAAAACATATTCTTGTTCTGTGTTCCCACTTCATCTATTCTAGTACTCATTATCATTACTATTTTTTTTGCAAATAAATAAGAAAATAGTCTAATGTACGGAGACGTTTTGGAGTATGTGTAGGTGCTTTTTCCTAAAATGTATCTAGGATATGAGCAGATAGAATTGGTCGATAAGGCTAAAAACCAAGGAATTTAGTTCGGTAATAGTTTCAGATGAGATCTTCACACTCGTACTACTGTAGGTTAAATATATGGATATCTTCGTAAACTTTTTTATATTAAAGTATGTATATTCAAAACAAGATTAATGTTAGTTAGTTTGATGCCTTCTTGTTCCTATTGTATCTTTCGTTTCTTCGCAAAATCAAGAAGAAAAATAAATTTCCTGTTCAATAATACAAAAAAAGTTTAAAAATCGTTTTATTATTAAATTAATTTTAATATAAGAATATTTTTAGAATGTTTCTAGAAAAAAGTTTGGGATGCCAATTTAGTAATATAGATTTTAGGAAATAATTTCAAGAAAATGATTTTTTTTCAAAAAAGGTCCAATTTTATAATCTTATTGGGAAATTCATCATACAAATTGAATTTATGTAGCTACCCCCAATTTGTTTTTACCACAGGAGCACAATATATATTCAGTTTTTATGTTAAATATGGTTTTTCCCAGATCAGCGAAGGATTTGCAAGCAATCATAAGATTAAATAAAAAATCTACCTACATGTTCGTAATGGAGTGTATTAGTATTAAATAGTCATTTACAAAATAATGAGCTTCTATTCATAGATGTGACTTGCTTCAGAGCCGGATATATGGTGCTGAATGGAGTTCTTTTTTACCAGCCCAAAGAATAGAAAGCGCCACAAAACGGAGTCCAATGATCTGGCTATTATTTAATTCCAGCATAAGATTAGTGATAGTATCCTTAAATTGGTATTCTTACCTTTAAAATTCTCAATATTAATTCAATATGTATTCTGTATTTATGGTTATCACTAAAAGTCCCTTACGAATTATATGTATTAACAATTTATATCTTTGCTGGGTCCAGCCTTAACAAAAAAAAAAAATTACCTTATCATAAAATATTATCATATTTATGTAGAAACCAACAACAAGAGTAATCATAATCATCCAAAAGTAAAACGAATCAGAAGGACTTGACCACAAAAATGACATCTGAATATAGAAAGGACACACACATACAGAAGAAGTTAATCCAATTTAATATGCTTTTGATAGCCAACGCGGCATATTGAGGACAAAACCTAGATTTATTTCGAAATCGAAATCGTTCAAACGCTTTATTATGATTCCAATGATTTTTATTAGCTTAACACATTAACACTCCGAAAAGTACGGACATCAATTTCCGTCTGTCAGGATGCCTTGTCAGATGGGGATATAGAAAAATATACACAGCACGACCCCAGTCCCAGAGTGTATGTATGAGAACGTGCAGGCCTGCTGTGTAGGGTATGTACCTACATATTGTAAGCAAGATTCTCCCAGCCCACTCCCAAATTCATCTCGTTTGAAGTGACTTTAATCGAACATTATGTATTGCCAAAAAATCTATAAATATTTATAAATGTTTATGAGTCGTTCATTTTCCCCGTTGGTTTTAGTATACCTACATAACCTACTTATGAATTGAGTCAGAAGGAGCAGGGAAGACTGTTTATTGAGTTTGGGCTGGGTGTAGGATAAAAAACATTACTTTTTCGACTGTCATGAAGTGTGCGAGAGTTTTAAAGACATAAATTATAAGAAAAATCTTGAAAATATTCTGAACCAAAAGAGAAATGTTAAGATCTTTTTGATTTACATCAATTCCGTTGGGGCTAAGTCAGCCCATAATTTCTTGGAAGTTATTTCTTAACAGGAAGTTTTGAAAGCCGAGTGCGAAGAGTATTAACCAATTTGAATGCTTACACATTTACATACGAAGTTCTTATGTGATTTGAGAAAAGATTTACCAGATTGCACCAAAATTATAAATCAAAAGCTATTTGTAAGCCTGACAACTGACTTCAGACTGTTTAAAAAGCCTTTAGAACAGTGATGCTTTAAATATGTTTTTATAAATAAATTTTCCGTATAAGATCCCTTTTTCTCTAAGATTTTAAAAGTGAGTATTTTCAATAATTCAAAACTGGATTAAGAAAGCTACGTAGTGTATGATATTTGGATTAGTTGACAAAATAATTGCCTTATGTTTGAGAAACTGAATTCAAAGGTCAATAAAATGCACGACTGGGTCGCACGAACTTGCTCTTATGTAAACGACTAAGAATTTCAAAAATTAATGTTATTAGAGAAAACCGTCTTAAGCATAAAATTCATTTTTTAAATGACTAAAAAAACTCGATTAGTAGTTGGAGCTAAACACAGGATGCCATGTGTTTTAAGCAAAAATTAGTTAACGCAAGAACAAAATTATAATTCGTTGTAGTGGTTTCTTAAAAAAATAAGCTATACAAAATTTGTAAAACATTTTTAAGAACAAATTTTAAAGCGCCAATTTAAAGTGTTTATTAATGTACGAATGAAAATTAAAATTACAAAAAAAAATATTGATCAGTTTTTGAGATATCGAATTTACAAAAGAAAACTAGATTTTTTTACAAAATCCAAAAAAATATTTATTTTTTAAGCAATGTTTTTTAAAAATTTTAAAAGCTTGTCTATAAAAATGTCATTAAAATCCGTTATGCCAATAATGAGAAATTCAAAATTCGAAAAAATCGTTCTATGGTAGATACAGTCAGTAATATCTGGATTTCAAATTTTTTTATTAAATTATAGATCGTAAGAATTAATCAGAAGATAAAACATTTTTAGCAAAATTCTCGGAACTGTTTTCGAGAAAAATACGATTTTCGAAAACCATTTTTTAATTTTGTATTATTTTTAGTTAAAATAAATATTTTTTTTTATAACGTGTGGATTATATTAAGAAACTTTTATTTATCAAGCTTTGAATAAAATCGAGCATGGGGTTTTCGAAATATATAATTTAAAAAAAAAAAACATTTTTTTTTTAATTAAAAAAAATATTTTTTGAAAATTTGAATTCACAATAATATTTAAGCTATTGGGGACCCTTAGCAGAAAAAATTGATCAAAATCGGTAATACCGTTTTTGAGAAAATCAAAAACCAAAAAAATGGTTCCATGTTCCATTTTCTTGGATATTTTTTTTCAACCATTAGCTTTAGCTCAATGAAATTTAAAAAAAAAAATTTTAAGAAAATCTGTGAGACAGTTTTCGAAAAAAAAAAAATATTTATAAAATTTCGAAAAAAATCGTATGTCAGGTGCCGTTATTTTTGGTCTTAAAAAAAAAAAAGTTTGCGGTAAGAAAATTCAAAACGATATCTACCAAGTTTAACGAAAATCGGCCGAGGTGTTTAAGCTGTAGTCGAACAGACATACAGACAGAATTGCGAGACCCACTTTTTAATCCTACGCTGTCATCGTAATGTCAACTTTGATCAAAATTTCGAGTTCGATTTTTTTTCCGAACGCATAACTTGCCTTATAGTACCTATAAGTCGCAAGGAATAATAAATTAGAAGTTAACGGCTTGTAGAACCTAGTGTCGAACTAAGAACTCTCAGCTATCCTACTTCGCGTTTTATAAACGGAATGGGAGAGAAAATTGAACCTGCCATTTACTGCCGAGTCCAAACCGCACTTTTTATGACAAGAGATTATCTTTCATGAAGCTGAAGATAGCAGCTGCATCCGAATTTATGTTTTTATTATTATCATGTTATGAAATTTCCCTTGCAGAAAATCCTAAGAGATTATGAAGTTGAAGATCGCTACATCCGTATTTATTTTTTCATTTAGGATGGGATAAGTATCAAAGATATTGGAACATTTTGAACACCAAAATGTTGGGCAGAAATTTTCTTAGATATCCGTTATAATTATTTTATTTTAGTGAGTTTTTAAACTTCTAAAACTAAAAAATTTTTAGGAGAGGATTTATAGTTCACAATAATTTTTTTAGAAATAAAATAAAAATGACTCTATATAGAAAATACCTTTCTCTAGGCTTTAGAGTCTGGAAATAAAAAATAAATAAATGAAAAAATAAATACGGATGTAGCGATCTTCAACTTCATAATCTCTTAGGATTTTCTGCAAGGGAAATTACATAACATGATAATAATAAAAGGAACTATCGATTTGAAGAAAAAACATTCTTCACGAGTATCTGCAACAGTTAGAAAATAAAATGATCATCCAAACCAACAAAGAGACGTTGTCTGAGCATCATAAGTTGTTTTGCAACTTCCACTAGCTCTTTCCGGCCTGACAGATCGACCATCGACTAAATAATCTCATATTGAAGTAAATCCTGGAAGAGACTATCCTTATCATCAACCGCTTACGATGTCATTCCTCGTCAGGAGATATATGCATACTACACTTTTTTTACAGGAACAAACTCAGGAGATTTTTGACCCCTCCCTATCTGCAGTACCAATTAAGTCAGAAACTTAAAATTATTATTTAATGATTACTGACTAAAATTTGATGGGTTCACTGGTCAAGTTTTTAAAACCTTTCGAATTGGGCATACAAAAGATCAAATTTTAGTCAGTAATCATTAAATAATAAAATTTCTCTATTACATTTTAGCTATTTCAATATTATTCTACTTTAAATATTCGGTATTAAACCTTCATGAAGTAAGAACGTGGCGTACTTTTAGATCTCAGTACTTTTCACGGCTGACTTGTTACACAAAGGTTTTGGCTCTTTTTTTTAACATTTATGTTTTTGGTCTGATACTATTAACTCAAACTCACAGAAGAGTAAGCGATTTTTAGGACTCTCGAAGTAACTTCAAGTTGGTGTTCCACAGGGTGGAATATGTGTACCAACACTGTTTTTCTTCCGCCACAATATTTAGAAAAAAAAATGGTGTTCAAACTAAAATTTTGAAAGTCGAAAGATGGTCAATAAAAAACTAAAATTGCTTCTAATTTTGTTTGATTATTTACGGACAGAATTCGTTTTTTCAAGTTACATTATACTATTCGAAAATAGTTTTAATCTATCGGAAATGTTTCGTTAAAAAATATTTGGTGTTTATTTCTTAGTTCTTACTTTTAAAATTATTTTGTGTGTAACCTTTTTAGTAATTTTAGTTATAGTATTTTGGATTTTCAGGACTTTGGGTTTTGTAATTTTGGGCTTCTTTACTTAGGTAGCACACATTAGCGGACTGAGGGCCTTGGCGAAGGTTAATGGTGCATGTCGATAAGATAAGTTACTGCTTAAGCAAAGCCAATAAGCTGGTTAGTTTGGCAAAATGTAGATGGTTTCGCATGAGTGGGGTGGTTTCATTTGGTGCGGCTTAAGCAACAATCTCAGAATTTAAAATTACATCCGAAGTTGGGCTCAAGGGTAAACTGTTAGGCATTCCCTGAAGTACCAGTAATACGTTTAAAATTTTTAAGATTCTGCAGAGTTCCTAGTTCCCCATTTGACAATTCGCCATTGGGATCAGAATGTTATGTGTTTATCATACGCTGCTCTTCTAATCTGTATCTATATCCGATGGATAAGGACGTTTATCTAGAAACAAATATGATAAGCTGATCATCATCAATACAATTTAATGGATTATAACTTTCAGACAAAACCATTGATGAATATGGGAAAGAGAGTAATAAACAAAATGGAGCCCTGCGGCACACCAACATTTATCTCATGAATTTCAACCAACCAATCCAACTCGTATATAACGGTTCGAAAGGTTATTTCTAATCCAACGAAAAAGAGATTCATCAATATAAAATGGACACATTTTCGTTGCCAAACTCTATCAAATAATTTTGAAATATCGTGCAGTAATCATTCTTTCTCAAAAATGATGTATTTATTTGTGCAACTGTTCGGTGAGATATACTATTAGATCATCAGTGGAAATATGGCTGCGAAATCCATACTGCCGCCACTAAGAATCTTTCATTCTTCAACGAATTTCTTGAAATAATACTTAATCAACGTTTTTAGGAACTTGGAAAGATGGTAAGGAAGTGCAATTGGATAGTAAGTAGAAGATTCGACTGCTTAGCGACAGGCTGGACAAATATTTTTGTCATGCAACTCATCAGAACAATAGGAGGGGTACTATCCATGCCTGCGAGAAAATTTGTCCACTAAAATCACTTACGCCGCTCTCAAGTACAGGAAGAGCAGTGACATTTTCTGGGAGAAATCGGTTTAACAGCAATTTTTACTGCAACCAAATTGAATTTTTTCTTGTGGGCTGATAAAAATAGTGTGCGAGACGACCCTATAGCAAGCGAAGGCAAGTTAGTATTTCAAAAATATTATATAAATTCTTGAAAATGTTTACTTCCTTCGGGACGTTGTTGTATGTTTTGCCTTACTTCGAAAAATTTGGGTCGTCGAATATGTTAATAACTGATCTTTCTTACTTGCTTGAAGTTATTCCGGTTCTCGTCAATAGAATGGGCCTTATAGCTTACTTCTCTTACTCTAATAACATCTTTAAAGCTTGAATCAAACCATGAATTCTCTTTCGGTTTGATAGATTTCCGAAAACAATTAAAGAATTAAATATAATTTTTTTTTTAATTTGAACAAAATTGTCTGGTAGGTACCGTTATGTTAGATCTTTAAAAAAAAATTAAAAAAAACGAGTTGAAGGAAAAATTCTAAAATGCTATCTAAAGTTTAAATAAAATCGGGCGAGTTAGACAGATAGAAGTGGCTGTGTTAAGTCTGATCAATGTCTCGAAATCGAATGTATAACTTGTCAAACAGTTCCGGTACATACACTATGTATTATATCGCAAGTAAAAATTAAAAATGTGATTCTTACCTAAAGAACTCCTTCTCATCTTTGTACCATTTAACTGAGTTCAAAGTGTGTCCATCCATATCGTAGCTACATGTCAATGTCGCGTTATCGCGAAAGTCAATAATCGCCGGAACATTGATATTCGTCACCACAAGACTGCCGGCATGTTGGTAAACTTGAATGAGAAAAATATAAGACTTTTATTAAATATTTTTTTATTTATTTATAAAACTAGAAGTTATAAGTGTTTTCTGGCTCATAATATCCGATGTACTTTAGTTGTTAAACTGTAATTTAAACGTTAACTATTTTTTTTTATTTTCATGGTGACAAATTTATTTTTGTCATATCTTGGAAAGATTGTCGTTTAGCGAGAATAATAGTTAAAAATTACAAAAGACAATTCAATAGTTAACGGTAAATTAAGAAAGTAAAAGTAAAGGTTTTAATCTTAGACTCGCCAGCAATACGTTTGACGTCCGAGTTCCACAACGACCTTAATAAAAATGTTCTCATACACGCTTATTGTATTGGGAGGAATTTAATTTACTTCTCCTCCTTACGCTGTATATTCATCCTTTTTCCTCATTGATCATCGTTACAGTCGTGACAATTTGTTTATTGACGGAATTCGACAAACTTGCGTAGATTAGTTCAGAAAACTGATCTCACGAATTTAAATCTGTCCACAAAAAAAACTAATCGTAGTTGACTAGAAACGGACAGTTGTATTTTTGGTGAAAAAATCAAAAAAAAAAAAACATTTTTAATATCTGCAACTAAAGTTGATATCCCAAAACGCCTGAAACTCTTTGAAATAGACAAACGGTAGAATACATGAATTGATATTTTGAATTTCCCTGCCCCATAGACAAAGCCAGTGTACTGGACTGAGAGAGTGACTCCTTTTTGTGGAATGCTGTAGATGCCCAGCATTTTATTTTGGCCAACAAAAATCTCACTTTTTTCTTAAACTGAAACATAAGTAGTTAACCACCTCTAGAATCATATATATTTGTAATATTTTATTTTTTCACATAAAATAAAATGCACGACTGGATAGCACGAACTTCTGATTTCTAGAAAAGTATGAATTTATGCAAACAAACTTTAAAAACTCGTTTTATTATTAAATAAATTTTTTATGTAAGAAATTTCTTTAAAATTTTTTCAAGAAAAAAATGTTGGATGCGAATTTTAAGTATTTAATAATATTGATTTTAGGAAATAATTTCAAAAAATAATAGTTCATAGACTTTGAAGATATTGATTTTTCAAAAAAAAAAATTTTTTTTTCAAAAAATCGAGCAAATATTTTTTCGAATATTTTTAAATACAATATTATCTTAAACTTAAGGGGACTCCTGCTGAAAATTTTTGGTTAAGATCGTTTGATCCGTTAGTGAGAAATTCGAAAATAAAAAAAACGGTTCTATGACTGGTACCCCCAATAACATTTGCCCCAAATTATTGTTTGACCAAAATATAGTCCATGTTCATAATATAAATAAGATTATGCATTACGGGTGTATGGTGTATGTAAGTTTTAGAGCTAAAAAAAATTTCAATTTCTCCTCTAGGGAAGAAAATAGTTGCAGTGGCTTAGGCTCTAGATCGAGGTACAGATATTCATACATACAGACAGCCAGACAGACGAAATTGTCAGACCTACTTTATTCGTCTTCGCTATCATCGTAATGCCAACTTTGATCAAAATCTCGAGGTCGATTTTTTTCCAAATGCAGAACTTGCTCTATAGTATCTACCTATACCGCAAGTAAAAAATTAAAGTGATCATTTTGAACCCTCTCTGTCAATTTACTGTAGCAACATTTGGGGGCTTAGAAAAAATTTCTGTGCTGTATATGTCCATACTGTGAAAAACAGGCCAGCAGTTTTGGCACTGAGCGAAACCCAGGCAGGTGAAAATTCTGATCACACTTAAATCAACTTGCCTGGTTATAGCTTAGTGCTTCTATTTTTTCCTCACCATGGTCTCGCTATATATGTACGAAATGATGTCGATTATCAGCTTCAACTACAATATGGCACATCTTTAAATACAAATTTCAACTTCATGTGGTTCATGCTTTATTTATCGCAGCCCAAGTTTGGATAGCAACTCGACTTCTAATGAATTCGATGCGCTATCCGACTCTGTCCAAGGAATTGTTTCTCATTTTTCGCACAGTAAAATCGTTATTACAGGCGATTTCAGTGGCTGCATTATTCTGGTGAGACAACAACCGAAGGAAGGTATGTAGAGATTTTTTATGAGTTAAACAACTTAACTCAACTCGTTCACGAGCCTCCTCGTATTTCTGACGTTGCAGGTCAATCCACCAACACACTAGACTTGTTTCTTACATCTGACCCTGACAAATAAACTAGAAATGTCTTATCACCACTAGGCACATCTTACCGTTGTATAATATCTGAAAATTTCTCATGCCAAATAAGAAAACCCAGTTAGAGAAATAATTCCTAAGAGAACCGTTTGGCAATACGAAGAAGCCAACTGGGACGATCTCAACGATTTTCTTCTGGAACTTTAACTGGTCGTTATGATTCCTCGATAGTAACGTGGACTCCAGTGCAGATATATGTACATAATGTATGATTACAAATTTTATTCTTTTCGGAATTAAAATTTTTTATCCCGAATAGGGAAAAATCTATCAAACGGAAGGTGTATTCATCGTTTGATTCGAGCTGTAAATGGCGGGTCAATAAGTTCGTGACTTTGTGACCTCTTTACTAAAACAGCAACACTGCTCCTGTCAACAGGCATCTGTCAGTTGACTCCTGTCAAAATTTAAACTTGCTGCGTCAGTAAGTTTGTGTTTGACAGCTATTTTTATCAGACTACTCACTAATTTGAGGAGAAAATGGAAAAAAGTGAATTTCGTGTGCTTATTAAGCATTATTTCTTGCGAAAAAAAAAACATTACCGAGACCAAGGCTAAGCTTGATAAATACTATGGGGACTCTGCACCATCGATTTCAATGGTAAAAAAGTGGTTTACTGAATTTCGTTGTGGCCGTAAAAGCACTGAAGATGCCGAACGTCCTGGACGCCCTGTTGAGGTCTCTACACCCGAAACAATCGAAAAAATTCACGATATGGTGTTGGCCGACCGAAGATTGAAAGTGCGAGAGATTGTGGAAGCCGTAAGGATCTCGCATGGCTCAGTGGTTTCAATTTTGAATGATCACTTGGGCATGAGAAAGCTTTCCGCAAGATAGGTGCCGGGTTTGCTCACAGTCGACCACAAACGCAATCGTGTAACAACTTCACAGGAAGGTTTGGCGTTGTTTAATCGCAATATGGAGGAGTTTTTGCGCCGTTTTGTAACCGTGGACGAAACATGGATCCATCACAACACACCAGAGACCAAACAACAGTCAAAACAGTGGGTTTCTAAGGGTGAATCGGCGCCAAAGAAGGCCAAGGTGGGTTTGTCAGCCAATAAAGTTATGGCGACTGTTTTTTGGGATGCACGCGGGATAATCCACATTGACTACTAGGGAAGAACAATCAATGGGGAATATTATGCCAACTTATTGGACCGATTCAATGACGATTTGAAAAAAAAAACCGACCTCATTTGGCCAAGAAAAAAGTTCTTTTCCACCAAGACAATGCAAGGGTGCAAACATGTGCAGTTGCCATGGCAAAAATCCATGAATTGGGCTATGAATTGCTCCCTCATCCACCCTATTCTCCAGATTTGGCTCCGAGCGACTACTTCTTGTTACCAAACCTGAAGAAATGGCTTGGTGGAAAAAGATTTGACTCCAATGATGAAGTCATCTCGCAAACAAAGGCCCATTTTGAGGACCTCGACAAATCATTTTTTTTGGAAGGGATAAAAAAATTGGAGAAGCGTTGGACAAAGTGTATAGAGCTCAAGGGAGACTACGTTGAAAAATAAAATTATTTTCTTATCAAAAAATCTGTGTTTTATTCCAAAAGTCACGGACTTATTGATCCGCCATAGGGGGGTCAGAGAAGTAAGTTTCCGATGTTATAAAGCCAACCCTATTGAGGAAAACTGGTATAAGTTCAAGGTCTTTCTAACATGTTATGATCATATGCAAATAACCAAATTCTTAGATGATCAAAAATTATGGCAAGAAATTCTAGAATGTCCCAAAGATAGTAAAATTTATTGGTCATTTGTAAAAAACGTACGAAATACTACTACAAAATCATAATATCCTCGAACGCGGTATTTCGCATAGAAAACGAAATAATTGCAAAAAACCGATTTACCTGACCTTTGACCTCGAATAACTTGTGACGCGGACACGATATGGTATGAGACTTTTTTGTCAGTCATTAGAACATCAAAATAAAGGTTGATGCAAATTTTCAGCTTATTCGCTTTCATTCCGAGGTTGAAGGCTAATTTGACTGGGGTGTACTTCATCTTCGGTTCCTACGCTCGTTTTCAATAACACTCCCTATGTCAGCTCAAAAGAAAATGCCAATTTGCTTACAGCATAGTTTGCTGTCGATTCAACGCTGTCTGATGATTCCTCCTTAATTGAGAGCGTTATTCAAAGGGACAAATCTTCTTTCGCATTCGTACAGTTGCAAGAGTATTAAAAGATCTCGATAAACACAAATCCGCTGGCCAGGATAGCCCCAATTGTTTTGAAGAGGTATTCTTCAACGCTGGCAAAACCATTGCTAAAGCTTTTCCATCTGTAGTAAATCTACATAAATAGATACATATTGTAATCTTTCGGGCACATAACATCCCTTTTTTCTGGCTAACGTCAAAAACCATTGTGACCATTTGTTGAATAAGTACATTTACATATTTCAGAAAATCATCCTCTTCATAAACAGAGGAAATAGACAAAACTTTCAAACCTTATTGGATAATTAAATTTTAGATACTATAAGCAGCCAAAGCCACTAAAGTGATAGTGTTACCAGAAGAGAGAACCATAAAATCCAACCACTATCTGTTTGTAATTTCTTTTTTCACCCCAATTCTGTTTTATTTGATTTTCATGAGGTTAGTCAATTGTCCAGTCAAAATTATAAAAGTTTTGCCTAACGAATAGCTTTTTCTAAGGTCAAAAACTAAACATATTTTGTATTTTTTTTTTATTGTATTTACTCGTACTCAATTTCAAATCTAAATGCAAATAATATATTTTTAGTTTTTACAGAGCAATAAAAAAATTACGATTTCGTCCTTTTTTATTAGTTATATAAACATTCAAAAAAACACAAAGATTTATTACACCCCTACTCACCCATAGTTCCTTCTCATTTAACAAAGTGCACCCTCTAAAAATGCAATTTAATCAAGTAAGCAAAATAAAAATTTGAAGACCGAAAAATTTAAATACCGTTGTAAAAAAAGCATAAACTATTATGGCGGCTTCTATTCTTTGAAAAGCATTTCCGGTAAACGTTAGAGAAGCACCTCGGCACCACTTGTGACAAATTTCACACCACACAAAGTTTTTGTATTTTGAATAAATAAAATTGACATCAAAACAACAACAAATACAAGGAAACATACAAGAAAATCACAGAAATGGTGGTTGAGGAACATTAACTGTCACCCCTGTGAGGAAAAGGCTCAGCAATAACGTGAAACTATACTATACAACGTATTTATGAGAATGTGTCAGAAGAGGACAGGAACGGAGACAAAACACAGCAGGGTGCGGTTGAGTGAAGCATGTATGCTAAACAGCCTCGAATCATAAGTGAAATTACAAAGTTTATGGCGGCAGATCCTGGAAATGGAAGCCACCCATTTTCCATTTATTTAAATTGTCTCCTTTTCTTTTTATTCAGCTCTTTTTTGTATTCCTGTAAAGTTCTGTCATCCTTTTTATATTCACGATTCTTCCTTTGGGTTTTATTATAGTAGTTGGCTGTGTGGGATATTATTTGTCTTCTGGTGCTTCATTTTACTTTCTTGCCTCCTTTTTCGTGTTCCTATTTTTTTTTTGTATTTTAAAGTCTTTATTATAGTTGGGTTTCGAGCTTAGTAATTTTCGTTATATATTTATTTTTAAGAACTAGTATTAAGAAACATATGTATGTATGACTTAGATATGTATTAATGCAAAGTACATAAACGTGCAGCGAAATATATGCACGTAGCATCGATGTGTGTTGTCGAAATACCCTTCTAGGTTTTGTCAATTGTAATAGGTATTGGTATATATGAATTTACATTATATCTTTTTTTTGTTTAATTATTTCATCAAACAGAGTAAACGCTTTCAGACTATCTATTATTAACAAATTATATAATCTTCTTATACGTATAAATGGATATGTGTATAGTGGGTATGTTTGTTAGAAAGAAAATATCAACCAGCAATCTGGCAATGCCCTGCCATTGACAGAACATCAATTTGCGTTTGGCAATACCGTCTTTCAAATATTATAACGATTACTAATGTCATTTTTGTTCTTCGAGAAACTTCTTACCTTTTTCACTTTCATTCCTTTTTAATAAAACTAAGTTTGTTCTTTCAAGTTGTTTTGCGTATTTAATTCTTCAGGTTATGGGCCCAGTCCCAACAGTTAATTATATCAGTACTATATTATTAAAGTAAAAATAAAAATATAAAATAAAATGTCGAGCAGCATGAATTCCATCAGGCCGCTCGTGAGCGACAACTATGACACGTGGGTCATGCAAATCGAGGCTGTGATGGTGAAAGCTGGAACATGGAAGCATGTGAATGGAGCAGCACCGAAACCCGATGAAAACGACGAAAAATCCAAAAAGGACCTTGAAAAGTGGTTGGATGACGACGCGAAAGCAAAGTCAGACTTAATTATTGCCATAGATCCGAGTCTATTACGTCTCGTCAAAGGATTGGACACGGCAAAGGGTGTCTGGGAGCGATTAAAGTCTGAATTTGCTTCCACGGGACCAACGAAGAAGGCAACATTGCTGAAACGTGTGGCGACATATAAAATCCAGGAAGGTGACGATCTGCGAAAGAATTTGATGGAATTCTTCGACGCAGTGTCGCAACTTAAGTGTATGGACGTTGATATACACGAAGAGTTGTTGTCGATTCTTTTATTGAATGGATTGCCACCGAGTTTCGAACTGTTCAAATGCGCTATGGAGTCTCACGATAACCTCCCGAAGACTAGTGTTCTGCGTGAGAAAATCCTTGAGAAGTACGATGCAGCAAATCAACGCAAGATAGACGACAGATCCGAAGCATTGTATGTCGGACGAGGTGCTAGTCGCAGCAAATCGAAGTTCGAACGAGGAGCGCAGCAACGAAAGCAAAGCAACGCAAACGACCGTGACACATCTTTCAAATTCAGATGTTTCAAATGTCATGAAATTGGTCACAAGGCATCCCTGTGTACGAAGAACAACAAACCGAAATATCCTCCACGATATGAAACTTCAGCGAAAGCAGAAGACACTTTCTACGCGATGGAAGATCAAGCTTTGGGTATACAGAGGAGTAAAATCGAAAGACGTTGGTGTCTGGATAGCGGTTGCACGTCCCACATGTGCAACGATCCGAGTCTGTTTACATCTACACCATTTGCGACTCAAGCAAAGCTGATGTTGGCAAACGATTCTAGTACGACAGTCGATGCGAAAGGGGCTGTAAGGATTGTCACTACAGACGGGATGTCTGAGAGGTTAGTAAAACTGGAAAATACGCTATTAGTTAAGAATCTACGAACTAACCTATTATCTGTTGCGAGGATAACCGATCATGACAACACCATCACCTTTGATAAAGAGAAGGCAATCGTCCGAGGAGACGACGGTGAAGTCAAAGTAGTTGCGAGCCGAGTTGGACAACTGTACTATGTCCAAGAAAGTACAACGCAAGCGCATATGGTGGATGTTAGTGAATCCAAACTTGAGCTATGGCATCGCAGACTCGGTCATCTGAACGAACAAGACCTCTTGAATATGCATCGTAAGAAAGCAGTGACTGGATATTTCCTGAACGAAAACGAAAAGCTTGGCGCTTGCAGCGTGTGTCTCAGCGGAAAAATGACGAGGTTGCCGTTCCCTAAGAAGTCAAATAGAAGCACAAATGTTTTGGACCTTGTGCACACTGATGTGTGGGGACCTTCTAGAGTTGATTCCTTAGCAAAGTCAAGGTACTTCGTCACTTTCATTGACGATTGCAGTCGTTGGTGCGAAATAAGATTTTTGAAACAAAAGAATGATGTTTATCGCGCTTTTAAAGATTACAAGACCCAAGTTGAGACACAAACTGGTCGAAAAATAAAATGTTTGATGTCGGACAACGGAGGAGAGTTTTGCAATCATGAATTTGATGAATTCCTACGATTGAATGGAATAAGAAGACGACTTACAGTTCCGCATACGCCACAGCAAAATGGTGTGGCCGAACGGAAGAATCGAACGCTTGCTGATATGGCAAGGTGCCTGCTAATCCAATCTGGTATTGGAAACGAATTTTGGGCAGAAGCAATTGCAGCATCCAATTATTTGAGGAATAGATGCCCTACAGTCAGTTTAAATGGGCGCACACCGTTCGAATTTTGGAACAAAAGATTGCCAGACTTGAGGCATCTAAGAGTTTTCGGCGCAAGGACCTTTGTCCTCGATAAAAGTCCTGGTAAGGATAAATTCGAAGCGCGTTCAATTGAGGGCATCCTGGTTGGTTATTCCGACGAATCCAAGGGTTATCGTGTATGGATCCCTGAAAAACAAAAGGTGGTCATTACGAGAGACGTCAAGGTTATAGAACATGATTTGGCTGTTCAGAAAATACAAGAAAAGAGTGTTACCATTACCATTCCAAATGATGAACGTACATCTCAACTGGAGTCAACCTCAATGGATTTGAACGATGAATGTGAGCTTCCGATTAAGCAGAAAAACATTCGTGAAGCCTATAGAACGCGGTCTGTTTCAAAATTAGTCAAGCAGAAAGAAGTCGAACCACCAGTAAATGATGATGCTGATTCTGAGGATGAAACACAAGATGAAGTTTACACCGATGCCATTGACGAAGATGAAGTTGAGATGGCGAACATTGGAGAGCTGTCACTTGAGGATGCGATGTCTGGAGCAGAGGCACAACAATGGCTGGAAGCAATCAAGGAAGAGATTCGAGCGCTTATCAAAAACAATACGTGGGATCTAGTCGAGCGTCCAAAGAACAGAAGTATTGTAACGAGCAAAATCGTTCTACGAAATAAAATGAAAGCAGATGGCACTTTGGAACGAAAGAAGGCTCGTGTCGTTGCTCGAGGTTTCACGCAGCGTAAAGGAATCGATTTTGATGACACCTTCGCTCCTGTAGCCCGCCTCGAATCAATCCGACTTCTGATGGCTCTAGCAGTCCGTGAAAATTTGAAAGTTTATCAAATGGATGTTGTGTCAGCGTATCTAAATGGTGAGTTGGAACAAGAGATCTTCATGGAAACTCCAAAGTATCTTCAGCAGTCGTTGCAAATGCTGGCAGGCGAGAAGCGAAACGATCATGATGTAGCGGAAAAGGCCAAACAAATGCTGCAAAAACTCAAGAATGGCGATTATGTCTGTCGATTGAGGAAAGCCTTGTATGGCCTGCGGCAGGCTGGACGACAGTGGCATAAGAAGTTGGACGAAACACTTCGTGGACTTGGCTTGAAACCAGCTGCCAACGACACATGTTTTTATTTCAACACATGTGAAGAAGAATTCACCATAGTTGCAGTGTATGTCGACGACATTCTGTACGCCTCAAAAAGTCAGAAGACGTTGAAACACATACGTGATGGACTTGCTATGGCATTTGAAGTGAAGGATCTCGGACTGGCGCGATTTTGTTTGGGCGTTGAAATCATTCAAGGTGAAGGCGAGATTAAACTGAAGCAGCAAGCATACATCAGGGAAACATTAAAAAAGTTCAAAATGGACGAATCGAAACCAATAAGTACACCAAGCGACGTAAAGTCAAAATTACCTTCTGGAAAAGACAACACTGAACTGCGTCAAAGCGAAAAACCCTATCGTCAACTCATCGGATCGCTTATGTATTTGGCGATTGGAACCAGGCCAGACATAGCGTTCACAGTTAATCGTTTGGCACAGTATAACGAAACCTATCAAGATGTGCACTGGTCAGCTGCGAAGCGTGTTCTACGTTATTTACGGGGAACGGAAACCCATGGGCTTACTTACATCAAGGACACCTTGGGTCTTCGAGGATATTCGGACGCTGATCATGCAAATGACGAGACCGATAGAATATCATACACCGGATATGTTTTCGTATTGAGCGGAGCCGCCATTACTTGGCGTTCCCAGAAGCAAAGGTCAGTAGCAATTTCAAGTACTGAAGCAGAATATGTTGCGCTGTCCGAGTCATCGAGAGAAGCAACATACCTTCAGAACCTCATGATCGAGATGAATTTGCCACCACTAACAAAGATAAGTATTGGAACAGACAACCAGGGCGCAAAGCACATAGCCGAAAATGCAGTCTGTCATTCACGAACAAAGCATATTGCGACCAGGTACCACTTTGTCCGCCAGCTCCTAAAAGATGGAAAAATAACAGTCATCTATATTCCAACTGAAATGATGCCAGCGGATGTGTTCACCAAGCCACTTCCTGGACCGGCCCACTATAGATGCATGAAAGACATCAGTATATCAACTTGTTAAGAAGTGCTGATTGAGGAAGGCGTGTTAGAAAGAAAATATCAACCAGCAATCTGGCAATGCCCTGCCATTGACAGAACATCAATTTGCGTTTGGCAATACCGTCTTTCAAATATTATAACGATTACTAATGTCATTTTTGTTCTTCGAGAAACTTCTTACCTTTTTCACTTTCATTCCTTTTTAATAAAACTAAGTTTGTTCTTTCAAGTTGTTTTGCGTATTTAATTCTTCAATGTTCCCTATGAATTCCAAAACAGCATCACCGATTTTGATGAAATTTTAAGGAAATCTTCAGATTAACTCAGCGCGGGATCCTGTGGATTTAGTAGTGATGGCATCAACAGACATTTTTTGCTGAATTGTGTGTCAACCTACTGTGCTAATTAGCAGGATTATTGATTAAAACTGGTCGGGTTTTCTGCAAGGAGATGTGTCATAAGAGGGATGCCGCAAGGCGGTGTTCTATCTCCTCTTCTTTCGAGCGAATGACCTGTTGAGACATCTGGAAGCAGGGAGTTACAGAGTGATTGCTGCAGAGTGATTGATTAGAACAAGAAGTGTCATAATGCTCACACTGTGTCTCTGGTATATTAAGGGTATACAAAAAATCTTGAGTATGCGCTAATTATAAAAAAAAAATATTATTTGCGTCTACTCTTATTCTCAATTTTAATTGTTTTGATTTTTTTCCATTTTCCGAGTGTCAAAAGCAACATGTTCAGAAGTTTACTGTTCAGAACAGAAAAAGCAACACAAATTCGAAGTTTTGAACGCTCTGATCTATTAAAGCAAACTTTTTTTGACAACTCAGATTCTGTTCTGAACTAAAACAGAAAAACGCCTATTGTCGAAGTTATACTGAACTATAGTATTATATTAAAGTGTTCTTTGCTTGTTTGTCAGTATTGTTTGGATGTATATGACAGCAAAAGTAATAAAGAAAGCAAAAAAAAAATTACTCAAGGTAATACATAAATTTGACTGTTATGTTATATGCCCCCATCTGAAAGTGAAATGTTTGCAAAATAAATTACACTCTGTTCAATTTCTATTTGCAGTACAGGCCTTATGGGAGAGCTTTTTCAGAAACACTGGTGCTTGCTGCTGTTTGCACGGCACCTTAACTTAAGAAATTGCCACTGAAATAAGAAAGAGAATCACTAAGTTACATTAAAATTGTTTGTTTAATCTTCTTTGAGCTCACGTACAGCCCACCATGACCTATCTGCTCCATGAGTAAAAGGAGTAAGGAGACTGATCGCCAATTTGCAACCAACCCTTATTGTGTTTATTAAAAAAATCACTGAATCATTTTCGGTCATCTAAACGATATCAGCGCCAATGTCCATATTTGCCATCCACTTAAGGTGCGCGTACACCCGTCTTTATAAGCCTTTGTTTTTGTCGATGAGATCCATGAAATCTGTACACAATTGAAACAGAGTCTTACAGGCATTTTATTCATTCAATTCATCCAGATTAAAGCTTAAATCCGGATGTATTTACTTTGAATTTATATAATTTACATCCGAGTTTAAGTTTTAATCTGGATGTATCGAGTGAATAATATGGCGGTAAGTATCTGTTTTCATTTCCATTTTACTGAAAATCGCTACAGTGCAATCGTTAGGTTTTATATTCGTAAAGAGATTCCACCCACCCAAAATCTACCGATGTGCCAGTTTCAATAAATATTTTTTCAATTCATCAAGAAAAATTATGTATTTTTTGGGAGATAGATTGATTTTAAAAGTGTGATATGAAAATCACCCCTTTCGTAGTACCGAATGTACATCTCGGTTTCAATAGTCAACACATATTTTTATATTTCATTCCTGCTAATATGTTAAATGTAACATTTTTATTCCTGGACTTAACTCTGAGTTAGCAGACTTTCCAAATAAATTGAATTCAAGTAAACTTAAAGGCAACTTTTTAGTTTAGAATTTTCAGTTGTTAGACATTTGAATGTAATTAAGCGTGATAGTTACATAAGCTATTAACACGTAACTCAAAGTAAATTACAAGGTAACCCAAAACAGAATCAACTAAAAAAAGGCGACGTATATATATAAATTTCCTATGTAGCTGTCTTGAGGCCAACTTGAATTACCCTTTGTTTTGATGGATAGACACAGTACTCGCGTTTTAATATACATATTTTGTTTTTTTTTTTTGCTATTTTTTTTTTGTTATTTTTTGTTAAAAGTAGATTTTTTCTGCATTTAATTTCAATTCAACTCAAAGCCAATCGTTCAACTCATGGATCAAAAATCTAATCCAAATCGATCCTTACATGATTTAAAAATACGAGGGAGGTCCGATAAGTACTTAGCTTCATGGTGTCAGTATCGCAAGAGAGATTTATTATCGTCTAGTACATTATTATCGCCTAGGTACTGTCAAAATATCTGAATCGGATTCATAGTTTTGTATTGGAAGCCAGCTTGTCAGCGAATTTTAGAAAAATGGAAAAGTATTGCGGTTGGTAATTCGATTCTTGTTTTTGGAAGGGAAATCGCGCAGCGAAATCAAAGAGCGCTTGAATGCTGTGTACGGTAACTCTTCTCCTTCGATGGCGACCGTCAAAAATTGGTATAATGAGTTTCAACGTGGTCGCACATCGGTTTTTGAAACCAGGGCCAGATTGGTTGAATTGCACTACCAACTGCTGCTCCATCCACTGTGTTTTTCAGTATTGGCCCCGTGCGACTTTTTTTGCTTGCAAACTTGAAAAAATTACTTGCCGGCCAGAAATTTGAGTCGAATGAGGAGGTCATCGCCGCCACGGCAGTCTACTTTGACCTCGAGAAAACCTATTTTTCGGATGGAATAAATAAGTGTTAAATAAGTTGGAGCATCGCTCAATCAAGTGTTTCGAGCTAAAAGGAGACTAAATTGAGAAATAAATCGCCACTTTTCCAAAATTTTTGTTTTAAGTACTTATGGAACCGCCCTCGTATTTTGTGTGATCAGTAAGAGTATATAGCATATCTTTGTTTATTCCATATATCGACCACATTGAATTTTTATTTCCTTTTATTTTCATTATTAAAAGATTCTCTCTTACATGCTTACAAAATAAAATGCACGACTGGGTCGCACGAACTTGCTCCTATGTAATCGACTGGGAATTTTAAAAACGAATGTTATTGAGAAAATTGTTCATAAGGATAAAATTAATTTTTAAATTCTTTTAGTAGTAACAGAATGCTATGCAAATATGAATTTATGCAAGAACAAAAATTATAAGTCCTTGTAGTGGTTTCTTTAAAAGAAGCTTTTATATACAAACTTTTTAAAAGCTTTTTAAGAAAAAATTTTGGTACGCAAATTTAAAGTTTTTATTATTGTTCGAATAAAAATTAAATTTACGAAAAGAAATATTAACCCATTTCGGAGATATCGAATTTTCAAAAAAAAAGAAAAAAATAGATTTTTTTTTTCAAAAATTCACAAAATATTTATTTTAAAGTTTTGAAATGCAATGTGTTTTAGACTTTTTAGAAGCTTCTCTATAAAAATTTTCATTAAGATCCGTTATGTGGATAATGAGAAATTCAAAATTCGAAAAAATGGTTCTATGGTAGGTACAAGCTGTAATATCTTAATTTCAAAATTTTTTTTATTAAATTAAAGATCGTAAAAATTAATTGAAAGAAAAAAAATTTTATCAAAATTCTAGGTGCCGTTTTCGAGAAAAATACGATTTTTGAAAACCATTTTTTTTAATTTTTTAGCATTTGTATGGTAGGTACCTTAATTTTTAGGTAAAATAAAAAATTTTGTTTCACATCTTGTAGATCATATTGAAAAACTTTTATTTATCAAGTATAAAAAAAATCTAGCATGGGGTTTTCGAAATATTGAGTTTTGAAAAAAAAATTTTGAAGTTTTTTTTTAAAATCCAAAAAAAATTTTTTTGAAAATTTGAGTACACAATTCTATTTATGTTTTTGGGGAGCTTTAGAAAAAAAAAATGATGAAAATCGGTTGAACCGTTTTTGAGAAAATCAAAAACAAAAAAAATGGTTCCATGGGGGGTACCCTCAATAACCATTTTTCGGAAAATTTTTTTCAACCAATACCTAGATTTAATTAAATGAAATTTTTCTGTATCTTTATTTTTAAAATCTGTTGAACAGTTTTTGAGAAAAAAAAATGTTTATAAAATTTCGAAAAAAATTCGTATGGGGGGTACCGTTATTTTTGGTCTTAAAAAAAAAGAAAAAAACGTGTGGGGGGAAAAAATTAAAAATGATATGTACCAAGTTTAAAGAAAATCGGCCGAGTCGTTTAGCCTGTAGTCGAACAGACAGACAGACAGACAGACAGACAGACAGACAGACAGACAGACAGACAGAATTGCGAGACCCACTTTTTTAGTCTTCGATATCATCGTAATGTCAACTTTGATCAAAATCTCGAGTTAGATTTTTTTTACGAATGCATAACTTGCCTTATAGTACCAGAGGCGTATTTAAGGATTTGGCGCCCCGGGCTGATAAATTTTGCCGCCCTTTAGAACAATGAAAATAATAATAAAAAAAAAAAACACAAAATGCGTAATATTTGATGTTTTCAATTTTTTGTGTGTATATTCCTTACAAAATTCATTAACAATAGATTCGTTATCTAAATTTTTTGTCAGTTCAGCTTCTATATTTAATAAAGCTAAACTATTAAGGCGCTAATGCGAGACCTTAAATAGGTTTTTATTCGTTTCAATACGGAAAACGATCTCTCTGCACTACAATTCGTAACTGCAGTAGAGCTGTGTCAATCAGGATCGATTCGATTTTTTCGATCCGATCATCGAAAAGTATTGATGATCGAAATCACAAATTCTCATTTTAATCGATCCCAATCTCAATCATTTAGATGATTCTCGTTTCTCGATTTTCTATTTCAATCTCAATCATTTCAATGAGACTCGATCTTTAATATCAGTTAACTCGATTAACCATGATTTACTCGATTCGATTTGGTGTTATTTGAGGTATCAGGGGTGGAATCGCGTAAGGAGATAGTTGATTGTCAATTTTTTGACTGTCATTTTTAATATAGCTGTCTCTATCATATCAATAAAGAAATATAGAGAGAGCGATTGTCAAAACGAAAATCAATTAATTTAGTGATCACTTTACTCTTACGCGATACGGGCCCAGGATCTGGTATGTTTACTCTGGGAATTGAACTAGTAATGAGATTTATCGAATACAATAAAACCCGCTTAAGAGAAACGGCAAAATGTCACAGTCTTTCTTTCACTTAAGCGGGTTTTGCACTTAATCGAACCCCGCTTAAGTGAAAAATAATTTTTTCTAAGCGGAGTTCGGATAAGTGAAAAAAAAAAATTTAAAAATTTCATTAAGCGGAGATTTAATGCTAGAAACAATAGGTGCGTTTTATTATTCACAAATATATCTGGATTCGGATCTGGATCTTCCCTTGAAAATAAAACGTTACGGATCTTAGTGATAGCAGTGTTATAAGTAGGTCTCTTTTTATCCTTGGGTTTGTAAATTTTCAACTATTTCTTGTCTTTTTTCTTTACACTATAGCTTACACTACCTTACCATTAAAATCCATCTACTCGCCAGTGTGATAACTGATTTTCGGATCTTTGAAATAGATCCCGATAGAAAACAGGATCCCAAATTGTTTTTGTAATACATGTTAAAACTTAATCCAGATACGGATCCAGACAGATTTGTGAATAATAAAAATCTTTTGGACTTGCCTTGAAAGAAGTTAAATACGAGTAAAACAACGATTAAATAACACAAAAGTAATTTATTGAAAAACGAAAACCAGCAAATTTTTGTTCTGTTCGATTCAATTTTTTTTTCACTTAAGAGAGTTTTTTTCAATGAAAAATATTAAAAATTAACTGAAAATATGATTCAGTTATCCGGGTTTTTCGCTTAAGCGAGTTTCACTAAAGCGGAGTGTTTTAGAGAACTTGGTCGGAAAATACTTGAGGATGAAAAAAGTGTTTCAGGTAAGCGGGTTTTTCTCTAAAGCGGGTTTCTCTTAAGCGGGTTTTTATGTTACAACTTTCGACTAACATATGCGATAGTATCCAATAGTTAATTTATTCGATAATACCAAGTCATTCAGTGACTATTAGTCCTAAAATTGATCTTTTAAGGAGCAACAAATGAAATCTCTTTATCTTCTTAATCAATTGACATAGTAGCCATCATGTGATGTCAATTGGAATTTTATGGCCTACAATATAGAGTATTTTGTGAAAGCCTCAACTCAATCTTACAACGAAATCAAAATGAAAGTCGAATCAGAACAGTATTGAACCATTTGAGGAAATGAAAATGATCGAATGATCGATCGATTCAAATGATGGAATCATTTTCGTTATCGATTGTTGAACGATTCGATCATTTCAAATGAACGATTTACACAGCTCTACACTGCAGTGCACAAGTATATTCTTAAAGCAACCTCATCATATAAAAATGCTTCCTTCAATTCTTTTTCTCTTATATGAAGGCTAAGCTGCCTTAAACTCATATTTTCAGTGTTGTTTTGGCCCAGAAAATGTTTAAGTAAGACACACTCTTTTTGAAAATCGTCCCCAAGATCAACGGGAACGGGGTATAATTTCTGAAGAGTGGTTGCATTTTTTCGAATTGCTTCTTCACTCTTGTGATCAAGCTTAGATACAAAAATAAAACCATTTGCTTTTGCTTCATAGGATGAATTTCTTCTCTTCAGCGCACTCAATAATTGGTCGCAAATAGGAATGAATGTATTTATTTTGAAATTTTCACGATCACAAAAAAGAACCTCCCTTCGCGACACTCATCATCTCGTTTTTTCCTCTTGACGATTCTTTTTTGGTCCATTTTGTAATTTTAAGATTTTTTTCTTTTTCCCATCTCTTCAAAAACATCAAAGCATTCTCCTTTTTCTTTCACAAACGATATGAGTGCCTCGTAGAGCCCGGACACAGTTTCAACGTCTGTATCAACGCCTTGATTTTTTTTTTGATACAATATTGAATTGCTTGAGTATAGAACCCCAAAATTAAGACAATATTTCTGTCTCAAGGGACTTCAATTGGGACAAGTGAGCACGATACTAAAAACATAAAATAGGTATTCGACGATTTTACGAGGGCGGGTCAATAAGTCCGTGACTTTTGGAATAAAACAGATTTTTTGATAAAAAAATAATTTTATTTTTCAACGTAGTCTCCCTTCAGCTCTATACACTTTGTCCAACGCTTCTCCAATTTTTTTATCCCTTCCAAAAAAAATGATTTGTCGAGGTCCTCAAAATAGGCCTTTGTTTGCGAGATGACTTCATCATTGGATTCAAATCTTCCATTTCTTCAGGTTTGGGAACGAGAAGTAGTCGCTCGGAGCCAAATCTGGAGAATAGCGTGGATGAGGGAGCAATTCATAGCCCAATTCATGGATTTTTGACATGGCAACTGCACATGTGTGCACCCTTGCATTGTCTTGGTGGAAAAGAACTTTTTTCTTGGCCAAATGAGGTCGGTTTTTCTCAAATCGTCATTGAATCGATCCAATAAGATGGCATAATATTCCCCATTGATTGTTCTTCCCTTTTGAAGGTAGTCAATGTGGATTATTCCGCGTGCATCCCAAAAAACAGTCGCCATAACTTTATTGGCTGACAAACCCACCTTTGGCGCCGATTCACCCTTAGAAACCCACTGTTTTGATTGTTGTTTGGTCTCTGGTGTGTTGTGATGGATCCATGTTTCGTCCACGGTTACAAAACGGCTCAGAAACTCTTCGGTCGGCCAACACCATATCGTGAATTTTTTCGATTGTTTCGGGTGTAGAGACCTCAACTGGGCGTCCAGGACGTTCGGCATCTTCAGTGCTTGTACGGCCACAACGAAATTCAGTAAACCACTTTTTTACCATTGAAATCGATGGTGCATAGTCCCCATAGTATTTATCAAGCTCAGCATTGGTCTCGGTAATGGTTTTTTTTCGCAAGAAATAATGCTTAATAAGCACACGAAATTCACTTTTTTCCATTTTCTCCTCAAATTAGTGAGTAGTCTGAGAAAAATAGCTGTCAAACACAAACTAACTGACGCAGCAAGTTTAAATTTTGACAGGAGTCAACTGACAGATGCCTGTTGACAGGAGCAGGGTTTCAGTAAAGAGGTCAGAAATTCAAAAAGTCACGGATTTATTGACCCGCCCTCGTAACTTTAGTAAAATGTTAGAGATAGCATGATGCTAAATTTGATTAAAATTTTGCGCCAATAGTTTGTCCTTCGAAACGAAGGGAAGGGTATTTGTATATAGGGACACGAGTCAGCCAAAACTAAAAAAATTGAGGCATGATTTACTAGGTATATAAACATTAAAAATTTGTGTGTGACCTTATGTCTAGAATCCGGCTTGATGGATTTTTATAAATTTTTTTTTAATAAAAAGGGACTTTTTGTAAGTGGCTTAGAAAAAAAATTAAGATCCGTTCTAGCCCATTTTTGTAGAGCTACATAGCAACAAGTGTTTTTTTTTAGATAAATGTTTTCGTTTCATTGGAATTTGTTCCAAAGAATAGGTACATGTCTGTAAATATTTTTACTATGAATTTTCATTATAAAAAATCGTTTATAAAAAATAAGAATAGTAAATGGTGAAAAAAGTGAGTGACATGTTACAGTGAACTCTCTCACAGCCGGACACTCACAGCACTGAAAAAATTGTCATGCTTGAAAAACTCAAAAAATCGCATTTTTTTTTAAATATTTGTATTTTTTGTTTACCTTCAAAAATATTGTAAATTAGACAATTGTTATGGGCGGCATGCCCCTTTTTTCTTGTATGTTTTGAAAGTTCAATCGCTTCAAAAAATATTATAAATTGGCCAATTGCTTGGGGCGGCTTGCGCCCTTTTGCTTGTATGTTTTGAAAGTTCAATCGCTTCAAAAAAAATATTATAAATTGGCCAAGCGCAAGCCGCCCCTAGCAGCCTTGCCGCCCCGGGCTGTAGCCCTTTTAGCCCTAGGGTAAATACGCCCCTGTATAGTACCTATAAGTCGCAAGTAAAAAGTCAATGATGATATTATTTTGTTTGAAAAGATGAAATTAAGGAAATGACTAGGAAACACAAGAGGAGAAAGAAGATTAGTATTAAGCATTTCTTTTTAAAAATTTATGAAAAAAATATAACTTGAAAATAAAATATGTATATACTATACTTTTATGAACATAAAATGAAAAGTGGCTTAGGCAAAGAAATAGTTTCATTCGTCCATTACTTAAATTTGGATTTTTTTTCGAATCATGATCTTATATCATTTGCTTGCTTTATTTTAGTATTCAGCTTGAGGGTTGCAGTCATATTATCGGCTTGTTTTATAATAATAGTTTTTTATTAAAGGAATAAGGGGTTTACTAGCTGTTATTCGAAGCTTTTTACTAAGGAGCTTACTTATAAGGCATCACTGGTGTTACTCTGTCGAACAATGACTGTAAACCTGATGAGACTTTTTTTGTAAACATACCTTTTTCCTAAGCCACAAGCATACTTCTTTTTAAGCGAAGTTCATACCCCATGACCTACATACTCGTATAAACTAACCTACATGCTTCCAATGGCCCGTGGGCACACTGATTACAATCACATGATCTAAATCTGTTCTTTATATTAAAATGAAAATGATTATTACAAAATTAGAGCCCACCATTGCTTAGATTAATTACCCACATCAACGACTGCTTTTTCAAAAATTTGTGTGCAAGCTTTCAGAAATGTTTTTATATAGATTTAATGATAAAATCCAACTAAGTGTGGTCCTTGTTTTAAATTGTTCTGTTTTGTTTTAAATGAATTTTTAAAAATTAAGCTATATTTTTTTTTGTTATTAAAAAAGTACAAGAACTACTAGGGATACTCTAAAATGTACATATGTACTTTGATGTGTGGCATCTAAAAAAAAAAAAAACTATTTTTTTTTGGTTTTTTAAAAGTTCTTATAGTGCAATTTTAACTGCAGGGTGGTAACGCTGGTACTGTTTCGATTCAAATTGAAACGAATAACTAAGGCAATACGCTGCAACTGAAACAAAAATGTCCTATCTTCCCTGTCATGATAATCTTTGTTGGACGTATTATAGCAGATAAGATTTTAAAGTATGACACTTGATTTGTAAATAGTTTTTAAAATTCTATGGAAAAGGTATCTCGAAAACCAAGAATGTCCCTTCATTGCTTACACGAATTTAAATTTATGCAAAGAAATATTAAAAAAAATGTTTGCATACACAAAATGTTCAAAATTGCTTAACACACTTTCGAAAAAAAAAATTCTCTATTGAAATTTTAACGTGTTTTTTATCAAATTTAGAAAACGTGATCTTAAGAAAATTTAACCCATTTTTGATATTGAATGTATATTTTTCAAATGATTTTTTGTTTTGTTACAATACAATGCAAAAGCGATTTTATGACAAGTACTGTTTCATTTTTATTTTCAGATACAACTAGGAAGCAAGTCACTTAAGATTCTAAGATTCTAGGTCGAGGTTTAGTCAGAAATATAGAATAGCGAATTGCACATTGCACTTTTTCATATCAAAGTTAATTTGATTAAAATCTCGAGTTTGATATATGAAACCAAAACGAATGCTATAATATCTTGTAAGTTCATATTATTGCAATTTCTAAAAAAAAACAACAACAGAATACAAACCAAAATCGTTGATAACAGTTATGGTTTAATTTGTTTATCGAAATCGATGGAGCCCATAGTAAATAAAATGCACGACTGGGTCGCACGAACTTGCTCCTATGTAAAAGACTAGGAATTTTTAAAACGAATGTTATTAGAGAAAACTGTTCATAAGGAAAAACTTAATTTTTTAAATTCATTTAGTAGTAAGAGTTAAAAACAGAATGC
Source organism: Chrysotoxum bicinctum (assembly GCA_911387755.1). Lineage (NCBI taxonomy): Eukaryota > Metazoa > Arthropoda > Insecta > Diptera > Syrphidae > Chrysotoxum > Chrysotoxum bicinctum. The sequence goes on from OU426988.1 coordinate 140,958,729, forward strand.
TATGCAAATATGAATTTATGCAAGAACAAAAATTATAAGTCGTTGTAGTGGTTTCTTAAAAAAATAGCTTTTATGTGTATACAAAATTCTTAAAAGATTTTTAACATCTTCAAGTTTTTACTATTGTACGAATGAAAATTAAATTTAAAAAAAATATCAAGCCGTTTTTGAAATATCGAATTTTCAAAAAAAAATTATTTTTTTTTTTTTTTAAATTCAAAAAATATTTTATTGTAAGTTTTGAAATGTAATGTTTCTTAAACTTTTAAGAAGCATCTCTTTGAAAAATTTCATTTAAATCCGTTATGTCGATAATAAGTAATTCAAAATTAGAAAAAAATTTTCTATGGAAGGTACAAGCTGTAATATCTTAATTTATTTTTTTTATTAAATTAAAGATTGTAAGAATTAATTGAAACAAAAAAATTTTATCGAAATTCTAGGCGCCGCACAGTGCGTCGACTAGTGGACAAAAATAGGAAAAAGTAAAAATGCAAATAATGTACTATGTTTATGCTCTAAATCTGTTTGAGAACATCTTGAACTACTCGTACTTAAGTTTAATTTTGTTTTGTTTTTGTTTTTTTCTTCTTCCTGGATTAGCGGGACTTTTATGAGCAATTGATATACTTTAAGCTGCAATGTAATTGAAAGTTGCAATTTTGTGCGAAGTAGCTTAGCTTAGATACTTTGACCGCAGGTATGAGTTGTTGTTTTGAATTTTTCTTATAAATTTGATTTTTTGTGATTTTTTGAAAAATACTCTTTTTTGAGGCTTACACATTGTATAAAGTTAAGCTTTTATAAAAATATTAGCAAGCTGCAGCAAAATATTTTATGTCATTATGTTCTGTTGTTATCGTGCTTTGAGAAAATGTTTAAGTTTCGTGCTACTTCTTGCTAACCTTCAAAATATTTGACTTTTGTAGGGCAAGGTCAAACCATACAAAATAAAAAAAAAGTCAAAAAATGGATTTCTTTTGATAAAAACACAAAAGTTGAAGGTGTTTTTGAATTTATATTGAATGATTTAAGAATTAAAGGTTGTCCGGTGACAAGTAAGAAAGATTTTGGTAGAAAAAGTATGCCTTCTTTTCAAAAATCTTGAACGTAGGTGGAAGGCTTCTACACGAAATGGTGATCATTTTGCGAGACGCCACGGAGTCTTTTTGAGAACTTCTTTTATTTTTCTAAATATTTTTCTTAATTTTCTGGAAAATTCATCATCTTGTAAATAAATTGTTCAAAAGTAGATTGGGTCTCATTGTTGACAAGCCTAAGTTGGGATTTGGGTCAACAAATTATGGAATCACGGCAAGAAGTATTTTTCAGAATTCGAAAATACTCGTAACTGCAGAAATAATAAGACTTGATGAAGAATTCATATGTACATACATTTTCAGTCGTATTAAGAGTCTTAGCGTTAGGATTTTCTATGCAATTTCTTCTTTTGAAATACCTTTAGGCAGTTGTCTGAAGAAGCACTAGAGTCATAAATAATTACGGAAAAATCACCTCTCCCACAAGAAAATAATCCCGGATTAATATAAACGAAGACCTCTTGACAACATAACTTTTAAAGTCTGATCATTTCGAACTTCAGACAGATTTAAGACCTTCAAAAGCTGACCAAAGCGATGTCAGGCCATATATCAAAATCTTTCTTCGTAATTGTTTGTTTTTCAGTTTTTCCTTTTGTTATTACTTTTTTTATGAATAACTATTTTTGTCAACAATAAAAATATTCATTCTATTTTGCAAAATATTTTATGCCGATATAATCCGTGTTTTTTTTTTTTTTTGCCTTGGGAACATGAATGCATTCCTACTAACCTTTAAAATATTACAACTTTTGTGTAACGTACAAATCATAAATTTTTTGAAATGTTTGCCTTCTAACTAATAATAATAAAATTTTTTTATCACACACATCAATTCTGGACACTTTTTTTCAATATCGTAGGAGAAGTTAAAAAAAAAAAACAATTTTATAAAAAAGTGGGCGTGGCAGTGGGCGTACTCCACAATTTTCTTGATTTATAATTTACTTAACTAACCAGAATATTAATACTTGAATTCACTATCGTGCGAAAGCTTCTGTTTAACCAGTTTTTTGTCAGCAGTAGGCGTGGAAAGGGGCGTGAAAATTCCTCAAATTGAGTAAAATCCCTTATTTAATGCATTTACCAACCAATTTTGGTGCACAGTTACCTTATTTTTGAAAAAACGATTTTTGTCCACTACCACCATACAATCGACGCACTGTGCGCCGTTTTGGAGAAAAATACGATTTTTGATAACCATTTTTTAACATTTATGTGGTGGGTAGATAAATTATTTTTTCTCACATCTTGAAGATTATATTGACGAACTTTCATTTATAAACTTAAAAAAAAAATATAGGACAGGGTTTTCGAAATATTGAGTTTTGAAAAAAAAAATTTGAAATTTGTTTTAAAAATCCAATTTTTTTTTTTTTGAAAATTTGAATACACAATTCTATTCAAATTTTTGGGGAGCCTTAGCCAAAAAAATATGATCAAAATCGTTGGTACCGTTTTTGAGAAAATCAAAAACAAACAAAATGGTTTTTTGGGGGGTACCCTCAATAACTAGCTTTAACTAAAAGAAATTTTTTTGTATTTTTATTTTTTAAATCTGTCGAACAGTTTTTGAGAAAAAGAATATTTTTAAAATTTCAAAAAAAAAATCTTATGTCAGGTACCGTTATTTTTGGTCTTAAAAAAAATAAGAAAAAAAACGCTTTGGGGAAAAAATTAAAAAAGATATCTACCAAATTTAAAAAAAATCGGCCCAGCCGTTTAGGCTGTAGTCGAACCGACAGACAGACAGACAGGCAGACAGGCAGACAGACAGACAGAATTGCGAGACCCACTTTTTTAGTCTTCGCTATCATCGTAATGTCAACTTTGATCAAAATCTCGAGTTCTATTTTTTTACCAATGCATAACTTGCCTTAAAGTAACTAGAAGTCGCAAGTAAAAAGACAAAATAAGAAAACCATTCTAGGACAAGTGAGGCTATCAGTGCAATAGTGGCGTAACCCACTTTTTTTCAAAAATGAGTTTTTCATAAAAATGGATCTCTTAATATATCTTTTTTTACAAAACTAGTTTTATGCAGCTATCTACACTCAAAACTAGATGGTACTCAAAAAGGTGTTATTGCATTTTATAATTTGATCATAGTTTGAGTGTAATAGTGGCGTAACCTTCATACTTCTCTTAGAAACTGTTTAGATTCTACGCCCGCCATGAAATGAGTGAACAGAAATGAAATGAAAAGAAAACTGAAAGCGCTAGGCAGGGGCTGAAGCAAGATTCGGAAATGGCTAAAGTATCTACAGTTACTTTGCTTTTAACTTTTGATTTCATGAAGACCCTTCCAACTCACTATATTAGGTACAAAAGACAACTTTGGACCCTTTGCTGCGGCATACATAATATGGGTACTGAAAAAGTTCACATATATATTGAGCGTCAAGGGGCTTCAAGAAATAGGATCTTGTCTTATGAATTATCTTAAGAACGTAGGAAAGTCTAAAAACATTATTATGTATTCTGACCAATGTGGGGCCAAAACAGAAATACATATAAAACTTTCACTGTTGTGCTAATTTTTGGTATCGCATCCCGAAATCGGCCATCAAAGATATCTTCGCCTCAGATGATTGTATTAACGTCATTTCTTCGGCCAGAAAGAGAAACCCATTTGAAATTGTGAAAATGACTTCATCTGATTTTTTTTTCCACAAAATCTCTCGAAGAAAATATCACAAATAGGAAACTGTCCATTTCAAATTCCAAGGTTGAATGCCTTAAAATTCAGCGGTTATACATTTCGAAAAAAGTAAACCATTTTCAATTTTTTTATAAATATTCTAATGAAATTGATGTTTTACTCGAAGAAGTAAATGTAAAAAAGAGACAATCCGTTAATATTAAAAAAACTCAACCAGCTTGAACAACCTAAAATAAACGATAACAAAAAAGAAAGACTTAATTGAACTTCTTCAATTTATACCACCGATCCATCACTTTTTTATAATACTTAATTTTAAAACGTCAACAAGTGTTCCAATCGAAATATTTGACAATTTATCAAACGAGGATTAAAATCATTAAAAAAACAAGTAAAAATGTACATTTAATTTTTTTTTGTTAAAATATGAACTATGAGACAAATAAAAAAATATACATATATAATAAGTTTGGGTTAAAAGATGTTTATTCAAGTAAAATATAATTTAAAATGAACGAAAACAATAAATAAAAATCGTTACTACGAAAAAGTTTAATGTTCAAACAATTAAGTTCATAACAAAAAGCATTAAAATAAAGTAGTATTTTACAATACATAATATAGTATTTTCAACATCACATACAAAATATAAAGAAATTCATTAAAGAAAAAATTAGTCTCAGATTAATTATCAAGGCCAAGAAAAATAAATTAAACCATTTAACTACTGTCAAATTAGACTACTTTCTTAAAAAATTGGTAAATTTTTGCAAAAGATATCCCATTTTGCGACCGACCAAACTAACAATCCTGAAGTGAGTATACAAAATGTTTGTTCTAAAATTCATAATCACGCATTTTTACGCATTCATTAGCTGATAAGCCATAGCTCTCTTATCCTTAACACTACACCAACCTATGTTTTTTATAATATATCCAACAATAAACAGTCTCATCTACGTATATCTTCTTCAAACACCTCATCTTATTCTGCACCCAGTTCTTCATCCTTCCCTGCATCGATTACCTCTTCATATACAAATATGACATCATTTATTGACAACAAACCATTAATTCAACTGATTTTCGCCACGCTCTCTCCAGGCTAACAGATACAAAAAATATATGTAAGCATTCGTATCTTCTTGGTGTTCTTACGCCATAAATCAGATTCGGTTTGCCAAAACAAAAAAAAATCGGTAAAACAAATATAAGCGTCATGGTTTCCATTCAGCAGGAAGGTCTCTTCACAGACATGTCCAGTTTCATGAACATCTATATATGAAATTTTTTTTTTTTTTTATAATCTACTTGCGCTCAAGGGATTATGATTACCCTTTAAATGTTTCAACACAGCGCGGGCGTGAAGTTAATGAAGAGAAAGAAGGATAGGAAAGATGTGTGGCACGATGTTCTGAGACTGTTGGTGGTTGTCTCAGATATTTTTATCTCCAGGGATGACGGCTGAGCTAAAGCGGAGAAATGCCGTGTCTTATTTCTATGTCGCTTATAATTCACATTATTTTATTCGTGTTCATCCTTGTTGGGCATACTAGTTTAACTCAATTACATGTTGTTAGTGTTATGCCTGAACAACATGTATTGAGTAAACCAGCAACCCATTGATGATAATTTTTAGAAGGTTTTTTAATGGAATTAAAGCGACATAGACGACGGCAGGGATCGAACCTGTCATCATGAGGTTGACAGGCGAGCACACATCCATCGCGCCACGGCCACCCCCGAATTTTTATATGTCGCCCCAAAAAGTAACGAGTGATTTTGTTCGTTCGGTCAGTTGGTATCACACCTTCAGAGCAGCAGAGCTTTAGTTCTAGTTCTTCCTCTGCGCTCTGCTACACATTGTCAAAACTCCCTCTTTTCTTTTATTACCAGATCGTGAGAGGTCGTTCCCTTATGAACCCATGCAGTTTTGCAACAAACTCATTGTCTACCCTTTGAAATCTACGCTCTAATCCCTAATATTAACAATCAGGAATTGTATCCATCTTCCTTTAAGGGTAGGTGTCCATTGAAAAAATAGGTTAGACTTTTGCGCTAAGCTGTATAACTTTCACAATTTTACGAATATTTCAATGAAATAAACGGTCATCGATTAGAAAAATGTTATTCAAAATACTTTTGCAGTTTTGAAAAAAATATAAAAAAATTGTGTGCCCAGAAACTGCCACACAAGTGGAAAAATCATACATTTTAGTAAGGTCCTTATTCAAATGATAGGGAAATTCCGAAAATATTACTTTTTTATTTTTTTTATATTTTTTTTATAGAAACAACATATTCCCAAATCACGTATCGTTCTTCTTTTTTTATTCTGTTTTATTATTTATTCAAAAAAAAATATATAAAACTATGAAAAACTAAGGAAATTCGCATAGTGGTATGAATGCTCTACTGGATAAAACTTCATAAGTATAAAAGATAACGAAGTAAAATTCACTCTTGTACAAAGCCAATAAGTATGTGCAATTACGTTAATTTTTTTTTTATTTGGTTTTTTATTTTTACAGTAACTTTTTACTAACAAAAGTCAAAAAATATACATTTTTTTACAAATATTTTGTTCTCTACCCTGGGAAATTGAGAGTTATATTTTTTAATTTTTGGAAATAATTTTTTAATCAAAGATTTATATTCCCTGAACAGCGTATCGTTCTTAAAAATTTAATAAAACTCATCTAAAGTTCAAAAAAATGCAATTCAATATGACAGTATTTGTAATGCATTTGCAAGAAAAGTTTTAATAATACAGTTCTCACATATTTTTTTTATTTTTTTTTGATATTTTATTTACTAAATTCAAAAATACAAAATACTTTTTACACTCAATATTTATTTAATTTTATTTTTATAAAAGAGGTCTATTTTGCATTTTTTAACAAAAAGTTCCTTTGCACACGCACACAAGTAAGTTTTCAGTTCACAAGAATGCCACTGCAATATCAGCGCTTTGAAAGAGAAGTTTTTGTATTCTCTGTGCAAAAGAATTTTGTTCGCCCATCCGCTCTCTTGATTCTTTTTTTTTGTCTGGGCTCATTTAGTTTTTTATTCTTGTTTATGACTTGTCATCTTGCATCTCGTATTACAAGAACACAAAAAATAAAAAAAAACGTGTGAGAAATGATTGTTTTTAGTAGGTATATGATGCAATGACCATTCCACATTGTCGGAGGTAGGGTGGAAAAATGTTCTTTGTGTATGTATAAAAAAGAATATAAGTAGGTTATCACACATTCGCTGTCATAAATTTTGTTTTATTGTATTTTTTTATTTGCGATCTATCATCATTCTACTGGTTTTTTGTTTGTTTCTTCTATGGAAAGTCATTTTAGGTACACACATAGTAATAAATTGCGATGCATAGTGATCTTCATTTTTTTTTTGCCAAAGGGTGTGTACATGATGGAAGAAAGGAAATCTGCGATGTTGTGTATAGAATAAGATACATAAGTATGCATATAAGTGTCTACAATAGATTTTGTGTTGTTTTTTCCGATAGGTAGGTTCATAGGTAGGTGCAACGCCTTGTATTGATTTGGTATCGTAAGGATTGTTTTGATTTAATTTTGCGTATAGGTAGGTAATGGATGTATCAAAAATATATTAGATAAGTACATGTTAATCCTTTGAATGAACGCAAATTGCATTTCACTGTAAGCGAATACGCAACAACCAAGGGATATGGCAAGTGGATGGCGCCAAAATATTATGTACAATATTATGCAGGTATCTATTAATCTAAATACCTATGTACATATTTATATAAATAAGTTAAGAAGGAAAATTCGATCACTTTTTGTTTTCGGTGGTGACGTATTCCACTGGTAGAAGAATGGTGAAAGTATGTAGAAAGAATATGGGAAGTGCGCTTCTTTTATGTATTTCTCTTGGTTTTACATAGGAAGAGTTGTCTCCTTTATTTCAATATGTCATGGTGATAGATAATACTCTCGTTACAGTTATTTTCTATTTTATACATTATATATTATTTTGTACATACCTATAAATCTTTTTTTGCAACAACTGCCTCCAAAAACAAACAAAGGAAACAAAAAACTCAAGCAAAAAAAATTGATAAAAAGTAAGCAAATAGAAAATACATACATAATGTAATACCTACTTCGTTTTCATTAGGCCACATGATGTAATTTCGTTCAAAATTTCGAAATGAGATAATTTTTAAAAAAGGACAATAGGCAAATCTAGCCTAGTTCTAATCAGAACGACCTTTATATAATATACATATGTATGTTCATATATTCATTATTATCACTTAGTTTTTAATTTGTAAAAAAAAAACAAGTATTAGTTTTCCAATAATGTTGTTGGTATCAAAATTAAAAAATGATATAAAAATAAGAGCACATAATCACTGTACTTGACAGTACGTCCGAAATTGGGCGAAAATGATGAGCAGTCCTAGAAGTACGGGTATTACGGTTGAATTGTTTGAGGGGGAGAACGCAACTGGCTACTTCACTAGAGCACTGTTTATGAAAATTGCGGCGGTGCTCGAGAGATTCAACGGCCGCCTATAATTTTAAGAGCTTTCTTTTGAATTCTGTGCAAGAGACTAAAGAGGGGTTTTAGAGCACCTGCCTAGTGGGAATTACACTCGAGCTTTGGACGCATATAGGCCTTATAGATTACAGCCAGATTAGTAGGTGTAAAAAATTTCTTGCAACGTCGAAAGAAACCTAAACACTTGACAGCGTTTTTGGCCACGTAGAATATGTGATCATTCCATACAAGGTGGTCTGTAATGCACATACCGAGCACAGAGAGTTGTTCAGTTTCCTCAATGCAAGTGCCAAACAGCATTGAGTTTTCGAAGCTTTAAATTCTATACGTTTTTTGATTCCCCATTGGACAATGCTATCAAGATCAGAATTTGATGAGCTTATCATACGCTGCCGTTGGTAGTCCACATCCGAAGGACAAGGATGTGAATCTAAAAACGAATATGAAAAGCTGAGGTTACTGTCGTCAGCAAAACAATTAAGCGGAATAATATTCAGAAACTGTCGGAGACAAAACGGACCTCTGGGGCACACCAGCATTTATTTATTTATTTATTCATCAAGCAGAGACGCAGCTCTTAAAGACTACTTAGAACAATAGTAAATTTATATAAATAATAATAAATAAAACAAAACAAAAATAGAATGTACAATTAACATTAACCACCGAACTTTATTATTAATAACAATTTTTTTTAAAACAGTCCCTACTTAAATATAAATTAAAATCAATAGCATTACAAACAAAATTAGCTTGTCTTAAAAAGCGAGTTAAGAGTTCATTGATTCCATAATTGACCCTATGAAAGGGTACACAAAATAAACGATTATTACGTAATTCACGACATGGAACATGAAAGCCAATCAACGAAAGCAAGTAAGGGCAATTGATTTAATAATTTATTAAATCTCTGACAAGCATTACACCGAAATAAATACGTCGTGATTCTAGGGATTGAATGCCCAATATCAGATTTGAAACCGTCCAAAACTACTTTTAGTAAACGGTCTGAAAGGTAATTTCTAATCCAACGAAGAAGAGATTCATCGAATTACAAAAAAAAAGAATATCAAAACAATAAAAATACACAAATAAGTAAGTTTAAAAGCATAGGAACTCAACACACTGATGTGTACACGAATCCTATGTATGAAAATTTCGCTTGCATATGTGTTTTTAATTTAAAATTAAACTATATTTGAATATAGTAATTTAAATGTTATTTTTTATAAAAGAATGTTTTATAAATAAAATTAAATTAAATTTTTGTACACAATTTTCTTTAAAATTAAAAGAAATGTATTGACAATTTTAAGTATTTAAAAGTATACATTTAAGGAAAACATTTGTCGTATACAATATTATTTCAAAATCAAAGAATCTGCGATGTAAAAATTTTGATCGAAATCGGAAGAGTCGCAAATGAAAAAGTAGAAAATAAAAAGAAGGTTCTATGACAGGTACCGATAATAACATTTATTTTTTACCAAAGTGTGGACTGCATTGTTGGTACAGTTATCTATACATAATTTAAAAAAAAGCATGAGAGCCGTTTTCAAAATAATTATAATATTTCATAATGGCTGTATGGAAGGAACCGAGCTAAAGTAAAACAAACCATTTCAATTTCTCCTCTAGGCTGCAGATTGAGGTACAGAGTTGCAGATAGATGGAATCATTACTCTTTTGTGTTGTAATGTCAACCTATGAAAATTCCCAGTTCAAATTTGTCTAAAAGCAAGTAAAAAGTCATTTTAAAATCTACTTCGATTTTTCCCAATTTACTTCACTTTTTTCTTCAAATCTCCTTCCATTTTTTTCCGGAAGTGGTAACGTTGATAGGGACTTCAAGTCTAAGATATGTAACAAATGCAAAACTATGAAAATTGTTATCATTGTTTTTATTTTGATGATTAGGTACATAATATTCAGGAACAATAGATAATAAACGAATGGTTTGATCAACCAATTTCAAAATTGATAATCTGTTTGTTTAAAAAACAGTTTTCCACTTTTCTTAAATGAACGGTCAATTGTAAAAAATCAATTACCTATGTATCTCCATAAATTGTTTCAAAGAATCCATTATCTATAACGAATTTATTCATGTTTTCAAAACTGCCCATGCCCAATTTACCTTTTATGTTGTCAATTTTTACCTGTAAATTAGTGGTCAAAGACGGAACCACTTTTTAATCTGAAGCTATATTTTTTTGCACTTATTAATTTTATTAAATCATAAATAATCTCAAGACAATTAAGCTCTTTAAAAAATAAAAATTTAAAATGTTTAACTATGGATATTTTTTATTTTTAGAAACTCTGAAACAAGAAAAAGAAATATTTAAAACGCTTTTGGTTTCATCCCAATACGACCAAAAGGAGATTTATAGGTATAGGTACATAAGTAGTTACCATTATTATTTTTGAAAGGGTATTAGTTTACTTGGGTTAGGAAATTTAATAATTTTTTTAGTTGAGCAAGTTTTGAATTGTGAACTTTTTCCTAAAATTAATTGTCTACATTAAAAACAAATTATGAATATCAGAGCAAATTGCCCGGGTTCCTAATGTCTAAATCTGTGCTCCCTTTTCTTTATTTTTTAAAATATCCTGAAAAGTAAAAGTCCTAGAACCAACAGATTAACCTTGTATAAATACGCAAAGAATAAAAACGCTATCTACCTAAATGCAAAAAGTTTCAATTCACCTGCAACCAAAAATAAAACAGAAAACAAACCGTCTATTATTGTGTCTAATTGTGAGCGCTGAATGCAAAAAACTCAATTTGCCTTTCCTAAACCTCAAACAATCACGATTCACGAAAAATTATTTTTTCTACCCAAAATACAAAAGGAAAAAAAACTTTCATTTATCTTGTGCGCAATCCGAGTCAATTCCAAATCAAATGCTTGTGCGCTGCCTGTGCGGCTTGCCAGCTTGCCACTCGTGCCTTGTTCCCGTTTTCTGTTATTTTTTTTTTGATATTCTATTCCATCTTTCTCTATCTCTATGCGTGATGCGAAAAAAGAGGTATCCTGAAGAGACGAGACGAGCTAAATTTATTTTCTTAACACAAAAATTCTTAACTAAGAGAGCCATATTTGTACACCAATACATGTACACGTTTTTACATGAGATTTGAGTTTGCTTCTGAGGTAGACCTACCCTTAATGTTTATCGCGATGACGATCATAACCGACCTACTGATGATTCCCCTTGTCGAAGTGTACTACTAGCTATTCAAAACACACTAGATTAATCCCTAATGGCAATATCCTCTTCCCCTCATATCGACTATGTTTAAAACTTATGTTCAAGTCACGTTATATGTTGCTACATTTTGCCTTCACGACCTATTGAATTTTATGAACTTGCCATAATTGTAATTGATCATATAATAGGTCTATGTGACCGTATGATGATATCCTACTTTTCTGTGACTTTAACCTTCCTCATCTGAAATGGACCTTATCTGACGACGATTCATATTACGTTGCTTGCAATTTTATCTCTGCAAAGGAATGCCTCTTCGTAGATATCCTTGCCGACTCAAGCCTCTGTCAAGTTAGAGGCATTCCAAATTTTATGAATAGGCAACTAGACTTAATTTTCACAACAGATCCGATCAACTCTTCAGTCTCACGCAGTCCCCTTTCTCTATCTTCTATCGATAACTATCATCCCCCTCTCAGTCTAAATTTTTATCACGATTCTCCTTAACAGACTACTCCCCCCACAAATACATCTTCTCATGATTTTAATTAAGCTAATTTTTCTCAAATTAATGAACATATCACCAGTTTCCTTGAAATTTGACAGCCTTACTGTAAATGATGTAATAGGCATATTTTATAGAGAAATATTTAATTCTTTTTCTCTTCTTGTACCCTTTTCTTGACATAAGACTTTGTCTTCTTCCCCACCGTGGTATAATCAGAGGCTACGATCGTTGGGAACAAGAGGAATAATTTTTGGTCAATTTTCCTTCGTTCTCGATCTCCAACAACTGACTACTCTAATTATCTTGGTACTTATCTTCACTGTACCGAACTGAACAACTCCCTTTATCAAAGCTATTCAATGCAAGCCCAAAGCAATTTTGTTAAAGAACCCAAATCCTTCTTCCAAATTGTCAACTTTAAACGAAAATCCGATGGTTATCCTCCCTCTCTCTCTTTTTTGCTATTTTTTTAAAACAATCGTTTGCCGACGACTCCTTTATACATAATTTTAATTACTTCAATTATTTACTGAATTTCTCCTTCACCCCATTTCTACCTCTTACCATTGACCGATTTCTCAACAAAAATAAACGGAATCAACTCAATGATGAGCACATATATTCCCGCCCCAGATGGTATGCCTGCCATATTTCTCAAAAAATGTTCTTCAACACTCTCTCTTCCCCTCTCAAAAATCTTCGGGTAATCTCTATCTCAAGGAGAATTCCCACAGTTATGGAAGATCTCTAACATTTTAAGTTTCCGTTGTAAGTCTCTCATTTCCTCTAGACAACACGGCTTTCTCATGGGTAGGTCCACAACGACTAGACTAACCTTGTTGAATTCGTATCCTTTAGCATCTCAGGCTTAGGAAACGGAAAGGAAGTCGACGGTGCCTCAACAGTTTTCAGTAAGGCCTTTGAAAAAATTTCACACAAACATATGCTATTCAAACTGTCTACACTTGGGGTTGAACCTATCTTCTTATGATGGATTTTTTCTTACCTGAAAACCCGTTACTGCATAGATCTTCCTTCTCTAATGAATTCTTAGCTACCTCCGGGTTCCCACAAGTGAGCTGTTTAGGGCCTCTCCCTTTTATTCTTACTATTAAAGATGTTGAAATGATCATTAAACATCACTCTACGCCGACGTTACAAAGTTTTTCAAGACCATTTCTTCCACACAAAATGCCACTTTATTACAACTTGATCTTAACAGTTTCTCTGTCTGGTGCCTGAAAAAATTGCTTAGAGCTAAATATTTCCAAATGTCATTCAATCAGTTTTTCACGAAAACGCATCCAATCTACTCCCTGTCGATACATTCCCCATTATCAAACCGCTTTATCAAATCGCGACCTTTGTGTCTTATGTGATAGAGAACTCAACTTTCTCTTACATATTGACGAGATTATACTCAAAGCAAACTCAACACTATGCTTTGTGAAACGTTGGTTTAAAGAGTTCCCTGACCCCTACGTGACCCGATCTTTATACATAACCTTTGTTCGACCTCTTCTTTAGTACGCCACGCCTGTCAAGTATGATTCCCTTATCTATAAATTTATACATATATCCAGAATCTAGAGCATTTAACGTCGTTTCCTGTCTTGGAATAACCCTTTTATTTTAAATCCGTATCGAGACCGACGTCCGTTTATTAACTTGAATACACTGGAAGAACGAAGAGTTTGTCGACTGCACAACTCTCTACAATTCCATCTCTTTCAACACTAATTCCCGTTATATTAGAAATCTTCAGCTCTTCTGTCTGCATACTCACCGTCCTTCTTATGGCTCCAACGAACCTATTACTAGCGTGCTTCGGAGGATTGATTGTAACATTAGCTGTTTCGACTTCAACCTCAGTTCGCCCTGTCTGAAATTTTGTCTTAATCATCATCACCATTCCAATTCACTCCAATTCTAGATTTAAATGGTATATTTAAGTTAGATTAAGAATTAGCTTGTATTAAGATTAACAAACTAATAAAAATGAACTGTCAGATATAAGGTCTTCGGAGATTGAAAAGAATAAAGCTATAAACGTTTATAGCATATCTACATATATGTAGGTATATAAGTCACCTATTAATTTCCAGATTTTAAGTTCTAAGAAACCCAACCTTCAAAACTATATGAATAGACATAGCATCCTTATGATATGGAATTATCACCCAAATTCTAGGAATCTTGGTGCGTGTAATGCCGATGGCAGTAATTCTTGACCAAGTAATTCTAAGCATTCCTCAAATGTAAATTTAGGTGAAATGTTTGCAATTTACTATCAAAGTTCCAGGGACAAATAGTTAAATACAGAAGGCTATCCACCATAAACTCAAACTTTTGAAAAGCCCAAGCAAGGAATGGAGTAATTCTTGGGCATTGAGATAAATTTAAAATAAATCAAGATATTTCAACTAAGAAACTGAAAAGGGTGCAATATTTGTAACAATACCCGTTCACTCCATAAAGTAATGCCCAAAAATATAAATATTTATTGAGCTTCCTTCAAGTTCTAGAGAAATATGTTTATTGTATTTGGTAATGACCTTCAAACAACTACCAAATGTTTGTTGACATTGAAACAATTTTAATTAAATTAGTGAATTTGATGAGCATTTGATAAACAATCTTAAATTTAATTGATTAAAAATATATTAAAAACCCATTTAACAAAAACACAGCTTCCCTTATCATTTAATAATAGAATATATATTTATATCAAAGTTTCAAAGACCCAATTTAACGTAGGCATATTCCAGGAATATCCCAAAATATATTGAGTTCTTACTTACCAGAAAATCCACAAACAACATACATCCACAACCAGTTATCCATTTTGGGTGGTAATATTCAGGACTCCGGCTTAGAAATCCAATTTAATTCTCTATCATACCAACCCGATCACCAAACATGAGATTAATTTATTTATTCAAAAATTCAGTGACGTTATCACAAAGCAAAAAAATAAAAATGGGAATTTCATTTCTGTTTTACTTCCCCTTTGACCAAAGATATTTATATTTTTTTTAACCCTAAGCATAAATCCCTTAACTCATGCTAGGGATAACCCTTAAATGGGGTGGTAGGGTTGTTGGGTGTTATAATACCACCCTCACGTCCTTTTTTTAGACAAAACACGACCGGCTAGCAAGGATTCACTTTTAATGATGTAAGCGATACGAAAACATGGGCAAATTATAATTTAATATCTTCGAGTCATAATAAATAGGGGATGATAAATTTAATAGAAAAATTAAATCCAAACACTTTCTATTTTCTAATGCGGTGCCATATATTTTTTTTATTTTCTTATTTCTTATTTATCACTTTTAATTATTAGTTTTGGAAAATAATTTCATTCGTTGGATGGAGATATTTTTTTTTAAAAGACTTTGATGTGCTCCGGTAGACAGTTTCGGGACACTCCTTCGCCGCGCAAGCTTTATCCAATGACTAAATTGTAGATGGATGTAAAAACATCTCGACAGCGAAGGAATGTGGACCAAATACTTCGTCGTCTGTTGCATACATAAATGGAGCATAAAACAATATGAGAGCTTTGGGATTTTGTAAAAGTAAAACGACGAATCATCAAAATAGAGAGCATCGCTTTGTTGCAAGATTTGAGTATTCGGACTTATTCGGAATAATTTTCGTGCGCAGGATTTTTGTGGATATTAAGGATGCTGAGATGCTCAGAGTTCAAATGATGAAAGTTCAAATGAGATTCGAAGCAGTGTGTGAACTGTTTTCAGACTTTTAATAAAATTTCTGGACTTTAATTTTTAAAAATCTTATAACACCAATAATGCTAGAAGATTTATATGCATACCGAAAGCAAGTAGAATTGGTTTCGAAATAATATTCTATCATGTAGGAGGACGTATCTGAAGTATTCAGATTTGATTTCTGAATACACCCATCCCCAAAATAGGTGTTCGATTTTGTGGTCTTGCAAAGATTCAAAACTTCGATTTGAAGTAACCGGTAAAGAGCGTTTAATACTTTTATGGAATATAAATTTTCCAAATGCGAACTGAACCTTTTTTTCGTTCGTTACACAAGCTTTTGATTTGAAAGCCTCCGAGGTCTTCACATTTATAAATGGTTAATTCATTTTGATGAGTTTTGAAAATAGATGCCTTTGTCATTGCTATATCTATTGATTATAATTACTAATAAAAAGCAATAGAAAGGAATTGTAAAGTCTTCAATGCGAATTTTGTATTTATGTACCACACGCCTGGTGCAAAATTTCTGTCAGAAAGAATTTGATCTGAAACTATTTTTACATGCCATTATGTATGTAGGTATAATTGGTATAAGTGTTTTGGATTTGTAAAAAAAACTCGCTTGAGATTTTAACCAAGCTTGAAATTAATAACGAACACCAACATCTCTATTTTTTTTAATATATTATACGCGCACTTAACGGGCTATGAATACCCTTATAATAGTCGTTTTTTATTGGTAAATGTATAGGCAGCGCAGTAAAATTTTACACAGTAAACAACAACAAAGGAATAGTGCGTATAAACTAGCCAGTAATAAGAGTGCACATAATAGTGCTGATAAAGTTTTGGAGCATCTGGATTACAGTGACACTCCAATTGTTTGCAAAAGTTTTATTTTTCGTGAGGCTGGCAGGCTTTGATTATTCGAGAATGTGTTCGCTGATATTTGTTCATTTTATGGTAAATTTTCACGAGAGCCAAAATTATGTGGTTTGAAATATTAATTTACGATTAGACGGTAAACGTTAATAGTCAATGGTCAAAAAGTTGCCTCTTAATGCGTGTGCATGTTCCCTATCTGTCACGTGAGAGTATGAAATTCATCGAAGGATGGCTGCGATGCCAAATGATTAAAAAGGACATAAGAATGATTTTTTTCTGACACCGAGCCCTTAGTTTGACATTGTGTACATACATGTCATTGAGATTTGATTTTAATAATAATTTTGCCACTTGTTTGACTACAAATTCGTCAGTGATGTTAGCTCAGCATAATCCACATCTAAACGTATACTTTTCCAACGCATCCCTTAGCTTATTCAAAAGTGGATTGTTTATTGGTAGGTATGTATATACATATTTCATTTTTAGTTTTTGTTTCCTTTTACTTTGTTCACTTAATGAGTCTGAAATATCTACTAAATTAAGATGATTTGTTAAAAGAAACTCAGAAATTATGTATAGCCCTTTTTTGTTTTGGATCTTTAATCATTTCAATTTGTATTATTTTTGTAAGAAATTACATATTTTTTTTACTTCTGTTCCAAATCAGCTTATTTTGACACGGGTATAAATGCAAAGCATACCAACTTTAAAATTTAAAGTAAAAGTGTATATGCAGTCAAAAAAGCATTTTATTCGGACTTCCATTGCTGCACTATGTAGGTACACTGAAAATAAAATCTAGGTATATATGATAAAAATCTAGGTTGATTTGACAAAAATTTTGTCAATATACGTCCAACAAAAAGATTTATCAAATTGACAAAAATTATAGAATTTTTTTGAGGTAGCAAAAAATATTTTGTTGTATCCACAGAATTATTTTGTTATGCTAACAGATAAATTTGTTGAAATAACAAAAATATTTTGTCAATATGACAAATTTACAAAATTAATTTGTCATATTAAAAATTCTTTTGTTGTATTAACAATTTTTTGTTAGTGTTATTGTTTTATTATTATTATCGGATTAAAATTTTTTTTTTGTTAAATTAACAAAATTGTTTTGTTAAATTAACAAAATTGTTTTGTTAAATTAACAAAACTTATTTGTTAAATTAACAAAATTGTTTTGTTCCATTAACAAAATATTTTGTTAAATTAACAAAAAAGGTTTTGTTATATTTTGTTAATTTAACAAAATATTTCGTCAATTCAACAAAATATTTTGTCAATTTTACAAATTTCTTTTGTTGAATCCACAAAAAACAAAATTAATGTTGTCAAAATAGTTTTTTTTTTGGATTTAAGTCCACAAAAATTGGCGTTTCGTCCCTAAGATCTCACATGCAATCATCTGTGAGGGCGTATGGACAATACGCAATTTTTGTTAAGTTCAGTTAATCTTACATCGATTTTTTAACAAAAACCAAATGTGAACTATATCTAACACAAAACAAATTTTTTGGTTTCCTTACAGAATAGTTTTATCTATCTGATAATATTATTTTATCAATATTACAAAATAATTCAACCAATAACAAAATATTTGTCATTCTAACAAAAATGTTTTCATTTTTTGTTAAATTGACAAAAAAAAATTAACAAAAACTTTATGATATTGACAAACATTTACAAAACAGATTTTTTGTAGATACAACAAACATTTTGTTAACATCACAAAAAAGTTTTTCGATGTGACAAAAATCTCTGTTTTATTTTGTTATATTAACAAAACTTGGTTTGTTAAACTGACAAAAAATCATGCTGGATTATAAAATTTTTGTTAAATCAACAAAATCATTCTTTCGTATTGACAAAAATTTTATCAAAACGATACAATTGTTTTGTTAAAGGTCAACAAAACGTTTTTGTCTATATTACCTAGGAATTTATTTTCAGTGTATACATTACCAATAAAATACGCCTAATGTTAAACACAGTGCGAGCAATCAGGAAAGTAGGATAGGATTAGAAAGAAGATACTGACGCACATTGGTTTTGAATGTCTGCACATTGAAATGAGTGGAAAATATTGAGCCGGGTAAAGCATTCCACATTCGTGTAGTGCGGTTAAAGAATCTCTGTACGTCCGAAATTCGACTCAAGGGTAATCTGATGAACATTCCTCTATAATTTCTGCATGGCTGTGCGTCTGAAAGTCTGCATAGCTGAATATCTGTATGTATTAAGTGAAGTGAAGTGTTCCTCTTTTGGCTGCATCCTGCATGTATGCCTGCATGTCTAACCTTACCTCGATCTTCAGCTAAAACTGCTCATGTGATTTCTTTCAAACTTGGGGCTTTAGGTTTTTAGATGATTCCTTATAGGAGAATTTGAATTTTCCTTAACTCTTACGATATCGATTAGAAAAAGTTTTGGAATTAGTTAACGTTTATTTCTTATTTTGATCAAAATGTATGCATAACAGCTTTAAAATAACTAAAAATTTCAGATGTTTTACTTGTGATATATAGTGGTGGACAAAAATTTAGCACACTTATTGAAAAAAAATAAAACTTTACAATTTTCCAGTTTTGTTCTTGTTAAATTTTGTATATTAATTTTATTTACAATTTTAATTTTATTTGCCACAATTCAAATAAATTTTTCTTTTTTTTTTTCTCTTAATGTAGTGTTCCATATCGTTCCTTAAATTCTCGATTGTGCAGGCCACTTTAAAACATTTATTTAATTGGCCTCTAAGCAGCACTTAACGAGGTTGGACGTCTGTTTAGGGTCATTATCGTTCATAAAACGCCACAAAACTGGTAAATTATCTTCCGAAAATGATATCATATGATGCACAAGAATACTTTTATACACATGCTGGTCCATTTTAGTATCAATTTAACGATAGGACCAACGCCGTGTAGGAAAAAGCAGTCAAGCCCAATATATTCCCACCGCCGTGTTTGACCGTTTTTATCATGTATCTAGGATCGTGTTTGTCTTATGGATGCCATACATACTTCTTCCCGTCTAATCCAAGTCGAGAGAACTTGGATGCATCGCTCTAAAACATATTTTTCCAAAAACTAAGCGGCTTGTTCAGGTGCAATTTGGCAAACTCTAACCGAAATTAGGGAAGCATTTTCTTATTGTTCCTGTTCATAAAAAAAGCTACAAAGAACGATTTTTCTATCTACCCGCTCATAGCTAAACTATCTTGCATTCCTAAGCTCTTCGACTCTCTTTAGTTCCACTACAAATCTAATTGAGTTTTTAAAAGGCAGATCCACCACAAAAAGCTTATGGAATCGGTTTCTATTTCTAAGATTTTAAATGCATCAGAGAAAGAAAATGAAGTGGACGTTATGACCACAGATTTAAGTAAAACCTTCGATAAAATATGTATAATGATATTCTATATTGTAAGCTTAAAGCCTTCGGTTATCCACCCTTTTTTATCTCATTACTCAGATCATACCTAAGAAACCGCTAATATAGAGTTATGATTAGGTCTTCAATCTTCGATTCAATTAATACTACCTCAAATATTCCTCAAGGGAGTCACACCGGACCTTCGAATATGAAATATGAACATTATTAAAGTATAGTTGATACTTCCACTGACACTGGGTGGTATGCATAAAAGTCATTAAATGCTTTTACAGAAGATTTTCTAAGTAAATACTAATTTTGATATGCATAAAAATGCAGTAAATATTAAAAAAATAAATATTTACTTTAAATCAAAGTACATTTATAAACTTTTTTTGGATGAAATTTACAAACATTGTTATAGTGAAATAGCTAGTTGCATTCCTCCCCTTAGACAATTTAACCGTAACACTCGCGCTTCCGTGAATGCTCATCAGTTTACCCTTGAGCCCAACTTCGGACGTACTGTTAAATTCAAAGATTCATTCTTTAGCCGCACTACACGAATGTGGAATGCCTTACTCGACTCTATATTTCCCTCCCATTGTGGCATCTCCTTTTAATTCCCTTCCCACTTTCCTAAACGCTCGCACTGTGATCAATCATTTTAAGGGTAGTCAAAACATTTTTTTAAGCGCAATACTAAAAGACTTTATTCATAGATCAAGTTTAAGCGCGAAAGGTCGTACAAAATTCAAATTCGTAAAAGAAAAATTTATACTCGTATTCTAATGGCAGAGTATATACGTGTTGACCTTACAAAAAATATATAAGAAAAACGAAGATCGGGAACTGATTCAAATTTCAAACAACTGTATCTCTTTGGTCGAAAAAATGTAAAGTGGTTAAGTGAATATTTCATTGGTCGGTCTTATAATTAATTTGATTCATTATAATTATAATAACTTATTTGTATTATTTTATTAATTTCAAAGGTTTTCACATTGAAACCAGGGGATGTGCTACTACCCATCTCGAAAAGATGCGGATGTTTTTGCAGTACGTTGGAGGTCCTGGATTTCAAACTGAGATATAGGCGCGCACCAGAGTACTGTCTCTCGAACAATCAACTATGTTGCAAGACTCATAAAAGATAAGGCATCAAATTGAAACAAGAGCGAAACAAGAATTCAGTGGCACATATCGTTTCCCAACATGCATTGGAGCCTTAGACTGTACTCATAATTTTTTTTAGACATTTTTAAATCTCATTCTCATCCAGAAGAATACATAAATCGAAAAGGTTATGCTTCTTTAAATATTCAAGCAACGTGCAATGCGGTGGAATATTTTACAAGGGTTAATTGCCAGTGGAAAGGGACCGTGCATGATTCCAGAACAATTGAGAGAATAAGCGCCGCGCCGTGTAATCAACTATGCGAAATTCAACAGAAGTTGTTTTGCTCGGAGATGAGCACAATGACCCCTTTTAGCAAGGACGAATCAGGGAAAAAACATTTATTAAACTCCACTCTAAGGAGAGAGTCTTAATAGAAAGATGTTTTGGGCAGTTAAAAAGAAGATTTCCGATTTTTCAAAGCTGTGTACGGCTAAATTTGATAAATTTTCCAAATTTAATTGAAGCCTGCTGTATCTTGCATAACGTTGCAAGATATTTAAGGAACAACGAAGATTTTCAACTATTTTAAGAAACAGAAAATAAAACACTCATTCGTGAATGTGAACATTTATCGAAACTCGAAGATTAGGCCAAATGAAAAGAATCGAGTTTGCTGAAATAATACGCAATCATTTTAATTTGTAGAATTTTGGTATTTATTATTCAAATTATTTGCTTTATTTTGTACATAACATAAATTAAACAAAAAATAAATTGTCAAACATAATTTTTTTTCCACCTATACATTAAATTCGAAAAAGTTTTACAAATCAAAAAAGTTGATTCACTACCTATCTGTTATGATGTACGAGTAAGTTCTTATTGGTTCTTCATTGTTGCTATGTTTTCTGTTTTTGATTTCATCTTGCTGTATCCGTATCAGTTTTAATGTTTCCAGCAGAACTAAGCGCTGGAGCTCACTATTTGTTATAGGTTTTTCGTTTCATCGGTTTCGTTCAACTTTCTTTTTTTTAGGTCCTGGAACACCTCCCGTTTCTTCTGCAGATGGTGCGTTAGACGCATCTTCTTCCGCCCGTCCTTGGTTGGCATCATTATCTGCTCCAACAGATAAGCCACCTTTATAAAACGAATATTGATTAAAAGTCATGTATAATTTTGATTTTAAAACTTACCGGGAATACAATTTATTGTTGGATTTTCATCGGCGTTAAGAATGTCAAGGAAAACCTTCTGCCATTCTTTTAGTTTTATGGGCTTATTCCATTTTTCTTCAAATCTGTTTCATTTTTAACATCAGTCTTGAAATTATTAATTTTTTTTATTTGGTCTGCATTAAATTTAACACCCATTTCCTTTTTATATTCATCAATGAATAATTCTAAAACTTCTGCTTTAGCTCTTTTAGTGGATGGTTGCTGAGATTTATTTAATAAAACAGAATGCGTTTTTGATTTTTGCACAAATACAGGGTGCATTTGGCTGATAGAAAAAATGTGTATGCCCCTAAGTTGCCATTACTTTGCTTTCCACTTGAAGAAACGAATTAAGAATGACTTAAAAGCTCAAGGTGGTGGATGTTTACAATAAAAACGAAGTAATTATAATTGCTTAAACCGTAAATCTTCAAAAACATTTTGTAAATTTTTTGGATGCTTTTGGATGAATTTTAAGTATTTGCAATCAAGTAAAAACTTGTTTTTAAGCATACGAAACAAAGTAAATACTGAAAATCGGTGCTTCTGCTAAAATTTTAGTATTTACTTAAACTTTTGACTTTAAGTACGTACTGCAACTTTACGCATACCACCCACTATTTTACTTTAAAATTTTCTTTATTTATTCCAAAACTGGTGTGACCAAATTTTTGTTAGAACTAATGGTTGCCAAATGTCAGTCCATACATTTCTCCTGAACCTATTACTTTCACAATGTTTCATTTCATTTCATTTTTTTTTTTTTTTGAAAAATGTTAAGCAAATTCCTTATATACAAAATGCATTTACCAATATAAGGATTTTTCAACTTTTATTGATTCATACTTTTCTAGAAATCAGATGGCAATTTTATGCATATCTATGAACATTTTACTATAATCAAATCCATGTTCTTACATTTATAAGAAATTTTTAAATTCCAAATTACTTTTACATAAGAGCAAGTACGTCCGATCCAGTCTTGCAACCTATAGGCTTTTTGTAGACTGATCCATCAAACCTCTACTTTTTGCACGCAAATAATGCCACAGTGGATCTTCTGACACTAGATTTCCAAAGTACTTTTTATCTGGAAAAAAATATTAATATTTTACTTCATTCAAGAATGTAAATTGGTAGATTTTTGATGAAAACAGGGTAATATTTCCCGAAAAAGAGGTCAAGAATTGTTTTTGAGGGTTAACACCCATACCACACCGATCTCTAAATCTTTTCAGTTTATTTAAAGCGTTTTGAATGATTTTTCACAAGATGTTACGATTCTTTCTAACATAGCATTATTTATCAACGTTAATCACATAGACAATCATTCTGTAACTCTTCACTTCCAGGCATGCCATCACCTCACTAACTTCCAAGTTTAAACGAGGGGAGATTCAATTAATCACTTCACCATCTTTCTCTAAAAGTACTAAAAATGTTGGCTCTTGAATCACGAAATAAAAAGGTAGTATACAATTTCGATCAAAGAGAAAGAATTACATTTTTCGAAAGAAGAATTAGCCTCAAATATAATATATAAATGTCTATAATGTAGAAAAAAAAATCATTAAAACTCAAAATAATTAAGTTTAAATAGTCTATATAATCGTTAAGCCTAAATTGAACCGGACACAGATATTGTCAATCTTCTTTAACAATATTATATCATCAAAATGAACTATTGTGACTAATTTGACTTACATTTCAATTGAAATAATTTATCTACCCCCATTTCGTGTCTTTTAGATAGACAGACATGTCATTCTGTCCACGTCTAAACAGCAAATTGTATATTGCTTCATCCCATGTCCACTATCACTTTTGATAGAGATACAGCTATTTGGCATTATGAGCAAAAGGATTGCAGATATAATAAAGCTATTGACCTCCTCACATGCAAGCGATCAAATCATTAAATGCATCATTATCCCAGGCCGAGATAAAATCTCTACCCAAAGTATTACTTGTGTTTTATTGAATCATCCCTAAAGCAGCAGAACTGCAGAACCCGTCATCCATCTAACAGATGGCACCGTTGGGGACATAGTCCCGAACTATGATGTGTGTTTGATGAGTGATTTAATTGAATACCAATAAATCTTGGGAACAGATTCGCCACAAGATAAGTTCAGGACCGCATTTGTCACAAAAAAAAACACAAATAATAAAAATAATTTCTGCTGCGTGTAATATTTCTCTCCTCAAAAGAGACTCCATCAGATTGGGATAGAGTCCAGAATTTGGTGCAATAGAGCAAGATAAAGATGATGAGTGTTTTGCTCACTAGGCCTTTATTACTTCTTTGCATTCCAAAGAAACAGCGATGAGCAAGAATTGTACGATTGCTGCTAATGCTATCTTTAAGAAAGGTACAAAAAGTGCTCGTTTTGTCCTCCCTATCAAGTCGACATATAAGTGCTCAGTAAGCTAAAGAAACAAAGTAACAAATAATATTGTCTAATACCTTTTCAAGTGAGAGTGTACGACTATATCCTTGCTTAGAGATTACTCTGCTTATTTTAAAGCTTAAACAGTATCAGCTTGTTGGCTTAAAACTCGGGTGGTTTCGAAATGTATCATTAGAATTCTTCAAATTTTAGATGAGCAATCTTAAGCCTCATCTTGATTTGATAGCGTGTATCAGTTAAGCCCGGAAAAGGACAAAGAACCGAAGTTTTTCAACTTAGATACATATAAGTATCTTTCATATTCAAAATGCTCCCAAAGTTTTAGCTACAGAACATCACAGAGCTCGGTTGGAAGGACTCGTGCAATACAAAATAATGTAACAACGCTTAGGTCCAGAAAGTATTTACGAAATCCCAAAAATTGCCCCAGGACAGTATTTGCATTTTGGATACTTCTCGACTGAAAAGGTAAAGTATCTTAAGTCGACTTAAGATATTTCGCGTTTTTTTGTTGATCCTTAGTGACATTCTAAAAGGCTACAGTTCTGTGTTATCGGCTTCCTTCTATCTCACTCCTGTGCTTTTTTATAGACAAAAACAACTTCATCTTATGTTCAAAAGACACATCTCTACACGCGGTAAAATATCTTAAGTCCACATAAGATTGTGTGTTCTGCTTAATTTTAAAACCTAAAATAGACTTAAGATTATATTGGCTTAAGAATTTTTTATTATTGTGAAATAGTAAATCATATTAAGTTGACTTAAGATATTTTCGCGCGTGCAAACAGGAACAAAATTCATCCTTAAGTCGACATAAGATAAAATCCTTAAAAAAATTCCAAAAAAGTGTGAAAACGCAAATCATCTTATGGGAACATAAGATGAATTTTTAAATTTAAAACTCAAATTTTTCGCTCCCTAAGTAGTCATAGGATATTTTACCGTTTGCAAACCTAAAAGAATTTCCGTAATAACAAGGACATAAGATATTTTTAAGCGTATTTTGTTTCTAGATGGCCTTTTATGCGACCGTTTTTCTTATTTTTTCATTTAGTGTTTCAGACAGTTTTGTTTCATACGCGATTGAAAAATTATTACAAATGAAACACATACGTATACAACAAAAAAGAGTTGAATTGCACAAATTTGGAATTAAAAATAAAACATGGATTTAATGAGATAAAAATGTTCAAATGTATGAAATTGCCGTTTGATTTCCAGAAAACTAAGAATTTATTCACACAAAGCTCAAAAATAGTTTTATTATTAAAAGAATTTTTATGCCAGAAATTTCTTCAAAGCTTTTCAAGAATACAATTTGGGATACCAATTTTAAGTAATTACGTAGTAGTGTTGCCGAATAGTTCTAAAAAGACTGGCGCAAAATGTCAAACAGCCTACTATTTTTAATTTCTTTGTATGATACTACTTAACAATTTGCTAACTTTAAAGTAGTTTACTAACTCATTCTTAGCTTAAAACATTTTCCAACTAGTATCGTACTAAAGGAATTCTTAATAAATTGCTTCTGAACACACCGAAAACATTGACAGTTCGTGCAAAAAACTAAGTAAGCAAACCTTTGGTGGCGTTTCTAAAGGCACGATATTCTTACGATGATTTTAACTTTAATAAAAGGGTAGATATAGATATAGTATGATGCTATATTCGAATAAAATTTGCTAAATCGTTGATTTAACTTAGTTTCATATTAAATCAGCCTTAACGTCGGTCGTACTAATTCAATTAAAATTTTGTGCCATTGATTTTAGGAAATAATTAAAAAAAATAATCGTTTCACTTGTTTTGAAGATATTGATTTTTCAAAAAACAAAAATAGTTTTTTTTTTCAACAAATTAAAAAAATATTTTTGCGAATGTTCTTATATAAAATATTATTTTAAGTTTCGGGGGCTCCTGCTAAAAAAATGGTTTAAATCGTTAGAACCGTTAATGAGAAAGTCGAACATAAAAAGAAAAAGGTTGTGTGTACTGAGGTACGCGCGGTAGAATTAAAACTTCCTTACATGTCACTGTCTTTGACTGATAGCGTGTCGTTTTGACACGTCACTGACAGCTGCATAGACATTTTTTTACCACCAACGCCGGAAAAGAAGTTTTACTTAAAAAAAAAAACGGTTCTATGACAGGTACAGTCAATAACATGTTATTCAAAAATTTTATTTTATCAAAATCATGAGAGCCGTTTCCGAGATAAATAAGATCTTACACTACGGGTGCGATATCGTTGGTTTCGGAAGTAAAAACTATTTTCAATTTCTCCTATCTCCCCTTGGGTCCCTTAGGTAATTTTTTTCCAATAGTTTTTTGTTATTATTAATTTGACTTTTAAAAATATGTTTTGATGTAACATTTTTTACAATGATCAATGATTTTTTTTAAATAATTTAATAATTTATTTTAATATTTTTTAAATAAATTATTTGAATAAAACTAAACCGTTTCTATTCTGTGAACCAGATGTGATTTTATAGCTTTTTTTTAAAGAAATTCAAGTCTTTATTAGTTATTATTTTTTTTTATTATTAAAGCTCTATAGAACAAATGTGACTTTTTCATATACGACTTAAATAAAAACCACCAAATATCATCTTAAATCTCTTTTTTTCGACTTTTGCACACGCAACTCATCTTAAATGGACATAAGAATTGAAAACGTCCTTCGAAAACGCAAGGCAAAATATCTTATCTCAACTTAAGATTTTGGAAATTAATATAAAACTAGCCGACCCAGCAGCTCTCGAAATTCGAGTGCCAATTTATTTATTATTTATTATTTATATTATTGGCAGTGTTTTCAAGCAAATTTATTAAATTAAATTTTATTTTATGTAATATGCAAAGTGTTCGACAGTGCAAAAACAAAAATGACCCACAGTGTGTAAATGCGTGTCTCAAGTATATTCTGCACATCTCCGTAACTGTGGCTTTCCAACCATATAAAATTTATCGAAATCGGTTAAATACTTTTGGAGAAAAGTGTACCACAAAAAACATGTTTGCCGTTTTATTATATGATTCAATTTATAGAAAAGCCAAACTATCTTAAGTCACATTTTTCCTCATAACGACCAAAATATTAAAAATATCTTTTTGAAAATAATTTCAAAAAAAAAGATCATAAAATTTTACATATAAATGCTTTGTTGAATAAAGTCTATATTTGAAAGATTTTTTGGGATACAGCTTTGAAGTGTTTTTTTGCTCTCCTGAAAAATCATCAAAATTGACTTAAGATACTTTACCTTTTCAGTCGAGACTTATGACAGTGAGACCTTTTTCCAAATTGAATTCAATTGGTTAGTGAGCTTAAGCCACATGAATTACAAAAACGTCTTCCATATGCTCTGTGTTTTTGAGAATTTTTCAGAGAGAACAACGAGCTTATTCACAAACTCATTAGGAGCGATGAGGCCTATTTTTACCTAAATGTTCCCACTTATTATGCACAATACGATGTGGATGAACCTAAGAGAGAATAGATATTTTTTCGAAAACGACCTATAAGTTGTGATTAATGCCGGGCATTGTCTGAGTCTTTATAAAATCAAACGTAGAGAACAATCCAAAATTATGGTTTCAACAGAATGAAGCCTCAGGTTGTCAAACTATGGCCCTCCTGATCGAAAAATATCGCGTGTTTCTGATTTTTAGTGGCTGGTTTGAACACATTCATAGTTGAACGTTATTAGTTACTCTGGAGTGATTTTAAAAACCCAATTTGTTCTCATCCAAGTTAAAGCAAATGAGTTTTATATCGGCATTTGAGGCCTCTGAATTGATGGACTACATCCCTGTTTTCATTGGATATTGAAATTTCATCAGTTTCCAACATTTCACGTTCAGCTGATGAACAGACACTCATCCTGTTTTAGGGTTGTGACGTGTCGAAGGCATAGCCTTGTCAGTTCAATGAAATTTTCCAACCATTTTCTAGCGTTTCTAGTCCGTGATTTATACCAACAGAAGGTATCTTTAGTGGGTGTGTACGATCCCAGTGTAGTGTATCCATGTGTCCAAATGGCAGAACATGCAGAGTCGTCGTCTATAGTTATCTCGCCCGATTATGTATTTTTTCTTTTTTTCTTTTTTCCTATTTTACTTTCCTCCTTTTTTGACGTTTTAAAGGACCGTTCAGTACAGAACCAAGTGGTAGGACTAGTGACTGAGAGTTGCATTTGCAGAGCATAGCGATGATCCACATACGCCGCTGATGTTCATGGGTCAGTTAATAAATGAACAGGAGAGGATGTCCTAGATTTGTTTGCTTTGGTATTTCATTAAAATTCAGTTGACATCGAATGGGATGGCTTCGAAAATGTGTCGATGGATGTGTTGAACATATGTTTAACCTGTGATTTTATAGTGTGGAAGTCTCAGAGATATACACAAGCGAAATTTATAACACGGTGACAACTCAGGAAATGCATTTTGGAGAAACGAACTCGATGGCAAATTGTGTGCATACTCGTATATCTATCCAAAGGACATAGTTGTACATTAGGAACTGATGATGGGAACGTGTGTTCAAGGTTTTAGTGTTGACACAGTGACATCTGATGTCATGTCAATTTATATTAGTTTTATAAAATTGGTCAGCCGAGTTTCGGATATTGGAGTTCTTGTTATTTCTATAGAACACGGATGGAATATGTCACTGAAACATTCTAATTGGAGATTACAAAGCAAGTCAAATGAAGTTTGGTTAAGTAATAGCCAGTTGATAAAGTACATAATGTATTGTATGCATATATAGTATTTTAATTATAATAAAATGAAACAAATGAAGAAAATATTTTTGCAATAAAGATAGAAGACCAGCAAAGTTAGCTATGGGCCTATTAGACCAAGTCATTGCAAGCCTTAAAATTAAATCATTTCAATTATTTATAATTCATAAAAACAATAAAATGCCCAACTAGATAAAAGTTCGAGGTTTTAGAATTTTACTGATTTGAAACATAAAACAAAGATTAAAGGCCAAAAAAGCTATTTCGAATCAATAATTCAACAAGTCCATTAATAGTGCTAAGTCTTCTACTTGGCTGATTTATTTCAGTAGTATATAGAATTTGTATTATAAAAACCTTCATATAGAATCAGTGCCAGGCCACGGGCAAAAACTTCCAACGTTAATGATTACAATTTTAATCTTGGTTGGATATAGTTCACATTGGATTTTTGTCAAAAAATCGATGTAAGATGAACTGAATTTAACAAAAATTGCGTATTGACAAGGTCCTCACAGTCAACTGATGAGTCCATGTGAGATCACCCGGACGAAACGCCAATTTTTGTGGACTAAAGGCCAAAAAAGTTATTTTGAATCAATAAAACATAGATGTTATTTAAGAAAATTAATCTATATTTGCTAAAACAACGCTTAAAATATTTTTGAGTTAAGGTCAATGATCTTGTGATTAAGATACTTTGAATTTACAAAATGGACATTTTTAATGAAGAATGTTCAGAAGCACTTAATTAGTTTTTAAGGTACTAGTACGGTCTAGAAATCGCAAAAAACGCACGATTTTTGGGAATTTTTTTCTCGAAAACTTTATAAGATAATAACATAATTTTTTTTTAATAATGAATACATGTGTCAAAAGTACAAAAAAAAATTTATTTGTTGAATTTCGGCCGAATTATAGAGGGCGCCAACGTTGACTCTTCAATTGTTTGGACTTTTCAAACAAATTGTGGTAAATTGTCTCGTAAGAAACCTTCCTTTAAATAACCCACTTTGTTTTTTTTGTTTCAGTCCAGCCAATCCTGAGATTAACTGTCCGCCATGGAACAATGTATTTTTTGATGAGTCGACGTTGGGCCTTCTATAATTCGGCCAAAATTCTATAATTTAAAAAAAAACTAATTTTTTATTGTACTCTTGAGGCATGTATTCATTATTTAAAAAAAAATTATGTTATTACCTAATAAGGTTTCCGAGAAAAAAATTCCCTAAAATCGTGGGTTTTTTGGCGTTCTAGACCGTACTAGTACCTTAAAAGGCTAAAACAATTTTGTTAGTAGTTGGAGCTAAAAAAGAATACCTTAAGCAAATATGAATTTATGCAGGAATAACAATTTTAAATCGATTAAATAAGTTTGAGTACGTCTATTTTTAGTTTTTGTTATTGTATTGGATCGAAAATTTTATAAATATAAAACATGGATTTGGTTTCGAGGAGTTACTGATTTGAACCACCTATGTTTAAAAAAGAAATAAATCAACCAAGAGCTTAAACAAAATAATATGAACTTTATTCGGCTACGATCAAAAAAGAAGTGAAGTTAAAAGTTATATAATTATATTTGTAAGTGAATGTGTGAGTGTCGAAAGTTAGAAGTTAAGAGCATTTCTATAAGTTTGAGAAATTGAGATAAGGCATGTTTATTGCTGCTGCGAACAGATTTAATGCGATAATAATGTTCAAATGCGTAAGACTGCCATCTTATTCCTAGAAAAGTATAAATTTATGCAAAAGCATTTTAAAAAATCGTTTAATTATTTAAACTATTTTTTATATAAGAAATTTCTTTAAAAATTTTCAAGAAAAAAATTAGGGATGTCAATTTTAAGCATTTGTAAATATTGATTTTAGGAAATAATTTCAAAAAATAATCGTTCAAACTTTTGAAAATATTGATTTTTTCAAAAAAAAAACAATTTTTCTTTTTTTCAAAAAACCCAAAAAAATATTTTTTCGAATATTCTTATATAAAATATTATTTTAAGCTTAATTATTAGAGCCGTCAATGAGAAAGTCGAAAATCAAAAACACGGTTTTATGACAGTTACCGTTAATATCATTTTTCCCCAAAAAATGTGTCAACCAAAATGTAGTTAATATAAGGCAAGTTATGCATTCGAAACAAAAATCGAACTCGAGATTTTGATCAAAATTGGCATTACGATGATAGCGGAGACTAAAAAAGTGGGTCTCGCAAAACTTTCTGTTTGTTTGACTACAGCCTAAGCGACTCAGCCGATTTCCCTTAAACTTGGTAGATGTCATTTTAAATTTTTCCCCCCACACGTTTTTTTCTTTTTTTTTAAGACCAAAAATAACGGTACCTGCCATATTGTTTTTTTTTTTCGAAATTTCGGAAGTATTTTATTTTCTCAAAAACTGTTCCAGAAACTAAAAAAAATAAAAATACAAAAAAAATTAATTTAACTAAAGCTAGGTAATGGTTTTTGTTTTTGATGTTCTCAAAAACGGGGACACCGATTTTGATAATTTTTTTTTTGCTAAGGCTCCCCAAAAATTAAAATAGTAGATATTGTGTATTCAAATTTTCAAAAAATTTTTTTTTGGATTTTTAAAAAAACTCAATATTTCGAAAACCCCATGCTATATTTTTTTTAAATTTGATAACTAAAAGTTACTAAATATAATCTACAAGATGTGAGAAAAAAAAATTTATTTTACCTAAAAATAAAGGTACCCACAATACAAATGTTAAAAAATTTTAAATATTGTTTTCAAAAATCGTATTTATCTCGAAAACGGCGCCTAGAATTTTGATACATTTTTTTTCTTGCATTCAATTTTTATGGTCTTTAATTTAATAAAAAAATTTAAATTAAGATATTACAGCTTGTTCCTACCATAGAACCATTTTTTCTAGTTTTGAATATCTCATTATCAACATAATGGATTTTAATGAATTTTTTTTATAGAGATCCTTTTTAAGCATTTAAAAACTTTAAAAAAAAAATATTTTTTAATATTTTTTTGAATTTTTGGAAAATTCGATATCTCAAAAACAGCTCCATATTTCTCTAGGAAATTTAATTTTCATTCGTACAATAGTAAAAACTTGAAATTGGCGTACCATATTTTTTTCTTAAAAATGTTTTAAGAATTTTGTATATAAAATTTATAAAGAAACCACTACAGCGACTTTATAATTTTTGTTCTTGCATAAATTCATATTTGCATAGCATTCTGTTCTTATCTCTTACTACTAAAAGAATTTAAAAAATTCATTTTATCCTTATGAACAGTTTTCTTTAATAACATTCGTTTTTAAAATTCCTAGTCTGTTACATAGGAGCAAGATCGTGCGACCCAGTCGTGCATTTTATTTTTATCAAAATCGTTATAGCCGTTTTCGAGATAAATAAGAGTTTGCATTACGGGTGTGTGGGGGTATCGTTAGTCTTGGAGCTAAAAAAAAAATTTCAATTTATCCTCTAGGGAATCATCGAAGACCCTTACGTACCGAGTTTCAAGAAAATAGCTTCATTGGCTTAGGCTGTAGATCGAGGTACAGACATACAGACAGACGGAATTGCCGGGCCCACTTTTTTCGTCTTTACTATCATCGTAATGTCAACAATCTCGACTTCGATTTTTTTTTCAAATGCAGGACTTGCTCTATAGTACCTACATATATCGCAAGTAAAAATAAATAATGACCCGTTTTTGAGACATATAGTTTTGAAAAATATTTTTTTTTTCAACAAATCAAAAAATACTTTTTTTTATTTTAACTTTTTAAACTCTTCTGTATAAAAACATCAATTTAAAATCCGTTATGCCTATACTGTAGTATATAAGTACTCTCAGTAGGTAATATACGATTTTCGAAAACTATTTTAAACATTTGTAGGTACGTTGTTGTTATTTTTAGATAAAATTAAAAAAAAATGTCTTACATGTTATAGATAGTGTTAAAAAACTGTCCATAATCAAATTTCAAGAAAAAAGTTACTACGATCTATGTATAATGTTCTTGCATAAGCTACCATTTGCTTGAGAAATGACATGACAGTCTAGTTTTGTATAGGTCCAACTACTTAGGGAGTTGCTTGAGTCATTTAAAAAATGAATTTTTTGGTTATGAACATTTTTCTCTAGTAAGATTCATTTTTTAAATTTTTACCCCCAGTTTCACAGTGAGAGTTTAAACCCCACTTTTGGTTTAAACTTCAGTTCAACAACAAATTTGGTTTCACAGTTTCATTTAATCCTTGAACAGAGTTCATTCTGTAGTTTAAGTTAAACGATACTATTCTGCCGTTTAAACCTCAGATCAACAATCCCTTCGAACATTTGAAAATAAAATTTATTTTCATATTTTAATTTGTTTTCCTGTGACAGGTCACAACTTAAACAAAGCAAACTTTCGTTGATTGTTTTTACTTTGATTCAGATAGAAAGAGAAAACAATTTACTTAAACTACGTTCAATCAACTGAAGTTCAGATTAGACTGTGAAACCGGACGAGTTGAACTTCAAATTTAAACTCCAGTTCAGGTTCAGCAGAACTTGAGTTTAAACTCTCACTGTGAAACTGGGGGTTAGTCTTTTAGTCCTGAATTTTATTTTAGTTATTTTCTTAGTTATGGAACATTGTTTTTGTTTTTATCATTTTATAATTAACACTAATTAAACCGTAATACTCGCGCTTCAGGTAATGGCCATCAGTTTACTCTCGAGCCCAACTTCAGACGTACTATTAAATTTAGAGATTTTTTCTTTAGCCCCACAGTACAAGAACGTGGTTTGCCTGACCTCCAATTTCGATATTGAGACATTTAACACCAATGTGCATCGGTATCTTCTTTTAACTTTCCCCCCAACTTTCCCAAACGCTCTCACTGTGTTCAAACATTTTAAGGGTAGTCATAATCCATTTAGTGCGTACAAAATATAAACAAAAAATAATAATCAAATTTAAGTATATTTCCACTGGAGTTCTATTTTATTAAGGTGCTTGTGTTTTGGCCAACACTTTAATGCTTATGATATTTATCGTAAGTAAAAGAAAATATTCGATGGTCCCAACTTCAGAACAATAGGTGTTTGTTTTTGCCACAGGAGTTTGATATCAAGAATATAATATATATCGGCTTATAAGTTGTAAAAGACTCCTTCAAATAACAACTAGCATTAGCTGAAGTTAATATCTTCTAATTATATTAAAATAAAATAAAATCATAATTTGAGGACTGAGAGGGAGTTAAACAAGGTAAAATTCAAAACTTTTCGAAAACCCGCAATTTATTTTAAAACACCCTAATTAACCAGCCAGGTATTTGCGCAACGTTAAACTTGCACTTAGCAAACTGTGTATTCCAGATAATGAATGAAAAGACGACACGCCGACGAGAGCGAAGGGATATTAAAGTTTAACAAGGATGATCTGAAGGTGCACAAGTGGCACTTTTATTAACATCTGCCACAAACAACATGCACTTAAATAGAGAGCTAATTTCCAAACAGGAAAGTTATATAATTAGGAAAACTACCATCGTTACGACTTACGAAAACGCGATTTAATGAAGTGCCAATTTAATTAATCAAAGCCGAACTTTTGATTGCGAATGTGAAAAATAAAAGTTTTATTTCTTTTGATCATTAGAGATAGCTTTCTGAATGAAATAGATTATCGAGGTTTAATTTTAAATACATAATATTCCAACTTTAATTGTTAAAATGCGGTAAGATAAAATTACATTGTGTCTATATTCGTAAGATGATCAACGCTTCATCGTGTGGATCCTTGAAAGTATCTGAAAAAAACCGCTCCATGTAAACTGCATTAAGATATCAAAAAATTCTTGTTCATATAACAGATTGGGAAGAAGCCAAGAAAATTCAAAATTTAAAGGAATCTAAAAGTAATATTCGTAGAGTTTTATAAAATGTTCTATACAGATTTCCAGAAAAAGAACGATTCATTAGTATTCGACTTTAGGTATTTTATAATTAAAATTTACATTCGTTATACCTTAGCATATAATGATTAGTCGGTTGGACTTTCATGGAGTGAGTTCGATTCTTACCCGCTGCAAAAATGGGTTTTAGGCGTGTGCTGTATCTTGCGAGCAAGTTAGAAATCCTCCAAGAGTGTCTCTTGCAGCGTTACCAATTCCGGAAAAAAAAGTCGAAGTAGATTTGTAAAACGCATACCCTGGTTCTCTATGAATTTATGCACCACCAAAATTATTTACATTAAAATTAATGTGTAGATAATAGAAAATTTTCGAAATTTTCCAAAAAGCTTTCTATAAGATTTTGTGATAAAATAATTATAGAACTCAATGAAACCAGAAAGCAATAAAGGGTGATGAAGCAATGGATTAAAAAAAAAAATATTGACCTAACAGTTACATACCGCGAAGGAGCTGCAATTAACTTGATTTGTGTCCCCGAAAAGCAGTGGCAAATTTTAAGTCTCATTACATCATTTTGAACACAATAAGTAATTATGTAGAAATACAAAAAACATCGTTGTCTTATTTGTCTTCTTATAACCCGGCTAAAAACGTTCTTTAAGGGCTCTAAAAAGTTAGGTAGGTATTGCATCCGTTGATGTAATAGATATAAAGTACGTTAAGTTGTCACTCCAAACTCGGCAGAAAATTGTAGGTACACTTCTTTGTTTTCCACAAAATACATTATAAGAAAATTTGATGATCCTATAACAGTAGGTCCTCTTAAGGATCTATTCGGCCGTGGTGTATGGTACCGTAAAATAAAGTCGAAGGAAATAAGGTTAAATCGCGTTTATTTCCATTTCAGATTGGAAATAGTGTCAAATATGTTCGTCCATCACCAAAATAAGATCATTCCTATGATCGAATTTATATCCGAATTTGAAAATAATTGACAGTTAAATTTCAAATCAAATTCGATTTTATTTCCAAAACCTAATAAATATAAATATTCGAACATAAAGGTTTGCTTTTTTTATGCACACAAATAAATAGAATACTCTTAAATTAATGCTCATCAGTTTACCCTGGAGCGTTCTTTCGGACGAACAGTCAAACAAAGAAGCTTTTCTTTAGCGGCACTACAACAGCGTTACCACTTCCGGAAAAAAAGTCGAAGTAGATTTGAAGAAAAAAGTGAAGTAAATTGAGAAAAATCGAAGTAGATTTCAAAATGACTTTAGACTTGCTTTTAGAAAAAAATATTGCATACAAAAATTTTTTTCCTTAAATGAATATTATTAGATATTTAAAATTGTCAATACATTTCTTTTAATTTTAAAGAAATTTCGTAAGAAATTACTCGTTTGTGTATTGGTATTGTGTTGACGTTCTTTTATTTTATGGTAATTATGAGGTTACATACTAATATTTAGAGGGTAATAGAGAAAAAGAAGTAGATTTGGGCTTTATTTTGTAAAATTTATTTATTTATTTATTTATTTATTTGCCTATAAGTACAAAACTTTCTTAGACTTACAAAAATATGTTAACAGCTTAAAAATGTACATCAAAACTATTTAATAATAATCTTAAGATACAAAATAATATAAATTGTTGTTATTCAAATAAAATCAGATTTAATATTTTATTCTTAAAAACATTTTTAGAGCATTCGAAATCTATTTCATTTGCATATTTATTAAACAGTTTACAGGCTCGTGTTATTGGTTCATTAATACCGTAATTTGTTGAATGATGTGGAATTAAGAAACAGTGGTTAACCCTTGGTCTTAAACAACGCGCCGGAGTGTATAGTTTAAACAGCAGTTTTAAAGGAGCACAATCAATGTGACCAGTTATAACATCACGCGCAAGGGAGATCGAAAAGTAAACTCTCCTAGATTCAAGACTCTTTAAGTCAATCAAAACACATCGAGCTTTATATGCAGGCATAGCAGCAGTCCAATGTAGATTTCGAAGCGAAAACCTCGTGAATCGTTTTTGAATCCTTTCTATTCTACTTGAAGCATTTTTATAGTATGGAGCCCAGACAACACAACAGTATTCTAAAACTGGTCGAACGAAACTAACGAAAAGACACTTCAACGTGAAAGGACATTTAAAATCCTGAGAATTTCTCATTAAAAATCCGAGCATAGAGTTGCCTTTGGATATAACGTAATCTACGTGCATTTTAAAATTTAATTTAACATCAAATATAACTCCTAAATCCTTGTGGTTACAAACTCTCACAAGCTCATTGCTTGAAATTTTGTAACTATAAATAAAAGGAAAGGATGATCGCGAAAATGACATAACCCTACATTTGCTTATATTTAAAGATATGTCATTCAAATAACACCATTCAAGCAATTTATCTAAATCTTCTTGAAGCTGAAAGCAATCAGTTGAACATCTTATTGTTTTAAAAATTTTAGCATCATCTGCAAAGATTAAACATGATGAATGAGAGATGTGTAGAGGCAAATCATTTATAAATAACAAGAACAGAAGCGGCCCAAGATGACTGCCTTGAGGAACACCTGAGTGGTTTAAAATTTTCACAGATTTTTCAGGGCCGATTTTTACATATTGAACGCGGTTAGTCAGATAGCTCTTTAACCAGTTTAGAAATTTACCATGAAATCCAAAAGACTCAAGCTTTTTAAGCAGTATTTTGTGATTGACTCTATCGAATGCCTTCGAAAAGTCTGTGAAAATTACATCTACCTGATTTCCATTTTCAATAGCATTAACACAGAAATTTGTAAATAAAGTGAGATTAGTTGATGTTGACTTACCACTGACAAACCCGTGTTGAGAAGGTGATATATATTTTTTTACAGCTTCATACATCCTTTTCTTAACAAGAGATTCAAAAACTTTCGGAATTAACTGTAATTTTGCAATAGGCCTATAATTTTCAACACATTGTTTTGATCCCGATTTATGAATCGGAGTAATGTATGAACTCTTCCAGCAGTCAAGAAACACACCGTTTTTCAGAGACATATTGAAAATAAACAAAAGAGGTTTCGACAAGTTTAATCTACAATTTTTTAAAAATAATGACGGAATGTTATCAGGAGGCATGCTCAAACTATTTTTCAAACTACCCAATTCAGAAAGGACCTCGTCTTCAGAAAGAGAAATGTTAGAGAAATTTAAATGAGTAGCAAAAATATCAGGATATATTTCAGAATTATTTGAATTTAATATAAAATTTGATTGGAAAGATGATGCAAAACAGTCACAAATATTTTTTAGATCACTACTTACAACACCATTATAGCTAATAGAAGATGGAATTCCAAAAGATTTCCTCTTAGAATTGATATATTGCCAGAAACATTTCGAATTCGTTTTAATTTTTGATTCAATGGACCATACATATTGTCTATGCAAAAATTTTTTTAAGTATTCATACTCACGACGTAACCGACAATATTCGCTTCGAAAACTAGGAACGACTTTGCTCTTACTTTGCATTTTTATCATAGCATTTTTTAATCGCGTTAAACTCTTACAAAACCAGGCGGGCTTACCACTCTTCTTAATCCGTTTAACCGGTACAAAGTTAGAAAAGATATCATACAAAACATTTAAAAAATTTACATAGTTACTAGATACGTCTTGACAACATAAGATTGATTTCCACTCAATATTACTCAGATAATTATTTATGCTATCGTAATTAGCTTTATTAAAGTCAAATCTATAGTTAATAAATTGCTCTGTAGAGTAAATTTTATTAAAGGAAATAAAATCAATTGAAATATTCAAAGCATTATGGTGAACATCATTTTTATCACTATTTATGAGAGGGAAATCTTCTTTTAACAAAGATACATTCAATTCTTCATGAACAAAAACTAGATCCAAAATTTTTCCAAGAGAATTAAAAACATTATTAATTTGCAAACAATTTAAAGCATACAAGGTGTCTAAAACTATTGTTTCATTTTCATTGACAACATTAAACGGAAGTAAAGTTTTATCATCATCTGAATAAACCCACTTAACCTTACTTAAATTAAAATCTCCTAGCACTACGACATAAGAATTTGAATTTAATTGGCTTACAATAACTTGAATATTATTTATATGAGAAGCATAGACATCTAAACTTGCATTAGGAGGAATATATGATACAAAAAAATAAATTTTGATTGGATTGCAATTATATTCTTTAGTATAAGGAAATTCTACTTGAACACATAATTGTTCGATCAAACCTGAAGAGTCTGAAAGTGTAATTTGTCTACTCTTAATACTAGATTTTACTGCTAGCAGCACTCCACCACCTCTAGTTAATTCAGTACAGATGAAATTTCGGTCTCTTCTATAAACATTATACTCATCATTACACAATTCGGCATTGTAAATGTCGTCACTCAACCACGTCTCCGTAAGTGCAATGATAGCATAAGAACAATCCACAGTGGCAGAAGAAAAGCTTCTTAGCTTCGTTCTCATCCCCCCCACGTTATGATAATAAACGGAGAGAGCATTCGGATCAGGTTCATCATGGGCAGCAACAGCAGGAGCAGCAACAACACCAACAACATCAACATCATCAACATCATCAACATCATCAACATGGCCAGCAGCAGTTTCAGCAACAACAACATGGACTTCATCAGCGGCAATATTAAAAACAGGTTTTGTCGTTGAGTTTTTTATAGGGAATGTATTGGTGGTTTCAATGGCATTGTTCGCACTTCGTTTTTTGAGAATTGAATAAAATCTCTTACACGAATACCTGCAGGCCAAGCAGAGGCTTGCATAATTTTGTCAAAGTATTCTTCAGGAACTGCCGCTTTGAAGTTTAGAAAAGAGAGGTTTGATATATTTGCACCTTTCTTAAGAAGCATATTACATTTAATTGAATTCGGGGAAATTTCAAGCACATCAGCAATGTATGAGGTTAGAGATTCTACCGATGTTTTTATGCCTAAGTAGGAAAGATGCAACCATTTAACTTTTGGTACAGAAACACTTTCAAGCAATGTAGAAGAGTTGTTTCCGATTACGGATCTGCGAAAATGTGTGTCTGTTTGCGGACCAGGAGATGGGGCTGAAGCCGGGGTAGATGTAAACGTATTAACTACTACGGTGTTCTCGTTTAAAATATTTTTCTCTTCACTTGTTTCAGAAATACGATTTTTGTTCTCTTCAGAGACGATGCAGTTAATAATATGTGAGGATGATGGTTTTGGAGGGTTTAAATTTTCAACTGGGTTTTTTTTTTTTTATTTTTATTGTTGTTTTTATTCACATTTTTATTGGATGTACTGACCGATTGGCTTGATGAATTTTGTATTTTGTTTAGACAATTTACTTGATCTTTAAAGTCTTTGAACTCTGTTGCAAGTTTGTCAAGTTTATCAGATAAAACATTTACAATTTGACTTGATACAGTACACGTATTACATCGCCACATCATATTTGCGTCAGCAACAAGAACTTTAAAGCTGGCTTCGGATATACCGGCACATTTTTTATGATATTTGTTTTTGCAAAAATATTCACATTCAATATAGTTAGCATCCGAGATTTCAGCACTACAAGAGGCACATTGATTAGATGACATTTTAAACAAAAATTTAAAGCAGTAAGCAAAATACAAGATCGGAAATCAATAAGAGCTTAATAGAAGACGACTGATCGCTTTAAGCTTAACTTTCGAACTGAAAATTGAAGTAGATTGAAACAGAGATGTTTAAAAGGAAGTAGATTTCAGCATTTTGCTGATGGTGCGAAGTAGGAAGTAGATTTTAAAATATTTTGAAAAAAAGAAGTAGATCTACTTCAATTGAAGTAAAGTGGTACCACTGCACTACAAGAATATGAAGTAATATACCCCTTTCGATTTTCCCCCATCATTATAATACACAAGCTTTCAAAACTAATGTGCATCGACATCTCCTTTTAAATCCTCTACGCTCTACTCTTTTTACTTGCGACTTATAGGTACTATAAGGCAAGTTATGCATTCGGAAAAAAAATCGAACTCGAGATTTTGATCAAAGTTGATATTACGATGATAGCGAAGACTAAAAAAGTGGGTCTCGCAATTCTGTCTGTCTGTCTGTCTGTCTGTCTGTCCGTTTGATTGCAGCTAAACGGCTCGGCCGATTTTCGTCAAACTTGGTAGATATGGGTTTTAATTTTTTACCCCCGGATGTTTTTTGATTTGATTTTTTAAGACCAAAAATAACGGTACCTGCCATACGATTTTTTTTCGAAATTTTATAAACATTTTTTTTTCTCAAAAACTGTTCGACAGATTTTAAAAATAAAAACACAAAAAAATTTCATTTAATTAAAGCTAGGTATTGGATGAAAAAAATTTTCCGAAAAATGGTTATTGAGGGTACCCCCCAAGGAACTCTTTTTTTGTTTTTGATTTTCTCAAAAACGGTACAACCGATTTTGATAATTTTTTTTTTGCTAAAGCTACCCAAAAACATAAATAGAATTGTATACTCAAATTTTCAAAAAAAAATTTTTTGGATTTTAAAAAAAAAACTTCAAATTTTTTTTCAAAACTCAATATTTTGAAAACCCCCTGCTAGATTTTTTTTAAACTCGATAAATAAAAGTTTCTCAATAATATCTAAAAGATGTGATAAAAAAATTTTTATTTTACCTAAAAATTAAGGTACTTACCATACAAATGCCAAAAATTAAAAAAAAAATGGTTTTCAAAAATCGTATTTTTCTCGAAAAAAGTTCCGAGAATTTTGCTAAAATTTTTTTCTTTCAATTAATTTTTACGATCTTCAATTTAATTAAAAAAATTTTGAAATTAAGATATTATAGCTTGTACCTACCATAGAACCATTTTTTCGAATTTTGAATTTCTCATTATCTACATAACGGATCTTAATAAAAAATTTTATAGAGAAACTTCTAAAAAGTCTAGAACACATTGCATTTCAAAACCTTAAATTAAATATTTTTTGAATTTTTGAAAAAAAAAATCTATTTTTTATTTTTTTTTGAAAATTCAATATCTCAGAAATGGCTCAATATTTTTTTTGCAAATTGAATTTTAATTCGAACAATAATAAAAACTTTAAATTGGCGTACCAAAATTTTTTCTTAAGTTTGTATATAAAAGCTTTTTTTTTTTTTAAGAAACTACTGCAACGACTTATAATTTTTGTTCCTGCATAAATTCATATTTGCATAGCATTCTGTTTTTATCTCTTACTACTAAAAGAATTTAAAAAATTAATTTTATCCTTATGAACAGTTTTTTCAAATAAAATTCGTATTTAAAATTCCTAGTCTATTACATAGGAGCAAGTTCGTGCGACCCAGTCGTGCATTTTATTTTTTTTTAAAT
The DNA here is from genome assembly GCA_911387755.1 of Chrysotoxum bicinctum. Taxonomy (NCBI): domain Eukaryota; kingdom Metazoa; phylum Arthropoda; class Insecta; order Diptera; family Syrphidae; genus Chrysotoxum; species Chrysotoxum bicinctum. The sequence continues at coordinate 141,001,561 of OU426988.1, forward strand.
TCCACCTAGAAATGAATAACAAAAATAACACACACCGTCACTTTAACCAATGCGGGCCAATCGGCGCCGTCATCTGGTTCTCACTTGTATCTATTTCTTCAGTTCGTTTTCGTTGAGCAACTACTGGAAACTTAAATACCTCGTTCAACGGATCTAAATACTGCAGGTAGACGGTAGTAGCTTGCGTTGAAGGTAGTCTTTTAAAGCCAGACCAGAGCTCTAACGAGCCCGTCCACCAAAAAAAATTGGTGACACTGAATTGCTACTGGATGCGTAAGTCTATTTGTAGTCGGGTACCTATCCTAAGGAGTGTCTAATAACTCACCAGAGGTGTGCACACTCTTAGTTGTTGATTTCAACTTTGATCAATTGCTGGGTGTGTGTATACTAGGGTTGATAGGCCTTGAGTTTTTGCGGAACTCATCTGGAAGTGACCTCACGGTCACTGCTGCGAAGCTCCACCGGAAGCTATATTCTGGCACCATGGGAGATAGTGCCCAAGAGATAGAGTGCTGTTGCGTATGCTTGGCTTGGCTTGTACCTATGGCTACCACTCTATCTCAGAGTATCATGGTGGCTGTGGTTACTCCAATTGCAGAGGCAAAATGGTTTCTAGGTTTACTGGGTTTACCTGGTTTACTTGGATTCAAGAGGTGCTTGGTAGGCCTCGCACTAAAGCAAAGTGTGTGTTCATGCCGCAAACAAGTCGCAGCATTGCTATTGATATGGCTTCGGCTATATCAGAGCTTATGGTCAGCGCTCAATCTGACTCCCATGTGGGTAGATCCACCGTGGAATTGAGTCTTAATCGACAGGTGTCCACGTAAAACTCAAGACAGTTCTGATCTAAATAATTCGCTTTTTAGTTGTAGTTCATTTTAGATGGACAACTACTGATACTTAGCTGCCTAGCTCATATATGAAGAGGTATTCTTCAATGCTGGAAAAACTGTTAGGTCAGCTTTTCCATCTGTTTTACCCCACTGGTTTCTTTCCGAGTAGATAGGAAACAGCATTCGTCCAGCCTATCCCTAAAAAGGGCGAATCTTCCTCCCTTCCAAGGTCATGATAAATTATTAGCTCAAGAAATATGAAAAATGAAAGTTTCTGAATGACCAACAGTACGGCTTTTGTAGTAACAGATCCACTGGTGATCTGATGGTTTATCTCACCGCGCACTGGAACCAGTCTTAACATCGTTTCCGACAAAGTAAGATTAATGCATTTTTATTTCAAAAGCATTTGATAGTTTTGCATCAAGCTATCTTATAGAAAATATGTTCATTTTGTAGTGTTGAATCTTTTCTTCGATGGATTAGAAACTACCTTTCGAACAGCGCAATACAAGTTGTGTTGGACGGTCTTAAGTCTAAAATTCATAAGATAAATGGTGTGCCACAGGGTTCCGTTTGTCTCCGATTTTCTTTCTGATATTCGTTTCCAGATGCAAATCTTTGTTATTCGGATATGTAGAATTCAATGCTTCTAATTTGTCGTTAAAGCGCCACCCACCCTCCAAGCCGGCTATCCAAGAGCGGCTTTGACATTGCTGTTATCTATATAAGGCCTATATTCGTCTGAAGCTCTAATACAGTTCCCTTATTTGGGAAGATGCTCCATTATCTCTTGGATAGAATCCAGAAAAAGGCTTTGAAATTGATAGGTGATGGAAGTATAAATGAAAAGATTTAATCTCTCCATCACCGCCGCAAAGTTCTTTGTCTTTCATTATTTTACTGTTTATAAAACAGTATTTCTGTGAAATAGCGACTTGCATTCCTTCCCTTAAATAATTCAATGGTAATACTGTACAATTTGGAAAGTAAAAACAAAAATAATTTTGTTTCAGAGGTATAATTTTATAAAAAAAAACTGACCTGACTTAATGTTTTTCCAATAGAGAAATCCAAAATTTGATAAGTGACTGTGACCATAATGTTAAAGCTACATTTGTCTAATTGTCTGTCATTTATTTAATCTGCCTTGCCAAGTTAACAAACTGTAGCATTTGACTAATCCAGACCTAGGAGCTCTGAGTTCTCGAGCAGTTGGAAGTTGACTCAAATTTGTATCCAAAAATCATATTCAGCGTAGAGGATGAATAGGTTCTCCAACAAATCAAATTGTTGAGCTTAGTATGATAATAATCTGGACAAGATCCATTGGATTTGAACTCGTTAGGCTTGTTCTTTTGGGGTTTGCTTACGTCACCACAAACCACCACTGCCCTTAAAGGCAACATAATAAATGCCATTTGTCAAATTCAGACTAATATCCGCGCCAGAGTCATGGAAAATTGAACGCTTACGAAACGTACCACCCAGCAATGTCGCTGCGGACATTTGAATGAATTTAGATTCAATACATATTACATAAATGAAACGCCTTTAGTTCGCTAAGTTCAGTGGCAGGAGTTGCTGTCTGAAATAGTTTATTGGTGAACTGCACAATCATAGCAACAATTATCCGAAAATGATATCCGAACATTCCTCAAAAGCACTTGATCTGGAGAGATTGTACTTCAGGTATAAAAAAAAATTTCACTATACTTAAAAAAATAGTTTTTACTTGCGACTTATATAGGTATATTAAAAGGCAAGTTATGCATTCGTAAAAAAAATCGAACTCGAGATTTTGATCAAAGTTGACATTACGATCATAGCGAAAACGAAAAAAGTGGGTCTGGCAATTCTGTCTGTCTGTCTGTCTGTTCGATTACAGCTAAACTGCTCTGCCGATTTTCTTCAAACTTGGTAAATATGGGTTTTAATTTTTTACCCCCGGATGTTTTTTGATTTGATTTTTTAAGGCCAAAAATAACGGTACCTGCCATACGATTTTTTTTCGAAATTTTATAAATATTTTTTTCTCAAAAACTGTCCCAACGATTTCTTAAAAAAAAATTCCAAACATTTAATTTAGTTAAACCTAGGTAATAGTTGAAAAAAATTTTCCAAAAAATGAGTAGTTTTGGTACCCCCCTTGGGACCATTTTTTTTGTTTTTGATTTTCTCAAAAACGGTACCACCGATTTTGATCATTTTTTTCTTGCTAAAAGCTTCCAGCAGCTTGAATATTATTGTGTATTCAAATTGTTAAAAAAAATTTTTTTGGATTTTTAAAAAAACTTTCAAATTTTTTTTTTTGAAAACACAAAATTTCGAAAACCCCGGCTTGATTTTTTCAAAACTTAATAAATAAAAATTTGAAAAAATAGTCTATAAGATATGAGAAAAATAAATTCATTTTACCTTAAAATAACGGTACAAATGTTAAAAAATGGTTTTCGAAAATCGTATTTTTCTCGAAAACGGTTCCGAGAATTTTGCTTAATTTTTTTTTCTTTCAATTATTTTTTAATATCTGTAATTTAATGAAAACAATTTTGAAAACAACATATTACTAACTGTACCTACCATAGAACGAATTTTTTTTTAATTTTGAATTTCTCATTATCAGCAGAACGGATTTTAATGAAATTTCGTAGAGAGAAGCTTCTAAAAAGTTTAAAAAACATTGCTTTTCAAAACTTTAAGAAAAATATTTTTTTGAATTTTGAAAAAAAAAATCAATTTTTTGTTTTTTGAAAATTCAATATCTCGAAAACGGCTGAATACTTTTTTTTATAAATTTAATTTTTATTCATACAATAATATAAACTTCAAATTGGCGTACCAGCATTTTTTCTTAAAAATGTTTTAAAATGTTCTTATATAAAACCTTATTTTTTAAGAAACCACTACAAGGACTTATAATTTTTGTTCTTGCATAAATCTATATTTGCTTGAATCACATGGCATCCTATTCTAACCTTTAACTACTAAAGAAGTTTTTTTTTAAACATTTAAAAAATGAATTTTATGCTTATGAACAGTTTTTCTCTAATAACATTCATTTTTGAAATTCTTAGTCTTTTACATAGGAGCAAGTTCGTGCGACCCAGTTGTGCATTTTATTTTTTTGAATAAGTTAAAATGAAACCTCTTTTTGGACGACCGTTCAAATTATTTACCTACGAAATATAGGTCAAATATACTTCATAATTTTATGGATATTGTTTTCTGTTCATAAAATTTATCTATAAGAATTTTTTATAAAATCTTTCAAAAGGTTCTTACTTTTGATAGAAAAAAAGACAAAACTGACCAACCGTCTTTGACTTCTCATTGCAACTCGTTACTCCACATAGTTAATAACCCTCTATAGCTATTTTCACTTATAATTTTTTTTATAAAATCTTCCTTCTTTCTTTATAAATTAAATGCTATTCTTAAATGTTCCTTAAGAATTTCAGTGATGGTCAAAACTCCGTTTGACGCATTCCTCCTGGATTAAGTTTTTTGCTTGCTTTTATTTTCCCCCAATGATAAATGAATGCAAAATAATTCCGAAGAAGTGCTTTAAGCCAAAAATCTTAGTTAATTTCATCCCCTTATAGTACCCACTTAGAACTGGAATGCTACTTTTCCGTCATCGTTGTCGTTTATAACGTTTTTGTTTGTCGAACTCGGAAGTTGGAATGTTTTTGCTAGCGCCTTGACGAGGCTTATGATTAGTTGCTATTTGTTTTTTGTCTTTTAATGAAATAAAACGAAAAGATTATCCAAATAATAATAAAAGTTGATTTATGGCTTGCGACTTTAGATAGAATAGGGGTAAGCAGAGGCGTATTTAGGGATTTGGCGCCCCGGGCTGATAAATTTTTCCGCCCTTTAGAACAATGAAAATAAAGTAATAAAAAATAATAATAAAAAAACACAAAATGCATAATATTTGATGTTTTCAAATTTCTTTTTGTGTGTATATTCATTACGAAATTCATTAACAATAGATTCGTTATCTAAATTTTTTGTCAGTTCAGTATTTAATAAAGCTAAACTATTAAGGCGCTAATGCGAGACCATAAATAGGTTTTTATTCGTTTCAATACGGAAAACGATCTTTCTGCACTACAATTCGTCACTGTAGTAGAGCTGTGTCAATCAGGATCGAATCGATTTTTTTCGATCCGATCATCGAAAAGTATTGATGATCGAAATCACAAATTTTCATTTTAATCGATCCCAATCTCAATCATTTAGATGATTCTCGTTTCTCGATTTTCTACTTCAATCTCAATCATTTCAATGAGTCTCGATCTTTAATATCAGTTAACTCGATTAACTATGATTTACTCGATTCGATTTTGTGTTATTTGAGGTATCAGGGGTGGAATCACGTAAGATGATAGTTGATTGTCATTTTGAATATAGATCTCTCTATCATATCAATAAAGAAATATAGAGAGAACGATTGTCAAAACGACAATCAATTAATTTAGTGATCACTTTACTCTTACGCGATACGGGCCCAGGATCTGGTATGTTTACTGTGGGAATTGAACTAGTAATGAGACTTATCGAATGAAAACTTTCGACTTACATATGTATGCGATAGCTAGTATCTAAAAGTTAATTTATTCGATAGTACCAAGTCATTCAGTAATTATTAGTCCTAAAATTGATCTTTTAAGGAGCAACAAATGAAATCTCTTTATCTTGAATTTTTTGACGCTTTTTAATCAATGGACATAGTAGCCATCATTCGGTGTCATTTGGCAATTTATGGCTTTAAATATAGAGTATTTTGTGAAAACCTCAACTCAATCTTATCATCGAAATCGAAACGAAAATCGAATCGGAACAGTATTGAACCATTTGAGTGAAATGAAAATGATCGAATGATCGATCGATTCAAATGATCGAATCATTTTCGTTATCGATTGTTGAACGATTTACACACCTCTACACTGCAGTGCACAAGTACTCGTATATTCTTAAAGAAACCTCATCATATAAAAATGCTTCCTTCAATTCTTTTTCTCTTATATGAAGGTTAAGCTGCCTTAAACTCATATTTTCAGAGTAGTTTTGCTCCAGAAAATGTTTAAGTAAGACACACTCTTCTTGAAAATCTTCCCCAAGAACAACCGGGTATAATTTCTAAAGAGTGGTTGCATTTTTTCGAATTGATTCTTCACTCATGTGATAATAGGTTAGATAAAAAAATAAAACCATTTGTTTTTGCTTCATATGATGAATTTCTTCTCTTTAGCACATTCAATAATGGGTCGCAAATAGGAATGAAAGTACCTATTTATTTTGAAATTTTCACGACCACACAAAAGAACCTCCCTTCGCGACACTCATCATCTCGTTTTTTCCTCTTGACGATTCTTTTTTGGTCCATTTTGTAATTTTCAGAGGTTTTGCTTTTTCCCATCTCTTCAAAAACATCGAAGCATTCTCGTTTTTTTTCTCACAAACGATATGAGTGCCTCGTTGAGCCTGGACACAGTTTCGACCTCTGTATCAGCACATTGCATTTTTTACTTGCGACTTATAGGTACTATAAGGCAAGTTATGTATTCGTAAAAAAAATCGAACTCGAGATTTTGATCAAAGTTGACATTACGATGATAGCGAAGACGAAAAAAGTGGGTCTGGCAATTCTGTCTGTCTGTCTGTCTGTCTGTCTGTCTGTCTGTCTGTCTGTTCGATTACAGCTAAACGGCTCTGCCGATTTTCTTCAAACTTGGTAGATATGGGTTTTGATTTTTTACCCCCGGATTTTTTTTTTTTTTTTTTTTTTTTATAATCTACACGCGCTTAAGGGATCATGATTACCCTTTAAATGTTTCACCACAGCGCGGGCGTGAAGTTAAGGAAGAGAAAGAAGGATAGGAAAGATGTGTGGCACGATGTTCTGAGACTGAAGGTTGTTGTCTCAGATATTTTATCTCCAGGGATGGCGGCTGAACTAAAGCGGATGTTTTTTGATTTGATTTTTTATGACCAAAAATAACGGTACCTGCCATACGATTTTTTTCCGAAATTTTATAAATATTTTTTTTTCTCAAAAACTGTCCCTGCGATTTTCTTAAAAAAAATTCAAAAAATTTAATTTAGTTAAACCTAGGTAATGGTCGAAAAAATTTTTCAAAAAAATGAGTAGTTTTGGTACCCCCCTTGGGACCATTTTTTTTGTTTTTGATTTTCTCAAAAACGGTACCACCGATTTTGATCATTTTTTTTTGCTAAAGCTTCCCAGCAGTTTGAATATTATTGTGTATTCAAATTTTTCAAAACAATTTTTTTGGATTTTTAAAAAAACTTTCAAAATTTTTTTTTGAAAACTCAATATTTCGAAAACCCCAAGCTCGATTTTTTCAAAACTTGATAAATAAAAGTTTGGAAAAATAATCTACAAGATATAAGAAAAATAAATTAATTTTACCTTAAAATAACGGTACCTTCCATACAAATGTTAAAAAATGGTTTTCGAAAATCGTATTTTTCTCGAAAACGGTTCAGAGAATTTTGCTTAAATTTTTTTCTTTCTATTATTTTTTAATATCTGTAATTTAATAAAAAAAAAATTGAAAACAAGATATTACTGACTGTACCTACCATAGAACGATTTTTTAAAATTTTGAATTTCTTATTATTAGCACAACGGATTTTAATGAAATTTCGTAGAGAGAAGCTTCTAAAAAGTTTAAAAAACATTGCATTTCAAAACTTTAAGAAAAATATTTTTTTGAATTTTGAAAAAAAAAAATCAATTTTTTGTTTTTTGAAAATTCAATTACTCGAAAGCGGCTCGTTACATTTTTTGTAAATTTAATTTTTATTCATACAATAATAAAAACTTCAAATTGGCGTACCAACATTTTTTCTTAAAAATGTTTTAAAATTTTCTTATATAAAACATTATTTTTTAAGAAACCACTACAAAGACTTATAATTTTTGTTCTTGCATAAATCTATATTTGCTTGAATCACATGGCATCCTATTCTTACCTTTAACTACTAAAGAAGTTTAATGAACAGTTTCTCTAATAACATTCATTTTTGAAATTCTTAGTCTTTTACATAAGAGCAAGTTCGTGCGATCCAGTCGTGCATTTTATTTTTGATACAATATTGAATTGCTTGAGTATAGAACCCCAAAATTAAGACAATATTTCTGTCTCAAGGGACTTCAATTGGGACAAGTGAGCACGATACTAAAAATATAAAATAGATATTCGACGATTTTAACTTTAGTAAAATGTTAAAGATAGCATGATGCTAAATTTGATTAAAATTAGCAAAATTGTCTTTTTTTCTAGTATTATACTAAAATAGTTTTAACATCGTACTAATTCGACTAAAATTTTGAGCCAATAGTTTTTAAAATAATACCTATCCTTTTATTTATCCATCATTATAAGCTATGATTGTTTTTTAATCATTATACGAGTATTGTTTCATAAGTCGTTCAAATTTATTGACGAAGGGAAGGGTATTTGTATATAGGACTACGAGTCAGCCAAAACTAAAAAAAAAAATTGAGGCATGATTTGCTGGGTATATAAAGAATAAAAATTTGTGTGTGACCTTATATCTAGAATCCGGCTTGATGGATTTTTATCAATTTTGTTAATAAAAAGGGACTTTTTGTACATATATATGGCTTAGAAACAAAAAATTAAGATCCGTTCTAGCCCATTTTTGGAGAGCTACATAGCAGCAAGTGTTTTTTTTAGACAATGTTTTCGTTTCATTCGAATTTGTTGCAAAGAATAGGTACATGTCTGTAAATATTTTTGTTATGAATTCTCATTATAAAAAATCGTTTATAAAAAATAAGAATAGTAAATGGTAAAAAAAGAGAGTGACATAAACAGTGAACTCTCTTACAGCCGGACACTCACGGCACTGAAAAAATTGTCATGCTTGAAAAACTCAAAAAATCGCATTTTTTTAAATCTTTGTAATTTTTGTTTATCCTTCGAAAATATTGTAAATTAGTCAATTGTTAGGGGTGGCATGCGCCCTTTTGCTTGTATGTTTTGAAAGTTCAATCCCCTCAAAAAAATATTATAAATTGGCCAAGCGCAAGCCGCCCCTAGGAGCCTTGCCGCCCCGGGCTGTAGCCCTTTTAGCCCTAGGGTAAATACGCCCCTGGGGGTAAGGTAATTATTTGATTGCTTTTTTCGTAATTATTTGATTGCTCTGGTATATTTATAATCATTATGATCAATGAGGTTTCGGGGAAACTCTATAGTTGGCTCAACTTAGTAGAATTCTTGAAAGAAAGTTTTCTTGAGAATGTTAATATGCATAACGTAAAGTGCCAGTAAAAACCTAAACCAACTATACACTACCCATCACTTGGTTAAGGTCACTTCCTTTGCAAGGGTTTTGAGAAACTAATATTTGGCGAAATTTTTCTTGAAAGGTTTCTGCATTTATAAAATACGAGTTTAAAAAGTATTTGGAGCCCCTGATGATGGTATTCTTGAATGAACCCTTGAAAAAGTCATGCTGGTTAAAAATTTAAAAAATCTCATTATAAACAACTGATGAAATATGTATATCAACATTTTATTAAATTACTTATTTCAGATTTTATCTACATATATATATAATAATGAATCGAAACCTATTTCTCCTGGTCACGCTATAACTTGAGAACGCCTTTACCGATTTCATTCAACTTTTTTTTTAAATGTTTTAAATTGCGCAGAAACTTAGAAAATTCAAGAAAACTTAACGACTACCTTTATTAAAAATGCCAAGAAGTAGACGTACAAACATGGCTCGCAGAACTCGTAATGCCGCAAGTCAAAGATATTTTAGAACAAGTCAAACTGCTGGGCAACGCGAAGCGCAAAATGAAGTTGAACGGAATCGATATCAAGAACATGGAAATGTTTCATTTGATCTATATATACATCGAACTGTTAAAGAGAAAATTCTTGCAAGTTTCGATAAATTATTTTAAGTAAATTTTTCAATCATAGGATTGAGAATATCTTCAAATAGAAAATTAAATAAAAATGTTAGAATAACGGAAAAGAAGTTATGGGCTTGCCGAAAAAACTCGGGCATTACACCGAATAATGAAAGATTAACGAAACAACCCAACCAAAACCGATTTGATTAAGCGATTATTCTATTGGAAGGTGATTTTCACAAACATTGCCAGTAATGCCTCGGTATGTGCATCACGAACCACCTCTTGTGGAACGATCACATAGGCGCGGTATCGCCAAAAATGCCTCAACATGTTTGGGTTTTCTGAGACGGTGCAAGAAATTTGTCTCTCCTTCTGATCTGGCTACAATCGATAAAACTTATATACGTCCAAAACGTGAGTATATAGGTAACTCCTATCTATGGGCTGGTGCTCCAGTAACTTACTAAAGCTTCTTGGATAGTATTCAAAGAAGAGCTTTTAAAATGATTGGGGACAACAATATCATTAACTGATTAACGTCACTCGAACATAGTCGTAATGTTTCTTGGACTCACCCTTTGAAATAGCCTAGTGAAATAGCCAGCTGCATTTCTCTCCTTAAGCAATTCACCCGTAATACTCGCACTTCAAGTAATGCCCATCAGCTTACCCTTGAGCCCAACTTCGGTCGTACTGTGATGTACAGAGATTTAGTCATACTACGCGAATGTGGAATGTCTTACCACTCTCCGTCTTTCCCTGTCATTGCAATGTTCAAGAATTCAAAACCAATGTACACCGATACCTCCTTTCTAACCCTTCCCTTTTTACTTGCGACTTATACACTCAAAAAATTTATTAGTAAAATGGCTACGAATGGCATTCGTGAAAAAAATATTCGTGCATTGTACTAATATTCGTAAAATATACGAAGTATTTGTACAGTAAAATATCTACGAATGCATTTGTAAAGTTTTACTAATAACTGTGGTAGAATGCACGAATCTATTCGTTTAATGCACTAATTTTATTCGTAAACAAGAAGTTAACAATTTTTTGGAGTACATTGTACGAATTATTGTGTACATATAACTAATAACATTCGTTAATTTCTCGTACGAATGACTTCGTACTTTAATCTTTTTCATTCGTAGTATTTACTAATAAATTCGTACTATTTACTAAGTAAAACTAATATTAGTAGACAGAATTCATTCGTAGGTAGACTGTACGCATTATGCGTAGAATGTACTAATAACTTCGTACTTTCATGAAGTGCATTAGTATTATTTAATAATCATGAGTACAAAAAATAATATGTGTTCAGCTCTAAAAATTAAATGTATTCCATTCGTCAACACGTTGAAACGTGTTATTACAGATTGCAATATTGCAAAGTAATGGACGCGTGATACTTTTTTTTCGTACGGTGTATCTTTAAGATACAAATCTTGGGAACCAGACTTTTTTTCGAAAAGACGAGGTGAGTACCTAGACTTACATATTCTTATATACAAATAAAGCTTATTTTATATTTTACATACAGGATCCTGAAGCAGCAGAGCATTCATATGTGGGAATTTTTTACAAAATAAAAATTAATGTAAGTACAAATGTTTTTTGGAAGATTTTTAATGTTAAATGTTAAATTTATTTTCAGTGGCCCTTTGATAAATAACAAGCAGTTTGGAAGTATAATTTTGGTTGTTAATTATATTTATGAATTAATTAATTTATAAGATACATTTTAGTTTTTTTTTAACTTCATTTGTAATTAAAAATTAAAATATAAAATTAAAAAAACATGAATTATATAATTATTTTTTAACTTAAACAATACATTACTTTTTGTTATTATTTCTTATAATGAATATTTTAGGAAATTTCGGAGTATATATTTATTTATGGTAAGTTCTACTATAATGTTTGTAGATACAATATACGAATGAATTACAAGGGCATTAGTAAATATTACTATGATATTCGTACAATATACGAATGGAGCTGTACAATATACGAATGAATTACAAGGGCATTAGTAAATATTACTATGATATTCGTAGAATATACGAATGAAGCTGTACAATATACGAATGAATTACAAGGGCATTCGTTAATATTACGATGATATTCGTATATTGTACCAATAGTATTCGTACAATATACGTATGTTTTTCTACGAATACTAATAAAATATTAGTAAAATGTACTAATAAACGTCCATTCTACGAATACTATTCGTGGCTGAAAACCACGAATAAAATTCGTAGAATGCACGCATGAATTAGTACTATTTACACATGAAATTTTTTGAGTGTAGGTACTAACAAGGCAAGTTATGCACTCGGAAAAAAAAAATAGAAAAAAATGAAACTCGAGATTTTGATCAAAGTTGACATTACGATGATAGCGAAGACTAAAAAAGTGGGTCTCACAATTCTGCCTGTATGTCTGTCTGTCAGTTCGACTACAGCCTAAACGACTCGGCCGATTTTCTTTAAATTTGGTAGATATCATTTTTAATTTTTTCCCCCCACACCCACACGTTTTTTCTTTTTTTTTAAGACCAAAAAAAACCGTTCCGGCCATACGAATTTTTTCGAAGTTTTGTAAATATTTTTTTTCTCAAAAACTGTTCGACAGATTTAAAAATAAAAAGATACAAAAAAATTTCATTTAGTTAAAACTAGATATGTACTGGTTAAAAAAAAATTTCTGAAAAATGGTTATTGAGCTTGGAACCATTTTTTTGGTTTTCGATTTTTTCAAAAACGGTAGCACCGATTTTGATCATTTTTTTTTGCTTCCCAAAAACTTGAATAGAATTTTGTATTCAAATTTTCAAACAAAACTTTTTTGGATTTTTTTTTTCAAAACTCAATATTTCGAAAACCTTATGCTAGATTTTTTTTAAACTTGATGAATAAAAGTTTCTTAATATGATCTACAAGATGTGAGAAAAAAAATGTATTTTACCTAAAAATTAAGGTAGCCACCATACAAATTAGCCCGGTCAAAATAGACATTCAAGGTTACATTAATTCGCACAAAGCTGAAAATTGGCATGAATGTTGAGAACACTATTACAAACAATTTGTCAAAAGTCCCCATCGATCCGACGTGTGCAAAAAAAATTATTCAAGGTCAAATGTTGCAAATTTCGGTTTTTTGCATTTTTCAGCTGAACGGCAAGTTTTATCATAAGATAGGTGAGACAAAAATTATTCATCATGCAATTATCTAAAGAAATTGTCTTAACACTTTTTCTCCTAAGAATCACCATTTTGGAGATATAGCGAATCAAAAAGTTGAAAAAAAAATTATTCAAGGTCAAATGTTGCAAAAATCGTTTTTTTGCATTTTTCAGCTGAACGCCAAGTTTTATCATAAGATAGGTGAGACAAAAATTATTCATCATGCAATTATCTATAGAAATCGTCTTAACACTTTTTCTCCTAAGAATCACCATTTTGGAGATACAGCGATGTTGAAAAATTTGTGTTCTTCATAATATGTATGTCAATTACCGTTATATACATTACACAACGGTAATACAAGTAAAAATATTAGTTTTCGTGGCGTATAGATACATATTATACAATTCTAAAGCCAGATATACACTGTTCAAATGCATGACAAGCACGCGCAAGTGTATTGGTGAAAAAATCACACGTATAGATTGGATTTAGGATTAAAGCAAAATGAAAATCTTTTGAGTTTCTTTCAATTTAGCGTCCTGCATTGAAGTAGTGTATATGCAAGATTGATGATTGACCATGCATTTATTGGTTCATTTGCGTATAGTTCGTTGAAGAGATGAGAACACAGTACAACATAAGCACTGATTGAAATATTAAAATAGTAAACAAAAAATGTATGATGAAATGGACAGACAAAATAAAACAAATTACCTACTCGGATAAAATTGAAAAAATCGCAAAGACGTTCTTATATTCACAATTTCGCCGAAAAAAACTCACAAAGCGCAACGTCCTCTCACCATACCGTCCATGTTAAAATAAAAGATTGAAGACTCATGCTTGGTGTGTGTATATGCAACTTTAATCCAAATTTTCGAATACACTTGCACAATGTATATTTGGCTTAAGAATATAAACTCGAAAGAAAACCCAGTCCCTCATTTTATGTGACCGTACGGCCTTGAGCAGCATCTGTCTGCGACGCTCGTATACCTGCTCCGTTTCTAAGGGCCCAAACAAAATAGTATTAGTCCCAAGCGTTCCTTCGTAGTAAGAACAAGTAGTTATTGCAAACAGAATTTGTGCAGTTTCTTGTTTGTAAGAGAAATGTATCAATTTTGCTTTATTTGTAGTAAACATTTGGCGGAAAAAGTACACTCGGAAGAGTACCATTACCGTAGTTAAAAGACGTCTCGAACAAGAACAAGCTGGTACATCAATAATAAGTCCTCCTCGTACTAGAGCACGCGTAAATGAATCAGTTTTTTGTTTAGGTTACGTTACCTTAGGTTAAGGTGGCTGCTGACCGGAAAAGCCAAAACACTTAGACCAATATTTGGTCCGTTGTGATACTACAGGATTTCAAAAATCAATCTTACTCGTTAAACCATTAACAATGAAGCATTTGAGACAGTGAATGTCAGAATTGTTTTTTGTTTAAAAGAGTGCTGTTTATTCTGTGGCAATGAATTGAATAAAGCGTTTGAAATGAAAAAAAGCACTGCAATATCGGCGTCAAATTTGTAATGTAATTAGGTGCTTAGATAAGTTTTGGTACTTATCTTTTGTAAAAAATACTCATAATCGCTTTCGTCATTTCCAATAGTAGTATTTTTCAATTAGATACAAAATTTTCAACTCAATAGGACCACAATAGATCGTTGAATAGGCCTACCGGGAAAGCCACCTTTAAAAAACGCGCCAAGTGTACTACTTCACGGGTGGCGCGGAACCGTGTGCATATTATGAAGAATACAACTTTTTCAACTTTTTGCTTCGCTATATCTCCAAAATGGTGATTCTTAGGAGAAAAAGTGTTAAGACGATTTCTATAGATAATTGCATGATGAATAATTTTTGTCTCACCTATTTTATGATGAAACTTGCCGATCAGCTGAAAAATACAAAAAACCGATTTTTGCAACATTTGACCTTGAATAATTTTTTTTCAACTTTTTGCTTCGCTATATCTCCAAAATGGTGATTCTTAGGAGAAAAAGTGTTAAGACAATTTCTTTAGATAATTGCATGATGAATAACTTTTGTCTCACCTATCTTATGATAAAACTTGCCGTTCAGCTGAAAAATGCAAAAAACCGAAATTTGCAACATTTGACCTTGAATAATTTTTTTTGCACACGTCGGATCGATGGGGACTTTTGAAAAATTGTTTGTAATAGTGTTCTCAACATTCATGCCAATTTTCAGCTTTGTGCGAATTAATGTAACCTTACCCTTATTTTTGAAGCTAATTTGACCGGGCTGTTAAAAAATGGTTTTCAAAAATCGTATCTTACTAGAAAACGGCGCGGCGGCCGGCGCCTAGAATTTTTATAAAATTTTTTTTTTCTATTAATTCTTACGATCTTTAATTCAATAAAAAAATTTGAAATTAAGATTTTACAGCTTTTACCTACCTTCGAACCATTTTTTAAAATTCAGAATTTCTCATTATTGACATAATGGATTTTAATGAAATTTTTTGTAGAGATGCTTCTAAAAAGTCTAAAAACTATTCAAAACTTTAAACAAAAAATATTTTTTTTAATTCTTGAAAAAAAAAATAATTTTTTTATTGAAAAATTCGATATTTCAAAAACGGTTCAATATTTTTTTCGAAATTTATTTTTCATTCGTACAGTAATAAAACTTAAAATTGGCTTACCACATTTTTTTCTTAAAATTTTTTTTTAAAAAGTTTGTATAAAAAAGCTTTTTTTAAGAAACCACTACAACGACTTATAATTTTTGTTCTTGCATAAATTCATATTTGCATAGCATTCTGTTTTTGTCTCTTATAACTAAAAGAATTAAAATAAAATGCAAGACTGGGGCGCCCGAACTTGCTCCTATGTAAAAGACTAGGAATTTCAAAAACTTATGTTATTAAAGAAAACTGTTCATAAGGATGAAATGAATTTTTTTTCAATTCTTTAAGTAGTAAGGGATTATAACAGAATGATATGCAAATATGAATTTATGCAAGAACAAAAATTATAAGTTGTTGTAGTGGTTCCTTAAAAAAATACGCTTTTATGTACAAAATTTTTAAAACATTTTTAAGAAAAAATTTTGGTACACCAATCTAATTTCCAAAACAAATACTAAGCCGTTCTTAAGATATCGAATTTAAAAAAAAAAAATAAACTTTTTTTTTATAAAAATTTAAAAAATATCTTTTTTTTAAGTTTTGAAATGCAATGTTTTTTAAACTTTTTAGGAGCTTCTTTACAGAAAATTTCATTAAAATCCGATATGCCGATAATCAGAAATTCAAAATTCGAAAAAATCGTTCTATGGTAGGTACAGTCAGTAATATCTATATTTCAATTTTTTTTCACTAAATTATAAATCGTAAAAATTTATCAAAAGAAAAAAAATTTTAGCAAAATTCTATTAACCGTTTTCGAGAAAAATACGATTTTCGAAAACCATTTTTTTAAATTCGTATGGAAGGTACCGTTATTTTAGATAAAACAAATTTTTTTTTTTCTCAAAACTCGTAGATTATGTTAAGAAACTTTTATTTTTCAAGTTTGATCGTCGATCTTGGGGTTTTCGAAGCTTTAGCATAAGAAAAATTATTTAAATCGACTGTACCGTTTTCGAGAAAATCAAAAACAAAAAAAAATGGGCCTAGGGGGTCTACCAAAAATAACAATTTTTTGTAAAAATTTTTTCAACCATTAGCTAGTTTTAACCAAATGAAATTTTTCAATCTTTTTTTTTAAATTCTTGAGAAAAAAAAATATTTATAAAATTTCGAAAAAATCGTATGGCAGGTACCGTTATTTTTGGTCTTAAGAAAAAAAAGAAAAAAACGTGTGGGGGAAAAAATTAAAAGCCATATCTACCAAGTTTGAAGAAAATCGGCCGAGCCGTTTAGGTTGTAGTCGAACCGACAGACAGACAGACAGACAAACAGACAGACAGACAGACAGACAGACAGACAGACAGACAGACATACAGACAGACAGAATTGCGAGACCCACTTTGTTGGTCTTCGCTATCTTCGTAATGTCAACTTTGATCAAAATCTCTAGTTCGATTTTTTTACGAATGCACAACTTGCCTTATAGAGTACCTATAAGTCGCAAGTAAAAATATAATTTTAATATTACTTAAAATTTTAGATTGGCATCCCAATTTTTTTCCTTAAAAATAATAATAAATAATAAAATTAATTTAATAATAAAACGATTCTTAAACTTAACATTAAATTATACTTTTCTAGAAATCAGATGGCAATTTTATGCATTTGAACATTTTTATCTCATTAAATCCAGGTTTTATATTTATGTATTTATAAACAATTTTAAAATTCCAAAGTACTTTAACATAAAGGTACGTGTGCTAGTCGTGCATTTTATTTAGGTCACCGTAAAGCCTGAGTTGCCAAAAATTAAATTGTTTAATTGTTAATTAAAATGTTCTGAGCGTGTTCAGAGTGTACTCTATATGAGCTCAAAATAAAATAACTAAGCAGACAGAGGTAAATGCCTAACGCAAGCATATGACTGGTGAAAAATTAATAATGAAAATGGGGACAGCTAAGTGTTCAGTTGTGTTTCAAAATCAAATCAGAGTGCTCAGAGCACGCTTGGCTTATAAAGAATGTTCAGAACCTTCTCGACATGCTCGAACTCTGTTCAGAGCTCTATTCCCAACTAAAAAAGAAAAACGCCTAATAGCTAGTTGGTATTAAATTTGTTAAAAACAAATTGAAAATGGTTGAATGGTAAATAATGTTAATAACGTATAAGCTTACATCACCAATTTAAGTGAAAAGACAAAATTAAATCAAAATTCTTGGAGCCATTTTCGAAAAAAATTGTATGATGAATTTGGATGATGAATTTTCTGATGAAGATTGATTTATAATTTCTATACATTTCCACAGTGGGTGGGCTTATCGCCTTAAAATATTTAGATGCAAATTTGGCGATTGTTGTAACATTTTTTATGTTGGAAATTAGTAGTTAATGCGATTAAATTTAGTTTATTTTCAATAGAACTTTTCTCATAAGCATAAACAAGTTCAACTTTTTCCAGTCACACCTTGCGAATATAATGAAAGACATTAATTAGGTCAGTGTTGTTATTGTTGTTTAAATTATTAAACTATCAACTGAATTTATCGTTGCCAGCTTGCTTCAGAATGTCAACGTTACTTCGGGTTTGTTGCAAGTCGCAACAATAAGAAAAAAAATCAATAAATCATCAGAAATTCGGAACCGTCACTGTCAACAGGCTTCCTGTACTCGGTTGCTCTTGCAACATTGTCCATGGAAGCAAGTTTGGTTGGTCCTTAAAAATTTTAATGCTCAATCACGTTTACGGCATAAGGCATTGAACTTTTACTCGTTTTTTGCTGGAAGTAAGACTGGCTGAGACCTGGGAGTAAAGCATGACGACATCTGTCCACCGTTATGTTTCACTCTGTTATGTGTAAAGCATTCAACGTTCATACTCACCCCAAAGCAACCCACCCTTGTGCAGGAATATTATTATAACTGTACCCAAAGAATATATTATGCACACATAAGTATAAAGTATATTTCATGGATCAGATGCTCATATTTCACGAATGGATACTTTATCTTCCGTTGTCTAGTCACCGTGGAGAATGATGCGAATGCTTGGAACAGAGAATTTTCATTTTAGTTTATCCTTGTGTGAAACTGAAGGAGGAGACTTTTATATATAAATTATAATATGCTGATGCATAATTGTTCGCCAAACGTTCGTTGGACAGTTTGATTGATAACGCATAAAATTGAAATGACATCGCGAGTCTGACCAGTTGAATTTTTTGGCTTTTTTTTATATATGAGACCGTTATATAGGGAACTTCAAGCTGATGTACCTCCCAAATAAGTTCGTTAAGGACTCTAAGGAGATTAACCAAAAATGACATTTAGGCATTTATCCCAAATTTCATTTAACCATTAAACCAGACCAACCAAACGGTCTTAGCCCAGTTAACAGAAAACCAATTATTTTTACTTGCTATACTATAGGGGAAGTTCTGCATTTGGAAAAAAAAATCGAACTCAAAATTGTGATCAAAGTTGACATTACGATGATAGCGAACACGAAGAAATTGGGTCCGGCAAATCCGTCTGTCTATCTGTACCTCTCCCCACAGTCTAAGCCACTTGAGCTTTTTTCTTCATTTTCGGTACTCAAGGGTCTTCGGTGATTCCCTAGAGGGGGGTTGAAATTTTGTTTTTAGCTCCAAAACTTACGGTTTTCTTATTTCTCTCGAAAACGGCTCTAACGATTTTATTTCGATTTCATCCACGAGTTTAAGTGAATTTGGGAAAAAAGAAATGCAATGCATATGTTGTATCTATAAGCTAACAGTTTACTTATGCCTCTATACCTCAAGTCTTTTCATACAAAATAGCCCCATCGCCTAGTTCTATTTTAAGCAGACATCTATACCACTGCATAAGATTTTAATTTGTCCGCTGCTTTCCTTATTCATTCGTATAGTTGCTAATTAAAAAACACAAATCTTCTGGATATAATAAAATGCAAGTCTCCACATATCTTTTTTATTTTCCGTCCATAGACCGATCGAAACTAGTTCACTCAATCCACTTAAGCATTAAGCACATGCGATGCTAGAATGGACCTAAGCAACTTTTGCACACAAAAACTTGCAAAAAAAAAAATGTAAAAAATATCTACCTAATTGAACAAGAATGAAGATACTGTAGCAACGAGAGCAATTGCAACTATTAAAAGGATTGAATTATCCACTGAGGAAATAGCAAGGACGTAATATATGTTTCCCCAGTGGTATTCAGCCATTTGGTCACTTGTCATGGAATCCCTACTTCCGATTGTGCCTTACTCCCATCGAAGTGGCAAGCAAAAGTAGTTGCATTGTTTTACTTTTGTTGCGAATGCAATGCGATTCACTTGTTTCTTGTCAACGTAAAGCACTCCAATTTGTCCGTGAAGCATCTCATTGGAATGCTATGCAAGAAAACCATTCTCTTCCTACTCTTTCTTTTAAATTAGTTAGGGTAAAGTTGGTAACTTTGAGGCAAAATGTTCGGTTATTTAAATCAAACACTTTTCTTCTTTATTTTTGACTTGCTTAAAAGTTTAATTGCAATATTTTATTTTCTTAAATCTGTTCACAGGAGAAAATAAGTTTTTTCTTAGGTTTTTTTTTTATGTCATTTGTACCTTTCATAGTTTCTCAGGAAACAAATTTAAGGAAATTTTTCAAAGTATACTTTTAACTCAATGTTAAGGGTAAGAAACGTGTTATGGAATTGTCAATGACATGATTATATTTGACTTACGATAACATGATAATATTAAAATATCAACAACATGAACATGTTAACTTTATTTTAGTACTAATTTAAACATTTCTGCAAGCCAAACTTTACCAAACCATGCTTCCCAGCTAAAAAATCAATATTTAAGGTACTAGTACGGTCTAGAATGCCAAAAAAACGCACGATTTTTGGGAATTATTTTCTCGGAAACCTGATTAAGTAATAACATAATTTTTTTTAAAATAATGAATACATGCGTCAAGAGTATAAAAAAAAAGTTTTTTTGTTTAATTTTCGAATTTTAGCCGAAATATATAGAGGGCGCAAACGTCGACTCATAAAAAAATACATGGTCCCATGGTGGACAGTTAATCTCAGAATTGGCTGGACTGAAACAAAATAAAATGCACGACTGGGTCGCACGAACTTGCTCCTATGTAAAAGACTAAGAATTTCAAAACTGAATGTTATTAGAGAAACTGTTCATAAGCATAAAATTCATTTTTTAAATGAATAAAAAAACTTCTTTAGGTAAAGAAAGGTAGGCCTAAACACTCCTGGTACAAACAAATGCAAAAACACCAGCATTCAGTTGGCCTCAGAAATGGAACAATACAAAACCGGGAGGCTTGCCGCCGATTTCTGAGGTCAACCCGGCGAACCCCACAGGCGGATCACTAGTGTGAAGCAGATACGTGGGAGAGTTATGATCCCCTCGACATCGAGATCATAACAGCGCCGAAGCAAAGGAAGAAGAAGAAAAAAACTTCTTTAGTAGTTAAAGGTAAGAATAGGATGCCATGTGATTCAAGCAAATATGGATTTATGCAAGATTAAAAATTATAAGTCCTTGTAGTGGTTTCTTAAAAAATAAGGTTTTATATAAGAAAATTTTAAAACAATTTTAAGAAAAAATGTTGGTACGCCAATTTGAAGTTTTTATTATTGTATGAATAAAAATTAAATTTACAAAAAAAATATTGAGCCGTTTTCGAGACATTGAATTTTCAAAAAACAAAAAATTGATTTTTTTTTGTCAAAATTCAAAAAAAATATTTTTCTTAAAGTTTTGAAATGCAATGTTTTTTAAACTTTTTAGAAGCTTCCCTCTACGAAATTTCATTAAAATCCGTTGTGCTAATAATGAGAAATTCAAAATTTTAAAAAATCGTTCTATGGTAGGTACAGTCAGTAATATCTTGTTTTCAAATTTGTTTTTATTGAATTACAGATATTAAAAAATAATAGAAAGAAAAAAAATTTAAGCAAAATTCTCGGAACCGTTTTCGAGAAAAATACGATTTTCGAAAACCATTTTTTAACATTTGTATGGAAGGTACCGTTATTTTTAGGTAAAATCAGTTTATTTTTCTCATATATTGTAGATTATTTTTCTAAACTTTTATATATCAAGTTTTAAAAAAATCGAGCATGGGGTTTTCGAAATATTGAGTTTTCAAAAAAAAATTTTGAAAGTTTTTTTAAAAATCCAAAAAAATTGTTTTTGAAAATTTTAATACACAATAATATTTAAACTGCTGGGAAGCTTTAGCATAAAAAAAATGATCAAAATCGGTGGTACCGTTTTTGATAAAATCAAAAACAAAAAAAATGGTCCCAAGGGGGGTACCAAAACTACTCATTTTTTTGAAAATTTTTTTCGACCATTACCTAGGTTTAACTAAATTAAATTTTCTTAATTTTTTTTAAGAAAATCGCAGGGACAGTTTTTGAAAAAAAAAAAATATTTATAAAATTTCGGAAAAAAATCGTATGGCAGGTACCGTTATTTTTGGTCATACAAAATCAAATCAAAAAACATCCGGGGGTAAAAAATCAAAACCCATATCTACCAAGTTTGAAGAAAATCGGCCGAGCCGTTTAGCTGTAATCGAACAGACAGACAGACAGACAGACAGACAGACAGACAGACAGACAGACAGACAGACAGACAGACAGAATTGCCAGACCCACTTTTTTCGTCTTCGCTATCATCGTAATGTCAACTTTGATC
This sequence comes from Chrysotoxum bicinctum, assembly GCA_911387755.1. Classification (NCBI taxonomy): domain Eukaryota; kingdom Metazoa; phylum Arthropoda; class Insecta; order Diptera; family Syrphidae; genus Chrysotoxum; species Chrysotoxum bicinctum. The sequence continues at coordinate 141,023,841 of OU426988.1, forward strand.
AAAATCTCGAGTTCGATTTTTTTTACGAATACATAACTTGCCTTATAGTACCTATAAGTCGCAAGTAAAAAAACAAAGTGGGTTATTTAAAGGAAGGTTTCTTACGAGACAATTTACCACAATGCAAGTTATGCATTCGGAAAAAAAAAAATAACTAGACATTTTGATCAAAGTTGACATTACGATTATATCGAGGACGAAAAAAGTATATGTCTGTTCGACTACAGCCCAAACAGCTCGGCCGATTTTGTTTAAACTTTGTAGATATAAGCTCAAATTTTTCCCCCTATACGTTTTTTTCCTTTTTAAGACCAAAAGTAAGGGTGGCTTCCGTACGAATTTTTTTTCGAAATTTTATAAATATTTTTTTTCCCAAATACTGTTCCACAGATTGAAAAAAAAAATCTAAAAATTTCATTTAGGTGTAATGGTTGAAAAACACCCCCCTAAAACCAACCGATTTTAATCATTTTTACTTGCGACTTATAGGTACTATAAGGCAAGTTATGCATTCGTAAAAAAAATCGAACTCGAGATTTTGATCAAAGTCGACATTACGATGATAGCGAAGACGAAAAAAGTGGGTCTGGCAATTCTGTCTGTCTGTCTGTCTGTCTGTCTGTCTGTCTGTCTGTCTGTCTGTCTGTCTGTTCGATTACAGCTAAACGGCTCGGCCGATTTTCTTCAAACTTGGTAGATATGGGTTTTGATTTTTTACCCCCGGATGTTTTTTGATTTGATTTTTTATGACCAAAAATAACGGTACCTGCCATACGATTTTTTTCCGAAATTTTATAAATATTTTTTTTTCTCAAAAACTGTCCCTGCGATTTTCTTAAAAAAAATTTAAAAAATTTAGTTTAGTTAAACCTAGGTAATGGTCGAAAAAAATTTTCAAAAAAACGAGTAGTTTTGGTACCCCCCTTGGGGCCATTTTTTTTGTTTTTGATTTTCTCAAAAACGGTACCACCGATTTTGATCACTTTTTTTATGCTAAAGCTTCCCAGCAGTTTGAATATTATTGTGTATTCAAATTTTCCAAACCAAATTTTTTGGATTTTTAAAAAAACTTTCAAAATTTTTTTTTGAAAATTCAATATTTCGAAAACCCTATGCTCGATTTTTTGAAAACTTGATAAATAAAAGTTTGGAAAAATAATCTACAATATATGAGCAAAATAAATTCATTTTACCTAAAAATAACGGTACCCTCCATACAAATGTTAAAAAATGGTTTTCGAAAATGGTATTTTTCTCGAAAACGGTTCCGAGAATTTTGCTTAAATTTTTTTTCTTTCTATTATTTTTTAATATCTGTAATTTAATAAAAAAAATTTTGAAAACAAAACATTACTGAGTGTACCTACCATAGAACGATTTTTTAAAATTTTGAATTTCTCATTATTAGCACAACGGATTTTAATGAAATTTCGTAGAGAGAAGCTTCTAAAACGTTTAAAAAACATTGCATTTAAAAACTTTAAGAAAAATATTTTTTTGAATTTTGAAAAAAAAATCAATTTTTTGTTTTTTGAAAATTCAATGTCTCGAAAACGGCTCAATACTTTTTTTGTAAATTTAATTTTTATTCATACAATAATAAAAACTTCAAATTGGCGTACCATCATTTTTTCTTAAAAATGTTTTAAAATTTTCGTATATAAAACCTTATTTTTTAAGAAACCACTACAAATACTTATAATTTTTGTTCTTGCATAAATCTATATTTGCTTGAATCACATGGCATCCTATTCTTACCTTTAACTACTAAAGAAGTTTTTTTTAGTCATTTAAAAAATGAATTTTATGCTTATGAACAGTTTCTCTAATAACATTCATTTTTGAAATTCTTAGTCTTTTACATAGGAGCAAGTTCGTGCGACCCAGTCGTGCATTTTATTTTATTAGTCCCCCCAAAAATTTGAACCGTGTTGTGTATTCAAATTTACAAACAAAATTTGTTTGGATTTAAAAAAAAAATTTTTTCTCATGAACATTTCTTAAAATTCTTAGTCCATTACATTAGATCAAGTGCGTGCGCCACAGTGGTGCATTTTATTTTCTTATATCTTGTAGGTTGTTTTAAGAATTATTTGTCAAGTTTTTAGAAAATCAAGCATTTAATTTTTGAAATTTTAAGTTTTGAAAACAAAAACAAATATTTTTTTATTTAAATCCAAGCATTTTTTTTTTAAATTTGACTACGCAGTACTATCCTATCTAAACTTTTGAGAATCTTTGGCGATCAGAAACAAAACAAAATGGTTTTAAATGGGGTACGCAATAAAAACCATTTTTCGGAAATTATTTTTAATCACTGCCTTAAATAAATGAATTTAATTTTTTTTAATCTGTGATACAGCTTTTGAGCAAAAATTATATCCAATTACGAAAAAAGTTCGTATAACAGGTTTAAAAATATACTATCTACACCAAATTTGAAAAAAAAAAAATCGGCCAAACCGCTTAGGCTGTACTCGAATAGGCATATAGACAGAATCACCAGACCCACTTTTTCTGTCTTCCATATTATCTCTAATGTTAAATCTGAAGTTCGAGTATTTTTTTGATTTTCTACGAATGCATAACTTGCCATATATCACCTATAGATATGTCGCAAGTAAAAATCTATGGCCAATTAGTGAAAATAGTTGACATTTTTTCACTAATTACGGACAAATTAAATGGCATACTTTTTACACGAATAATCCATGGGGTGCCAAGATCCCAGAGCCGTTCGAACGGCAACACAAAGTTTTCCGCCTCGCACCCATCCTGTTGTAGTATATGTAATGTATATGTATGTATGTATATATTAAACGAACATTAATTTTTTGCACTTCAAATTTGTTGCCGTCATTTTAGAAAATAGAGAAAAAAAATTGGGGCAAAAGTCAAGCACTTTTTTTCTTGAGATTTTATTGGTGTGACATTCCTCAAGCTTGTTCTTCTTTCAGACCGGCCTGACTTTGGCCCCAATAGAAAATATGGAGTAAAATCTTAAAGAAGGCAGTTACAAAATGTTTTCTTTTCATTTAATTTTTCTTTAATACAAACACATTTGCGTGTGACATTTTTTTAATCTTTTCTCATTTTATGGATGAAACTAAAGAAGGCGTTTTTCAAAACTTTTCAAATAAGCGATTGGCGCCCTTAAATATCAACTTCTAACGTCTAACCTTCACTTCATATCAGATTATCAGTTTAGTTTAAGACAGCGAAATTCATTATCCCGTTGCTTTAATTTAGCCAGGTGACATTTTTATATCGCCATGTATGGAGAGGTCCCACTGTGCGCCTGTATGTCAATACAGATACAATACCTACAGCCTAAGCTTGGAATTTAAGATTCTTCAGTGAAGAGGAGATATTGAATTTCTTTTCGGCTCCAAAGCTCACAGTACCTGCCATACGTTATGCAAAATCTCATTTATCTCGAAAACGGCTATAATGATTTTGATTAAAGAAATTAACTCTGCTATTATGAACATCGACTCGATAGTGACGTTGATGCCAGTGCTGATATGTTCACTGTTCACAGAAGTGATTTTTCTTGGGATGCGTACATTTATTCCTTTCAGAATTAAGAGTATAAAGCATAAAGAAAGGTTGAGAGAAGTAAGTTTCCGCTATAACAAAGCCAACCCAACCGAGGAAAATCGGAAAAAGTTTAAACAAGTCAGAAACCAATGCAACGCTGTTATAAAGAGAACCAAATTCTTACATGAACAGTAATTAATTATCTGCAATGTCCCAAAGGCAGTAAAAATTTCTGATCATTTGTCAAGAACGTAAAAAATTCGACTTCATCTTCGATTCCAACGCTTATCTACAATGAGAAATCGATAACTAGCTCTTTAGAGAAGGCAAATATACTTGCAGCTTATTTTGTTGCTAGCTCCACATTGCCTGTTAGCAACATTGCCCCTCCTGTACTTGAGAACGTAAGTCATTCAATTGGACAGGTATATTTCCGCACTCGTACAGTTGCAAGAGCTTTTCGAGATCTCGATATAAACAAATCCGCTGTTCCTGATGGTATACACCCTATTCTTCTGAAGAGGTGTTCTTCATCGCTGGCAAAACCATTGCGTAAGCTTTTCCATCGATCCTACTGTTCTGGAATCTTCCCTAGAAGATGGAAAACAGTATTTGTCCAGCCTGTTCCTAAAAAAGATATACCTTCCTCCCCTTCGTTCTATCGACCAATCGCACTTACGTCCCTTCTGTTCAAGGTCATGGAAGCGCTGATAAATCATCAGCTCAAGAAATATCTCAAAGATCGAAACCTTCTTAATGACCGGCAAAACGACTTTCGCAGCAATCGTTCCACTGGTGATCTGATGGCATATCTCACCGAAGAGTGGAATAGATCCTTACATTGTTTTGGAGAAAGTAAGATTATTGCGCTTGATATTTCTAAGGCATTTGATAGAGTTTGGCACCAGGCTCTCTTATCGAAAATGCGTCCGTTTGGCATCAACGAAACCCTTATTCGTTGGATTAGAAATTACCTTCTAGATCGTTCAATATATGTTTTATTGGACGGTTTTAAGTCTGATCTTCAAAAAATAAATGCTGGTGTTCCCCAGGGCTCCGTTTTGTCTCCGACTCTCTTCCTCATTTTTATAAATGATCTCTTGTCTGAAACTTCTACTTCTAATCCACTTCATTGTTTTGCCGACGATTCACTCTCAGCTTTTCATACTCGTCCCCAAATTCACGTCTATCTCCTTCGAAAGTGAATTTTCAACGGTATTGTATGATAAGCTCATTAAACTCCGATCTTTACAGCATTGTCAAATGGGGTAAAAAAAACGTGTGGAGTTTAATGCTTCGAAAACTCAATGCTGTCTGTTGTCGTTGAAGCAAAATGTTCCCCTTATACCATTGTCGCTGAATGGCACTTCCATCGAAGAAACCGAAAAGCTCTCAGTACTCGGTATGTGTGTTAACGACGATATTCGTTGGAATGATCACAAACTTGCGACCGCCAAGAATGCTGCTAAATGCTTTGGATTTCTATATCGATGTAGGAAATGTTTTCACCCCTTCTGATCTGGCTACCATTTACAAGGCGTTTATTCGTCCAAAACTCGAGTATAACTCACACCTTTGGACAGGTGCTGCACAATCTTCTCTCCATTTATTGGATAGAATTCAGAACAGAGCGTTAAAACTGATTGGAAACAGAGCTATCATGGGTTCATTCCACGGTTACCCCTGGGATTTTTCAAAAAGTCGCAGAAAAAAGTCGCTTTTACAAAAAAAAGTCGCAAATTCGAATTCTTTGAAAAAGTCGCATTTTTGAACAAAAAGTCGCAATTGAAAGAAAAACTCGCATACCTAAATATTTTTTTTTTACTATAGGAAAAACAATTTAGATAGTTTTTTGAATTTCTTTATTTAAACACTTAGATAGGTATACATTAAAAAATAATAAAAACAAAAAAAAACCTAATGTAAAGACTTCATTTTGCATAAATTAATATGTATGTAGGTTCTAAGTTAAAATAAATACCTAAAAAGATTATGTAAATCACATTAATGTTTCGTTTTTTTAATAAAGTTTCTCTATACTTTTTAATTAGGTTGTTTTCAGGAACCCACTCACTTATATCACAGTCAATGAGATTTGTGGAAGCTAACATATTTTCGCAGGTTTCCCTTTGTAAACGGTTTGTTAATTTATTTTTCATAAGCGTAAGCTTTGAATAAAACTTGCTCAGCGCAAGCGCTGCTGTGTGACAACGTTAAAATTTTACAAACAAATTCGTAAAGGTTAAAGTATAGGTTATCACCTAAACTATTTTTTAAAGTACCAACCTTGTACCAAAACTCTTCTAAATTTTAAATTTAAAAAATTTTGCCATAGTTTTTGTCAAACGCTTGAAGCTCTAGGTGTTTGTATTGATCTACCACTTTTTCTGGCTCATTTGTAAAGCTATTAAAATTTGAAACCAACCGAAAATAGTTAAAATCCTGATTTGACCTAATTATTTTTGGATCTATATGTTTTAAAATAGAAAGCTTCTCATCTTTAACATTAAAAAATTTCTTAGCAAAGCGTCAAATAATATTGAAGTACATTTTTTTTTATGCAAATAATTTCAAAATTTGTGAGTTTTTTATCCTTTAAGCAATTTTCGGCTTCCATGCCGATATATGTTTCTTCAATTTTTAAAATAATTTTCGTTTCGATAATCAATCTCAGAAATAGATTTTCCAAGAACACATTCTTTCAATAAAAAGAGGCTGGGTGCGACCCACACTGATAACTTCCCATTTGTGGTCTTGAAAACTTTATATTTAGATAAAAACATAATTGTGACGTTTTCTTCAATTTTACCATAGCTATTAATGGAATTTGAATATGTGGGACTTGGGTACAACTGAACAATCTTATTCATATACGTATGTACAGTACATACATTCTTCTAAAAACTAAGTTGATAATAAAATTATAAAATTATGTATTATATTAGAAATTACTTTATTATTTCGATTCCAAACATTTTAATTGAAAAAAATTTAAAAACGAAATATTCAAATATAAAAGATATGGTTTGGTTATTGATGGAAGGGTACTTACAAAATATATCCGCTCTAAAACTAGATATATGTCAAATATAAACCATTTGTTAGAAATTGTATTATGTATAAAATTAAATAATGGCTCGTTCTCAAGATATTCTAGTCGAAAAATAAATATTACCACTTTTTAGTAGATTTTTTTTATATTTTTGTTAAAACTGTCAATTCGATACTTGTCAAAATTTAACCATATGTTAATAATTGTATTATGTCGGTACCTTCCCGTAAGAATATACTAAGCGACACTTTTTTCGAAACTTTTGATGAGGAAAATATACTATATGTTAATGGCATAATGCATGAAAAGGAAACTAGAGTACAAATAAAAAAATTTATCAACTGCCATGTTTTCTCATTAAAATAATGTTGCCCCCTGAAATTTGTATTATCCGCCAAAAAATTATGCTAAGCGACATTAATAAAGATCTCATTGTCGTGAGCAACAAAAAATTTTGTTAGATGTCACTTAGTTTAACCAAAATTGTCTCTTAGCACACTATAATTCAACTAGAACTTTCTTCGTTTTTTCCTTTCCTGAACAATTTTAGAAATGTCGCTTAGTATACATTCTTACGGGAAGGTATCGATGTACAAAACAACATACTTTAGAAGGCACTATCGGTGTTCATTCCCAAGAAATTCGACTTGAAATACAATTTTAACTAGTTTTCACTAGAATTTTTAATAGTTTTTTTATTTAAAAAAAAAAACTATTAATTTAATATTGGTCAACATTTTACCAATTGTACAAAATTATACTATGTATTAAATAAACTAAATTAGAAGTCCATATCCTTACTAGTTCTCGGGAAATTTGAGTCGAAAAACAATTTTTACCAATTTTCAATAGAATTTTATATAGTTTTTTATTTTTTGTAAAAAAACTGTAAACTGATTTTTTTTGAAATTTTCACCAGTTGTCAAACACATTATTTTTCGTAAAATAAAATTATTTTGAGTTTCAAATTGTTTTCCGTTCTTAGAATATCAGGGTTATGAAATTTTTTTTTTCAGTTTTTTTTATTTAAAAAAATAACGGTATGTTCATTTCTTTCTAAATTCATACCAAATCTGTATGACCTTATAATGAGTACATTAAATTTTATTTGAAATCAATAGCATTATTTTTTCGTGAGATATTTGAAACTAACCAAAATTTTTACTTTTTTTTTAAACCGTTATAGTGAAAAAACTACTCACTGAATTTTAATAAACGCCCTTTCAGCCTCTTTCGAAGTTATTATCTATTAAAAAAATTTTATTTGAAGTCGATATCTTTACTCGTTTTTGAGATATCGACGACGAAAAATGGTACAAGAAAGTACGGACGTACGAACGTACGTACACACACACACACAGACATCTCTCTAAAAATGACTGATATAGCCTCTAGGGACCTTGAAACGTCGAGAAATGTCAAAAATTCCAATTTGACAAATCGGACCGATTACAATAACTCCCTATGGGAAGTTAAAAATTTTGAAAAATAATAATTAGAGGATCTTCTATATAAGAGCACAAATAAGCAATTTGTGATGTTTCACTCTGAAAAACTTTGTTTAAAATATTTATTTTTGAAGTAATATATTTTAGAAACTTTAAATAAACTAAATTTTCGTTTTTCAAATTTTCGAGAATAATATCAATTTTTGAATTTGTACTTTCTTCAAATTTAGCCCTAATAAAAAAATGTTGCAAAACAACCCATTGCTCCACGATGCGGCATGTTACATGTTACAGACAAAGCACAAAGGTAAGGAGAAATTCCAGGAAATGTCAGTGTCAGTCTTCAGTGCCAAACACGTAAGAGAACAAAAACAATCTAACAGCGCCCCCGTGGTGGGAATGGGAAAACAAAAACTACTTTCGAAAACGAGAATGCGAACAGAAAACAAAGAACAAAGCAAAGACAATCATACGCACACATTCTCAGAAAAGTTTGATGGTAAATGTTTAAGCAAAGAAAAAGTCGCAATTTTAAACAATTTTAAAAAGGTCGTCGCATAGTCGCACAGCACAAAAAAGGTCGCAAAAATGCGACTAAAGTCGCATAAGGGTAACGCTGCGGCTTCATTCCCATCTCCATATTGGGTTTTCAATAAAACGAAAAATATTTTTTTAAAATTGCATACTTATAATATAATATCAAATCAAAAGGACCCGCTGTATACAAAGTCGAACATAAATAAAAAAAAAGGCCGGTGCCGTTAATAATATTTTTTGTTAAAATTGGCTTCAACCAAAATGTAGACCAAATGGCAAACCAAATGCCCCACGTTTGAGAGATGCCCACTATTCCCTATGAAGTAAACTTTTTTAATACATTTGTAGTTAGGATAAAAGTAATTACATGAACGAGCAACAACTTCAAATAAAATGAAAGGAATATAGGTTAGGTAGTAGCCAAAGTCTAGAAGAACAAAACAAAACGGGGAAAATCCGATTTGAATTGAAGTCTGAAACTAATTTACAACATTAGCTTGTTGAAGTGGAGAAATAAAATGAAATGAAATCAGGGAACAAGAGATCCATCCAAAGGTATTATCCACTGACAAAGGACATGAGAAATTTCAACTATCTAAGCAAACGTACCGTACGTAGTTGAGTAATCCTATTCACTGATATAGAAGCTTATATGAATTCTTACCGTGAAAACTATATTTCTAAGGCAACAATGTAAGAATGTATGCCTTATAATATGTATGTTCACATGCAACACAACATACATTTCAGCAACTAATAAATCGTCAAAATCGTGATACGACAAAGTTGAATGAATCCCAAAGGTAAAAAGTAATTTTTAATTAGTGGATATCTAATTTATTATAGAATGAAATCTGTGCTTTCTTGCACATTTAAGAAATATGCTAATACGAATACGTACCTAAATAAGAATGGAGTTTTATTCTACTAAAAGGTGATCCAATAGAGATTTCTGAACTTTTTCGAAGCTACTTCTGTCAAATTCGCTCTCGTTTATTAAATCTGTATATCCAAATCCACATGGGTTGTAACAACGTTCAACAAAATGTGCAAATGATTACTTACTTACTTTTACTTTAGATGGCGCTCACAGTCCAGGGTGGACTACGGCCTCAACCAACAAGCTATCATCGAGAAAGGAATCTCAACATCGTCGACTCGGGCAAAACGTCACGATGGATAGGTATAACTTCGAAGTCGTCAAAGACTTTGTCTACCTGGGCTCCACTATAACATCGCAAAACGACATCAGTGCAGAGATCAAGCGAAGAATTACTCTTGCCAACCGTTGTTTCTTCGGGCTAAGAAGGCATTTGAGTAATAAAGCCCTATCTCAAAGAACCAAGGAGACCTTGTATAAGACCCTCATCACCCCTGTCCTGCTGTATGGGGCAGAAGCATGGACACTGTCTAAAACGGATGAAAATCTGCTTGGGTGCTTTGAAAGAATAGTTCTTCGTTTGATCTTCGGTCCAGTCTGTATCGATGGAGTATGGAGGAGAAGGTTCAACAACGAGCTGTACGGGCTTTACAGCGACGTTGACCTAGTCAAGAAGCTGAAAATACAACACCTGAGATGGCTAGGACACTTGGAGCGTATGGACACCGACGCACCAGCCCATCGAATCTTCGAATCCACCCCTGATGGTCTGCGCAGCAGAGGAAGACCCCACCTCAGGTGGCGCGCACAAGTGGAGAGCGACCTCAACCAACTTGGAGTGCGTAACTGGAGGCAGCTAGCTAGGGACCGAGCTAGCTGGAGGAGCTTGTTGATTGAGGCCGTGCAAATGATTAAATTGGTTTTTTTTAAGTTTTATTTTTTGCTCCCAATTTCGGTCGAAAAATCATGTTCAGCGACGAAGCCTATTTCTGAATGAATGGGTTCGTCAACAATAATTCAGAGACGAGATCAACCAAGCTGAAATATTTGCAGTCCCAGTGGTGTGGATTTTGGGCTGGCGGATCCACATTTTTTTGAGAACGACGGGAACGGCGGAAGCCATAGGTCGGTGATAACCAATTTAGCTTGGGCTTTAATTGGATGATAGGTCAACGAAGGCATTAAGTTTCGACAGGTCGGTGCGCTTAGTGCTACATAGCCAGTGCTACAATTGACTTTTTGCACGAGCGTTTTTCGATCATGGTTATCTCACGCGGAGGCGATTTGAATTGGTAACCGAAATCGATCGACTTGACCTCGTTAGATATTTTTGTTGTTGTTGTTTATTTCATCAATCAGAGTTAACTCTTACAGACTAATTAAATTATTTTGTTGTGGGAGTTGATATGTTTATTTAAATTGGCATACATAAGCCTTTTAAATAATCTTAAAGAGTTGATTTTCATACGAATCTTGCGACCCAGATACCTTACAAGAGTGTAATACTCGTAAAATGACTTCATTATTTATATGGGAGGAATTGCCACAAATAACTGGTGTATTTAATCAATCCTTATTGTTTGCAAATAATAAGATGGACAATCCAATCAAGCAAAAGTAATTCAATATTTACCTCGATTCTCTCCTTGCATAAAGCATAGGTATTTAACAATGGTACCTAGACAAATAATAACATTTCAATTATTTCATTGAGAACGTAAATCATTCAATGTGGTATTGTTATGTGATATGGTATATTTCCGAACTTATATAGTTGCAGGAGCCCTTCGAGATCTTGATATAAACTCATTCGCCGGTCCTGATGGTATACACCCCATTCTTCTGAAGAGGTGTTTATCATCGCTGGCAAACCCCTTGCGTAAGCTTTTCCATTGCTCTATCTGTTCTGGAATCATCCCGCAAAAATGTAAAACAGCATTTGTTCAGCCTGTTCCTTAAAAAGACGACCCATCCTCCTTTCCCTTCTATCGACCAATTCCACCTACGTTCCCTCGTCCCAAGGTCAGGAAAATGGTTGATAAAAAAATATCTGGAAGATCGCAAGCTTCTTACGGCTTTCGCAGCAATCGTTCCATTGGTCTTCCAATGGCATATCTCACCGAAGAGTGGAACAAGTCTTTATTTCTTATCAAACTGCATGCGTTTCGTAGCAACTAAACCCTTATTCCTTGGACTAGAAAGAGAAACTACGTTTAAGATCGTTCTATGCATGTTGTATTGGACGGTTTTAAGTCTGATCTTCACAAAATGCTGGCGTTCCCCATGGCTCCGTTTTGTTCCACCGGCACCGTTCTAGCCCAACCATATTTGTAAAGATTTTTTTAGTAGATTCTTTTGTCACGACCTTAAAAAAATGTTTTTTGGATTTAAAAAAATATCATTTTTTTGGAAAATTAGTAGATATCTCTAAAACGGCTCAATATTTTGTTTGGAAATTTAATTTTTATTTATTTATTGACAGAAAGTCAGTATCCGCGGAACGAAATAAAACATTGAAAGCTTATTTCAAGAAGTTTTGGCCGAAATTAAGTTTTTGCAAAAAGTTCATGAGACTGGTATTTTTTTTATATAATTTCCACGCACTAAAGGGATTAAGACTACCCTTAAAATGTTTTAGCAAAGTGCGATCGTTTTAGGAAAGTAGGAGAGGATTTAAAAGTAGATACCAATCCGCATTGTTTTTGAATGTCTAAATATTATAATGGGAAGGAAATATAAAATCGGTTAAAATATTTTACATTCGTGTAGTGCTGCTAAATAAAGAATCTCTGAATTTAACTGTACGTCCGAAGTTCGGTTCAAGGGTAAACTTATTAGCATTCCTTGAAGCGCGAGTATTACGGTTAAATTGTTTAAGGGGAATGCAGCTGGCTATTTCACTAAAACAGTGTTTATAAAAATAATGGTAAAATAATGAAAGACAAGAAACATTACGACGGTGCTCGAGAGATTCAAATGTTTCTGTTATACTTTTATCACCTATCATTTTTAAAGCTCATATTTGGATTCTATCTAAGAGACAACACTCATTATGGTCCCCATCGTCGTACGGTGCGCACAGACGAGAATGTACGGCTGCTGTAGCCAAGAGTGTAATGTCGTTTTTATTTGGCAATCCGGAAGCCTTCCGGACTCTCCTGAAAGTGTTCAATTGGGAAAAAATGACAGTTCTGATTCTGAAAAGAATTTGCTTCTGGATTTGAAATCAGAAGCAAAACCAGAAGCACTCACACATTCATATACTTAAACGTCAACCTCAACAGCTGTGATTTTTGGTATCCAAATTGTGCGAACCAGGGTTGGCCGAATTAACTACACTACATTTTCTACATGATTTACTACGTTTATATGAGGTGTTGAAGCGAGCTTGAAGTTTGCTTCGAACCTTTATATACCTGTATTGAGTTGAAATGAGCTTCGTTCGACTCGATCCCAATCGCTCAGCGGTGTCGAGTAGAAATGTGGGTCGAAAATCCGAACCTAATCCAACTCGATCTTTCGATACTGCATTTAAACGTAGTATTTGACTGCGCGTATAGTTTATTGAAGAAACTACATGCCTAATTTACTACAATTTGTTACGTCTGCTACATAACATATGTACATATGTTAATTCATAAAAAATCAATATAATAAAGGAAAAAAAAACAATTTTGCACTTTTATGATCTAAAGAAGGTTTGTAAAAAAAAGTTTCATTTACCATAAGGATGAAGAATTGTAGGAATAACTGAACGTTTAATTTAAAAATTCAAATTTCAAATGCACAACTGACAGTTAATTGAGAGCCATGCTACAATTTGTTACATTAACTACAATTAACTACAATTAACTACATTTAACTACATTAACTACATAAACTACGTAGCAGACGTAACAGATGTAATTATTTCTAAAAAGTGACAATTCGGCCAACCCTGCTTTCAACAAAAAATTTTCTTGATTTTGATTATTGTACGCATTTGATGTTTCACATATACAATCAAACAAAACTTCAGAATCATCAGAAGCAAACAAAAGTGTTCAGTTGGGATTCCGGATCGGAGAGAGATTCCGGATTGCCAAATAAAAACGACATAAGACTCAATTCACGAATATCAACTAGCCATCGAACTCAACAACTCAACATTTCACATTATTTTTTTTTTTTGTGTTTGTTAAAAATTAATTTAGTTCTAGTTAGTGATATTTTGAGAGTGTAGTTGAATTCACGTAATTGATATTTTTCAATTAAAAATAATATTTTTCTTAAATTTATTCACTCGTAAAATTATTCAAATACAACATTAATTACAACGTTTTAAACATTCCAAAAATTGTGTTAATAAATCCTTAATAATACAATTTATTCAAAATCATTCTTTTTTAATAATATTGACATTCCTGAAACGTTGGTATAGTATTATGCTCTGAAGTAGTCTCAAGCGGTTACGCTTGTGGTCCGGAGTGAGCAAGCGCGGCACCCATTGCGTCGACAGCCTTCTCACGCCCAAAATTTTATGGAGGATACGACCCACGCGGTCTTTTGAGATGCGTACTGTTTCAGCTATCTCGCGCACCTTTGATCGGCGTCGGCGGTCTGCCAATACGAGATCGTGGATTTTAGTCACGTTATCCTCCGTGGTACCTATTTTGGGGGCACCTAGGCGGCGATCAGCAAAAACCGATGTGCGACCACGTTGAAACTCGTTATACCAATTCTTGACGGTCGCCATCAAAGGAGAAGAGTCACCCTTTATAGTAGGGTGGAGTGAAATTTCACTACACTTTCATTTCATTTCAATTTAATCGTTGTCAAACGTTGTTCGAACGCCATTAAGTTCGCGCGTGTTATTGTTATTCTACTTGTGAGAAACATTGATTTTAACCACTGCCGTCAAGAAAATAAGACTCATGTAAGTAATATTTTTAATATCCGGTTCACAGATTGATTTGAATGCGCCTTTGAAGAAAATCAAAACTAGATCAATGTTTTTAAAAATTTAGTATATTTCTAATTTTCAATTGGGTTGGGTACACTTCATAACATCAAGACAAGTAAACAATCTTTTGTATGCTGAATTTACTCATTAAAAGGCAACTTTGCATTGCTATTCCATTAAAAAAAAATTAAAAAAATTTTTTTTATACATTTTCACTCCACCCTATTGTACAGCATCCAAGCGCTTTTTGATTTCTTTATGTGATTTCCCTTCCAAAAATAAGAATCATCTAAAATTCGCTGGCTTCCACACGTGGTCAAAACAAAAGTACCATAGTCTGATTCGGCTGAAATGTTGACAGTAGTCCTGTATGAGAGGGTACTAGACGATAGTAAATCTCTCTTGCGATACTGGCACCATCGGGCCGTTAGGCTAAGTACTTATCCGCAAACGGATAAAACAAAAAGGGTTGATGTGTTTAGAGCAATTATTATAGATAAGTTTGAGCTTCCTGAGCTGTCTAAGGATTCTAATGAAAAATTTAATACTTCCATAAAAAAATTGCTGTCCAAAATTGGTGAAAAGCAGTATACATGTTAACCGATTTTTAGTTGCAAACTCAGCCGACATATTGGACAGAAAAAAGGTTTGAAGAACTAGAAACTCTTGAGGAATGCTGTGAAAAATCCAAAAAACGCAAAGTTAAAAATTTTATTAGATCAACTAGCGCTAGGGAAATAATAAAAGCTAGTGAAGTTGTGCTTCGCAAAATTGGTAATCGGGATTCGGAAGCTTCATCAAGTAAAGGTACTGAGGTAAGAACATTATTTATAAATCGCAGCTCTGATCACGGGTCTCATATACTTCTGTATCCCGATGAAGCATTGGCCTTAATGATTGACATTAATGTTTCCAAGCATCAATATCAAGTCATACGCCAAAAATATCAACTCTAAATGCAAAGATATTTTGCCTTCTTATAAAAAAGTGCTAAACTCAAAAAAGAAATGTTATCCCACAGAAATTGAGGTCACTGAAGCATATGCTAAGACTCAACTTCAATACTTGGTTGATCATACCATAGAACGGCTTTGCTTTGGTCGGGAATTGGAAGTAACTGAACTTCAAGGTGGCGAAAAACATCTTAAAATTTTGAACAGAAGGTCAGATAGATGATAATTTGTTTAGTATAAGCATGGTTCCTATTCAGATGAATCTAATCTATTTTTTTTTTTGCATTAAATTTTTTATCATAAACCTGAATAATGATAAAAAAATAATGACTTAAAATATTTGTTACCAACGCCGTCATAAAATATTACTCAGCCATCGTGTAAACGTATTCTCAGATTACATGTGAACTTGCTCTTGGTCTCCGTGGATGCTGCCCATTTCGATTGGTTTCGAATGCATTCATTGTTCTATAATGTAGACGAAAATTAATAAACCGTTTGTTCATTCGATTTACAGTTCAATTTCAAAGAAAATCCCAAGCAGCAGCCAGCAGCCACGGCAGACCAAGAGTAACTATTTTAAAAATAATTATAAATCATATTTCTGAACTTCATTCTTTTTATTTTGAATAAAGTTTTTTAAAGTTTCGCAACGTAAAATTTGTTGGATACTCTTTTACTCTTGGAGGAAAGCCGTAAAGTTTTGTTCGCCATAGAAATCGGCAACAGTATTATTCCAATTAACTTGAATAGAATTGAATTGAATTTTAAATCCAAAAACGTATTTTATAAAAAAAACAAATCATCTTTTTTTTCCTATCATGAAATCGTTAATAGTTTAGTTTTTTTTTCGTTAAAACAATATTATTTCTAAAAAGGATCATATAGTTTATCTATTATGGTATTACCTATAAAACATCAAATCATTAATTTGAAGTATGATTTTCCTATTCAAAATAATTTTGTTTAGCTAGATTGGTGAATCCGACCACTGTGCGCCCTCGTAAGTAGTATTTATAACACTATATACCAACATTTCAGAAAAACGCAATATTTTTTTTAATTTGTTTGTCGGTCTGTGATTCGATTTCCATAAAGTTTAATAATACATACATTTTAATTCAAGTTTGTTTGAAACTTTTTAGATATTTCTGCACAAGACTCACATACACTCACTCACGAATACTTTCAAATGGACACCAAAAGGCAATCCAAATTTACCAAAAACTCGTACTTTTATACTACATAAATAAAGCACCCCATGAACAACATACGTCTACATATGTATGTAAATATATGTGCATACATGTATTATAGTAATACTATGCTGCAGGCACTGTAAAACAAATTAATTTGCATTCTATAAAAAAGAAACAGTGATCACTTCGAGCAAATTGAAATATAAATTTGAATGCTCCCTATTTTGATGAGGTTATTATTAATTTATTAAAATTCCTGTCGTTAAAAGAAAATAGAAAACACCGCTCTATAGGGCTAACTCATGCAACCCCCAATCCACCCCATCAGTACAAAAACTAATTTAATAAACGACTGGATACATTTTCATTTATTTTCATTGCAACAACTGTTAGTCTTTTGATAATACCTACGTAAGCCCTATATCTAATAGCTTTCATATAACATACTCGTAGGTGCATTTTTTTGTACACACGACTAGAGGCCTTTAATCCAATTAAAATTTTGTAAATACTGGTGTGGTATTTTGAAATGGAAACATGGAATTACTTTTGATAAATAATATAATATGTTACATAATAGTTTTTGGGTGAATTTTTTGGTATCTTATTATTATTGGTTTGAATTAAGTGTTGGTAAAAATATTTATTCCTAAATATGGTGGATCTACTGCTACGAAAGCCGTATTGCCGGTCAATCGGTGTTCGTTCTTCGAGATATTTCTTAAACTAATTGTTGATCAACGTTTTCATGACCTTGGAAGGAAGGGACCTTAGTACAATCGATCCATAATTAGCTTAAGTAATTTTTGCAAACGTAAAAGAACACCTCTACCAAACTAATAATCTGTATGAGAGGATTTGTGTTTTCAAAGATTTTTGAGAACTCTTGCGAGAGAACGTTCTCATATTTCTGTTCGGTAAGGTCGAATTTGCAATAAACTGTGCTGCTGGAAAATTTGCTCTTTCTTACAAGCGGACGAAGGGCTTTATTGTAACCGACTATTGAACCCAATTATTAAGAAGAGTTTTTTAATAATAAGCATTCTCTGATTCAAATAATATATTCAAAGTTTGATCAAAATCTAAATCATAAATGTGTTTTATTTAAATTTACTTCCGGAACCACAGATGGATTACCCTGTTTGCATTATTTTATATCTCTATTAAATTAATTAAATCAATCAATTAATCATATCAATATCTATTACACTGTATTCGTTGTTCAAAATTTCATTAACTTTTTAAAATGCAATTATTATTTGCTAAGCAGAAGAAACTTACAAAATTTGAAAGGAAATATCATAGTTATTTACAAGCTAACCTTTCTTAATGTCCTCGTTGCCTTTTCACAAATTTTCAAACCTCACCAAAACTTAAGGCCCTTAGTGAATAAGATGATTAAGTATTAACATCGAGGACAAGACACTTCTTTCTTTCACATACTGACATTTAATATTGCTAGGTACATTTCCTATAAATCCTAAGACAAAAACTTTAAAGAAGGCTAAGTTTTAACTGGCTGAAAACACGTACAGAAATTCTACTTTTCTTATTAAACAATGTATATAATATCCTGTTTCCTTGCAGTCGTATGATATAATTGAGAAACTATTTTCGCTAATATAAGAATGGAATAGATTATAAAATGAAATATAATCATTAGATTTGTGAAATACATTGTTCATAGATAGATAGATCTTTATTGTTACTGAATTTCTTATAATTTTTTTTTTCGTAGATTGCACAATTTACAGAGATATGGTTTCTTATACTATACCTTACTATTGAAAATATTACAATATGTATTCAATTTATATCACAGATTTATTATATTATATTTGAAGGAAAAAAAAAGCCTTCATTAATTCTCGACTGAAAAGGTAAAGTATCTTAAGTCAATTTTGATGATTTTTCAGGAGAGCAAAAAAACACTTCAAAGCTGTTTCCCAAAAAACATTCAAATATAGACTTTATTCAACAAAGCATTTATATGTAAAATTTTATGATCTTTTTTTTGAAATTATTTTCGAAAAGATATTTTTAATATTTTGGACGTTATGAGGAAAAATATGACTTAAGATAATTTGGCTTTTCTATAAATTGAATTTTATATTAATTTCCAAAATCTTAAGTTGAGATAAGATATTTTGCCTTGCGTTTTCGAAGGACGTTTTCAATTCTTATGTCCATTTAAGATGAGTTGCGTGTGCAAAAGTGGAAAAAAAGAGATTTAAGATGATATTTCGTGGTTTTTATTTAAGTCGTATATGAAAAAGTCACATTTGTTCTATAGAACATCTAATAATAAAAAAAAAAAACTAATAGAGACTTGAATTTCTTAAAAAAAAGGCTATAAAATCAAATTTGGTTCACAGAATAGAAACAGTTTAGTTTTATTCAAATACTTTATTTAAAAAATATTAAAATAAAATATAAAAACAATTATTAAATTAATTAAAAAAAATATTGATCATTGCAAAAAATGTTACATGAAAACATATTCTCAAAAGTCAAATTAATAATAACAAGAAACTATTGGAAAAAATTTACCTAAGGGACCCAAGGGGAGATAGGAGAAATTGAAAATTGTTTTTACCTCCGAAACTAACGGTATCGCACCCGTAGTGTAAGACCTTATTTATCTCGAAAACGGCTGAATAACATGTTATTAACGGTACCTGTCATAGAACCGTTTTTTTTTTTTTGAAATAAAACTTCTTTTCCGGCCTTGGAGGTAAAAAAATGTCTATGCAGCTGTCAGTGACGTGTCAAAACGACACGCTGTCTGTCAAAGACAGCGACATGTAAGGAAGTTTTACTTCTACCGCGCGTAACGGTTTTAACGATTTAAACCATTTTTTTTAGAAGGAGCCCCCGAAGCTTAAAATAATATTTTATATAAGAACATTCGCAAAAATAGTTTTTGGATCTCTTGAAAAAAAAATTAATTTTGTTTTTTTAAAAATCAATATCTTCAAAACAAGTGACACGATTATTTTTTGAAATTATTTCCTTAAATCAATGGCACAAAATTTTAATTGAATTAGTACGACCGACGTTAAAGCTGATTTAATATGAAACTAAGTTAAATCAACGATTTAGCAAATTTTTTTCGAATATAGCATCATATACTATATCTATATCTACCCTTTTATTAAAGTTAAAATCATCGTAAGAATATCGTGCTTTTAGAAACGCCACAAAAGGTTTGTTTACTTAGTTTTTTGCACGAACTGTCAATGTTTTCGGTGTGTTCAGAAGCAATTTATTAAGAATTCCTTTAGTACGATACTAGCTGGAAAATGTTTTAAACTAAGAATGAGTTAGTAACCTACTTTAAAGTTAGCAATTTGTTAAGTAGTATCATACAAAGAAATTAAAAATAATAGGTTGTTTGACATTTTGCGCCAGTCTTTTTAGAACTATTCGCCAATACTTCTACGTAATTACTTAAAATTGGTATCCCAAATTGTATTCATGAAAAGCTTTGAAGAAATTTCTAGCATAAAAATTCTTTTAATAATAAAACTATTTTTGAGCTTTGTGTGAATAAATTCTTAGTTTTCTGGAAATCAGACGGCAATTTCATACATGTGAACATTTTTATCTCATTAAATCCATGTTTTATTTTTATAAAATGTATTTTTAGTTCCAAATTCGTGCAATTCAACTCTTTTTTGTTGTATACGTATGTGTTTCATTTGTAATAATTTTTCAATAGCGTATGAAACAAAACTGTCTGAAACACTAAATGAAAAAATAAGAAAAACGGTCGCACAAAAGGCAATCTAGAAACAAAATACACTTAAAAATATCTTATGCCCTTGTTATTACGGAAATTGTTTTAGTTTTGCAAACGGTAAAATATCCTATGACTACTTAGGGAGCGAAAAATTTCAGTTTTAAATTTAACAATTCATCTTATGTTCACATAATATGATTGGCCTTTTCACACTTTTTTGGATTTTTTTAAGGATTTTATATTATGTCGACTTAAGGATGACTTTTGTTCCTGTTTGCACAGGCGAAAATATCTTAAGTCAACTTAATATGATTTACGATTTCACAATAATAAAAAAGTCTTAAGCCAATATAATCTTAAGTCTATTTTAGGTTTTAAAATTAAGCAGAACACACAATCTTATGTGGACTTAAGATATCTTACCGCGTGTAGAGATGGTCTTTTGAACATCAGATGAAGTTGTTTTTGTCTATAAAAAAGCACAGGAGTGAGATAGAAGGAAGCCGATCACACAGAACTGTAGCCTTTTAGAATGGCACTAAGGATCAACAAGAAAACGCGAAATATCTTAAGTCGACTTAAGATACTTTACCTTTTCAGTCGAGAATTATACATTTAAATTTGTCCATAGGGAGAGAGAAGTGGGGTACAGAAAACTGTCCTGATATGTTGTTTCCATTTAGTATCACAGATATATGTGTTTTTAAATAGTAAATAAATAAATAAATAAATAAAAAACAAATAATTAAATACATAACTGAACGGGACGTTCAATAAGTTAATTAACAAACAAAAAAAAGGTAAGAAACAAATTTTAATATTTAAATAAATAATAAATGGTTAGGTAAGCAAAGACAAAAAAAAATTAAACAAAAAATAAATAAATTAAATTGAGAGACAAATCAATAAATAAATAAACAAGTAAATAATACATATAAAAATAAATATATGAATAGTAAATAAATAAATAAATAAACAACAACAAATAAGTAAACAAAATTAAGAAAAAACGACATATTTTAAAAAACAAGTAAATACAATGATAAATAAATAATTAAAAAAAGTAGATTAATAATAAATAAATAAATTAAAACTCTATGAATAAATGACAAATGAATTAATAATAATAATTTACATACAACATCTTAAGCAGCTAAGTAGTTAGAGATAAAACTATTATCCGAATTATTGCAGGATAAAATATAACGATAATGTAGTTTGGAAATTCTAACTGAAACTTTATCAATATTTGTTGTTTTATGAATTTCTTCTGTAGAAAAGTGCCATGGAAGATTAAGCATGATTTTTAAAATCTTATTTTGCATAACCTTCAATTTTTGTATATTTTCCCCAGGCAGATGAACCATACAAAATTATAATTTGGAAGATAGACTTAAATATCATTAATTTGTTTTCAGTGCTCATTTTTGTTAAATACATTGTATATTGATTATTTTATAGCAAATATAAAAAGCTTTTTTCAAAAAAGTGTATTACTAAATATCTTGAGGCAACTGAATCACGCTAGTTAACCAGATTGAAAGAAAATATAAAAAATATAATGCATGACTGGGTCGCACGAATTCGCTCTTATGAAAAAGATTTAGAATTTCAAAAATTAATGTTATAAGAAAAAAACTGTTCATAAGCATAAAATTTGTTATTAGTTTATGCAAGAACAAAAATTATAAGTCGATGTAGTGGTTTCTTAAAAAAATATATACAAAATTCTTAAAACATTTTTACGAAGGAATTTTGGTACGCCAACTTATAGTTTTTATTATCGTACGAATAAAAAATAAATTTCCAAAAAAAAATATTCAGCCCAAAAAAAACAAATTTTTTTTGTTTCAAAATTCAAAAAAGATTTTTTTTTGTTTTGAAATGCAATGTTTTTTAAACTTTTTAGAAGCTTCTCTATTAAAAAATTTATTAAAATATTTTCTGCCGATAAAGAGAAATTCAAAATTCGAAAAATTGGTTCTACGGTAGGTACAGTCAGTAATAGCTTAATTTCAATTTCTTTTTTTTTTTTTATCAAATTATAGATCTTTATCAAAATTCTCGGAGCCGCTTTCTAAGCAAATACGATTTTGGAAAAGCATTTTTTTACATTCGTAACTTGGGTACCTTTATTTTTATTTTACCTTAAAATGGAAGAAGCGCGCGATGAACTTTCTCAACAGAGCACGCATTTTGATAATAAAATTCAATAATTTGCAAGCGTTGTTGGTTTGATAGATGATTCATGGTTAAACTATAGACCAAACTAAAGATGTTTGATAGTGGCACAAAACACAAAACGTGCCTTTGCTGTAAAAACCTGTGTTGAAAAAAAGAAAATAGCAAAAAAATCACCCATCAGTACCTATAAGTCGCAAGTAAAAAAGTTTGAGTGCCGGTGCCAAATTTTTATAGTCAAACAGCCAATACATAATAATGCAATCGTAATATCAACATTGTTTTTTAAATATTGAAAACCTTTTTGCTTAGAAATAAAACATTTAATATACGTAATATAGCAATTAAATTCAGGAAAAATCATAAATCTATGACAACATTATTATGTCTATATACTTTGTGACTTTGGCTTAAAATCAAGCCTCAAATCTATTTTTCCACAATTTGTATATTTCACTTACACTTAAAACAAAAAGAATCCCAAAAAATAACATGTTTCGGCTAAGAGGTGCATTGTTAAACATAAACTGTAGCACTTCATATATTATTTAACAATTCTTTTATTTTATTCGTATACCTATTATTTTATTGTTTTTTAAGGTGACAAGCATAAAAATTAAAGCTTTCATATATTAAAAATTAAAAATAACAAAAAAAACTCACTTCTAAGTAATAAAAAATAAAATAACAAAAGTTGACAATAGAGTAAACAAAAAGTATAAAAGGAGAGTTTCAGTCGATTTATTTTCATTCTCGTCTGATATTGTCCAGATAGAAAAATATCATACTTGAAGTTTGAGAATATTTCTTGTGTTAATGTTTATTATTCAACGGACGGGTTTCCTCCTCCGCCTTTAATAACATAAACCCTGATTTATAATACTTTCTTAAGTAATTTAGTGCTTTTCTTTTGCACATCGGTGATAAGTTTAATTTGAGAGTTTATTTAACGGACGGGTTCTCCTCCGTCTTTAAAACTCGCACATTAAATCGTGCCACCTTATTTGATTATTTAATTACTTAACTTTGAAATTTTAATTATTTTCTTTTGTTCCTTAATATTAATTTTTTTCTTTGCATTTAATTTTTTTATATAAAACTGGCAAAACTAATTTATATTAAAATACAAACGTAATTTTATTTGAAATTGTCAATTACAAACTTTCTAAAGTTTAAACTAAGGATCTTTAATCCACGAAAACTGAAATCAAAAGAGGTTCACGCTACAAAACTATGTTCCACATCGCGAAGATCTTCCAATACCCTGTGATATTTGTAACATGGCTGAACGAGAGGATGTTTTACATTTCGTCGGAAGGTGTCCAGTGTTTAGAGAAACCAGAAGACATGTGCTATGAAAACGAAATTTTGAAAACGAAATTTTAGCCCTCTTAAATGAAGTACAGCACTTAATCATACAAGCAGAATAAGAGATGAAAATTTTTAGTTAATACAACTGTAATTTAATTAATTTATGCAACTTAAGATTTAGATAAAACTTTGTCAATCAGGCAGATGGCAAACCCATGCTTTAAAAATTGTTATTGAAATTGTAGAAATAATTGCAAGTAAATAAAAATCTTATCTTATCTAATCTAAAATTATAATGTATAGCGAAAAACGATGTTTTTAAATGTTTAGATATCACAAAAACTCTTCTTTGGATTGAAAAAGTAAGTTTTATATTTAGCGACCCAGAAATAGTCGTAAAGAATGTTTTTCTAGGTAGGCAACCCAACCATTTCAACACAAAGATGGGCAGAATCAGACTGTCTTCTGGTAATTTTAAATCCGAGTGTTCCAATGGCTCTTCCGCATATAGAACCACCAGGACTTGAGCGATGGGCTGTGTTATGTTCACCTTTAGGACACCCCACAAGAGCACGATAAAAAATACATTGATTTTTATTTTGACCACAAGGTGTCTTTAAAAATTAAGTTTATTTGTGAAATCTTATAGCCGGAGCCCAGGATTAAATCCCATAATTGTTTCTAATAAAATAAGAACAATTACTTAATAGCCGTGCGCAAACGGAGAGCTGTTAAGCCAAGAGCCAAAAATGAAAATGGCCAGTTAACGTCCGGTATAAAATTAAATAAAAATAACCGATATGAAAATCGAAATTAAACATAGATCAAACAAAATGTCCCATACACCAATCTGAAATGTCCCATCACCTCAAAACGAAAAAATGTATTACCTCACACCTCACCACAAAAGCAACGAAAAATATTTCTCTTTACTCTTTCATGGAAAAAAAAACACTATTCGTATCGAGCATCTCACTCATCGGCCTGATACTAAGACTGAGACTGATGTAGAATGAAGTTGTATTGTATGTAGTTAATTGTATGAAAGGAGGAAATAGGCCTCAAACTCTCTACCCACCAAAGATCAAACCAATGGAAATAGAATGAGGTTTGTGTAAGATGAGGATTTGAAATGAATGAAATGAATGAATGT
This sequence comes from Chrysotoxum bicinctum, assembly GCA_911387755.1. Taxonomy (NCBI): domain Eukaryota; kingdom Metazoa; phylum Arthropoda; class Insecta; order Diptera; family Syrphidae; genus Chrysotoxum; species Chrysotoxum bicinctum. The sequence goes on from OU426988.1 coordinate 141,048,779, forward strand.
GTTGTGAGTTGAGTTTGTTGAGTACTTTTTACTCAAAAGTCCCATTCAAACAAAATTCGTGACATTGTCGCAGGCTGGATTTTTGTATCAGACTGGAACTTTGTACCAGGATGGGACTTTGTACCAGGCTAGGACTTTGTACCAGGCTGGGACTTTGTACCAGACTAGGACATTAATTGTCATTTAGGATTGAGGAATTGAGTTCTTTTGCATCTGTTTGAGGAGACAAAATGAGAAGAGGTAATGAGTGGGACTTATGAATGAATGAATGTTGCACTGACTACAACGTAACAAACAATGAAGATAGGTATGAAGCGTTATCGAAAATTATACAATCAAAGGGTTAAAAAGGAAGTAGGTTTTTTTTCAGTTTGGAGTAGGAGGTTTTGTTAATTTTTGAAGGAGTAGGAATTTTCGTTTTTGATATGCAAATGCAAGTGCATTCCTTTTATTTGTATTTGTTTTGTTTTTAGTGTTAGAAAAAAGAGACGGGTTTAGAGAACAAGATCAAATATGAGAATTGAAAAAAAATCAATCAATCAATTGTGCTGAGTTTGCGTACGTGAAGAGTCATTAGTGTTGTATTTAGTCCAGTGTCCTGTAATCAAATTTGTTTGAAAAAAAAAGTGATCAGATCAGGTCTTAACAGAAGAAACATGTTGAGTGGGAAGAAAGTAGGACAAATATTTTTTTTTAAATGCAAAAATGTAATGATGTATTTTTTTAAACTTATTAGATTCAATTTATTTTGAATGTGATAAAATATTTGTTTTTTTGTTAAAAAATATCTTTTTGTGTTCTTCTTTTTATTAAATGCTTTTGTTTTCTTTTAATAACTTAAATAAAATTTAAAAACACCACTTTTTCTTTTAAACTTTTTTTTAGATAATTTTTTTTATTATATCTTTTTATATTTACTTATTTTAAACTTTATTTCTGTTAAAAACTAAAACTTTTTTAATTTTGTTTTTAAATGTTTTATTTTAAAATAAAGTGTTTTGTATCAAGGATGTTTAATTCAATATATTATATTTATTGATATTTAATTTTTGTAACCTTTTTATTTAATGCAATTTTAAAAACTGTTTTTGGAAAAAATTATATACTATTAAAAAAAATACGCATTGTTTAATTTCGAATTTCAAAATATCCATTTAAATAGGTATGTACCATGGGACATTTGAGGTGGGACAAAGTACCACCTCATTTCAAAAAATGAGTACCTCATACAAACTCATTTCAAATTCGTGTCCTACCCATCACTACTCTGTGCTCTCTCCTTTATCACCTCGATTTTTCCTTAGTTATTATTTCCTGAAATCTTCTTCTCGAATCTTTTTTTCTTTCTCAATCAAAGAATTCCAACCTCTGGCTCGGCCATTTCATTATCTCGCATATTCATTCTCAGCCGCTGCAAGAAAGTTTTTTTCATTTACTAAAATATAATATTTCTATATTATAATCTATTACCATTATTATTGAAAACTTATATTTCAATTAATTTGTTATTTGATTTTAGTAAAATATCTGGTTGAAAGTGACCATAATAAAATAATGTATTGAATTCTAATATTTTATTGTATTAAAATTCAATAAATTTTGTATTTAGCCCGAAACTCTGGACTCAATGCTCAAGAAATACTTTTTAACTCGTACTTGAATTGAATATCGAGGTATTAATTTTGAACACATTAATATTAGATTTTAATACATATGTAGGTATTGATTTTTAATATTGAGTATACATAATTTTGTCGAAAGAAAACTCCGTTAGTTTGTTTCAACACGTCGGCGGCGTCGGTCGGCAACATGGAGTTCCTAATGGAAAATTTAGTTGGGATTTACATTAAAGTAAAAAACGTGGAAAAAAATACAATCATTTAAAAATCAGACGCATGAATCATCTGAATTCTTAATTGTTTCAAATGAAGATATTCTTCTTTCAAGTAAGTAATAAATAGCAAGTTTAAGTGCCATATATTTATTTAAAATTTGTTTTTGTTTTAGTCTTGGAAAACGAAGAACTGGTGAACTGATTTACTTTGAAAGATCGAGACGGTGTGCTGATTCCAGTGGATTCCATGTGCGATATGGTGCGGCAGTATTCAGGCTGTGCCTGCTTCCTTGAAGTTCTTGACACTGCTAATGGAGAGCCTCCTTATCAAATAAGTGAAAATGTGAAAAAACAAGAAGCAGCAATTGGGAGCTCTCTTCTTTTACTCAAAGAAGTAAGTAACTTTTTCAATAGTAAATTTAATGTACCTATATAAATAAAATTTTCCTAATTTTACAGGGATGAAAAGCACTAATAAAAACAAGCACAGCGGCATACATTTTGGATGAGTACGCTAAAGGATTCTTCTCGAAGGGCGTTAGTGACGGCGGAAGCTGAGTATCTGCTATTTTCAATACTATGTGGGTTCAAAAGTAATCCAATCAAATGTTATAAATAGTATTGAAATTTAGTAAATAAGTATTAGTTTTCAATACTATGTGGGTTCAAAAGTAATCCAATGAAACCTTAAATAGTATTAATATTTAATAATCTTGTATTACATTTAAACTCTCTTTGGGCTTAAAACGAGTGAAAAAATATTCAATTTAAATAAAAAAAATATGTTTTCAATATCCAGCGTATTAAATTCTAATATAAATGCATTTAAAAATAATACAAGAAGTGATGAATTTTATTTTTTTGTTTTAAATACTAATACTTATGTGTGTTACTATTTAATAATTCGAACTTGTTTTTTAATACAAAACGATATTGAAATTCAATATGTCTTCTTCTGAGTTTAAAAATCAAATATATTCAAAGCATTACATTTAAATACCATTTTGGACTGGTCATATATGCAACCCAAAAAATATTAAATTTAACGCCAGGATTTTTAACCGTGCAGGAATGGTTGAGAGTTGTAAGTCACTATCACTAGGTCCTGGTTCACTCCGAGCTATTGCACCACCAAATTTTAATTTTCATTCATTCATTCGTCCAGCCAATAGTTTTCGTGATTATCAGTAGCGAGACTACGGTTTCCTGGAAAGCTATAAATATCCTCCTCGAAAACACCCGTGGTCGAATCTTAACCAGACCTTACACTCAGTCTCTCATTATGAAAGAAGTATAAGTTCCCAACTTTTGCACAAAATTGCGCTATTTTCGTAAGAGCAGTTTTATCTTAACACATTCAGTTTTTAAATTCCTATATTGTCTATTACATCACAGCAAATTCATGCATTTTATTTTTAAATAAAATTATGTTTAGATATAACCAAACAATTTTAAAATTAATAAAAAAAATCCTGTTTATATTTAATTTGCTGTTACATTGTTATCATCTTAGGTTAGATTTGAACTGTTAAGAATTGTATATTAAATACAAAAATTTAAGAACCGGCCGTAGTTTGGCAAAGGTGTAGAAAATTTAAAGAACCGCAACCCAAAAACCGTTATAATCCTTTTTTTTTGTCAGTTTTTTCGTCTTAAAATGGCCTCAGGAACACCTGGCTT